>PVKB01003311.1:0-208912 GCA_004027205.1 Ctenodactylus gundi | reverse complement strand
GTACCCCCTGGAAGCAACAGCAAATGGAGTTCCGCTGACCCGTCCCGGGCTCGCTGATTGGTGTTGAACGCCCGCAGCCGCGGAAGGCGGGAACTGATTGGCGCAGACAGTGGCCAGTAAGGTGTGCGCGCGAGTCCCCAGGCCAATCGGCGCTCCGTAGGTGGGGCGAGCGCCGCGGCGGGCGGCTGAGACCAGCGGCTGGTGTTGGCGGTGGCGGCGGTGTCGGCTGCGGCGGTGGCGGCAGCTGCCGGTGGCGCCGGCGGGCTGTCATGGCGGAGGCCGGCGGCGACGACGCCCGCTGCGTGCGGCTGAGCGCCGAGCGGGCCCAGGCACTGCTGTCCGACGTGGACACGCTGCTGTTTGACTGCGACGGCGTGCTGTGGCGCGGCGAGACCGCGGTGCCCGGCGCGCCCGAGGCCCTGCGGGCGCTCAGGGCCCGCGGCAAGCGCCTGGGCTTCATCACCAACAACAGCAGCAAGACGCGCGCCGCGTACGCCGAGAAGCTGCGGCGACTGGGCTTCGGCGGCCCCGCTGGGCCGGAGGCGGGGCTTGAGGTCTTCGGCACGGCCTACTGCACCGCGCTCTACCTGCGCCAGCGCCTGGCGGGCGCGGCGGCTCCCAAAGCCTACGTGCTGGGCAGCCCGGCCCTCGCCGCGGAGCTGGAGGCCGTGGGCGTCTCCAGCGTGGGCGTGGGGCCCGAGCCACTGCGGGGGGACACCGCCACCGACTGGCTGGAGGCGCCGCTGGACCCCGACGTGCGCGCCGTGGTGGTGGGCTTCGACCCACACTTCAGCTACATGAAGCTCACCAAGGCCGTGCGCTACCTGCAGCAGCCCAGCTGCCTGCTCGTGGGCACCAACATGGACAACCGGCTGCCTCTGGAGAACGGCCGCTTCATCGCGGGTCCGTGCGCCCCGGGGCGGGCGGGAGGCCGGCGGGCACGCTGCGCCCCCGCCCCGCCCTCTGACCCCGGCGCCCCCTCTCTCCTCCCCTCCCTCTGCCCCCCAGGTACCGGCTGTCTGGTGCGCGCGGTGGAGATGGCCGCCCAGCGCCAGGCCGATATCATCGGAAAGCCCAGCCGCTTCATCTTCGACTGCGTGTCCCAGGAGTACGGCATCAACCCGGAGCGCACCGTCATGGTCGGGGACCGCCTGGACACTGACATCCTGCTGGGCGTCACCTGTGGCCTGAAGACCATCCTGACGCTCACAGGGGTCTCCACGCTAGGAGACGTGAAGAATAACCAGGAAAGTGACTGCCTGCACAAGAAGAAGATGGTCCCCGACTTCTATGTTGACAGCATAGCCGACCTCTTGCCCGTCCTTCAAGGTTAAAGATTTCGTGTCTTTAATCTCCAAAATAAAACAAAAATTGAAAACGTTAGCCACATGAATAGGTGGGGCTTAGGCAGTTGCCCAGCTAGAAGGCTGAAATGTAATCGGAGTGAAGTGGAGGCAATAGTTAACTTTGTAAGTAAACTTTTTTTTTCCCTGGGGGGGAGAGATGATGTTGTTTACAGATACATATATTTTAAGACGCACTTTGAAACTTGGAGAGCAGGGCAGGCTTGGTCCTGAGCTTTGGATGTGCTTGCTAGAGTGGGCGGGCGGCTGTCCAGGGCTGAGGTAACCTCACACCCTAATGGCATGGCTGAGGTGGGCCTGGGGATGGATCAGGTTTTGTTTCAAACTAGAGTTTTTATTCAGGGATCAAGCCCCCTTGGAAGGCGGAGGGCAGGAGGGACTGAATATTGTGATTGTGAAACACCTTTTCAGGGAAAACAAGGCCTCTTCCATACACACCATGCAGTCACAGCAAAGGTGACTGATGCTGTCTGCCGCCCCCCATGAAGGGTGGGAGTCAGGAGGCAGCTGCTCCCAAGTGGTGTCACGCTGTCGTTGGGTAATGGGGTGCTGCCCTTGCCACCCTCCCCTGCTTCCTTGAAAAAACCACTTTGATGTCACAATTGTCTGTTCCGTTTCAGATGTCCAGGGCTGCGGCTCCTCACACCCAGCTGCCAGTTCTGTAATCTCAGCCCAGCTAAACCTCGGCTGTCCCAAGTGTGCATTTAAACCCAGGTGACTCAGACCGAGTGTCTTGTCAGCTAGTGGCCAAGTGGGTGTGGGCTTCTCCTGGACTCCGAGCTGCTATGCGGGAAGCTGGTACTCAAATTAATTTTTTAAACTTGTGAACAACTTTAAGTGGTGAGATTGAGTCTCACATGTGTGGATTAATAGCTGTGCTGTTTCATAGGGGAAACCCCACTGAAGTAGCTTGCATGCCCCACAGGTGGCAACGTGGGTAAAGGCGGGTGTTGGCCAAGGATTGCGTGTCCCCTGGGTGCCCTCTGGGTGGGGGAGGAAGAGGTGTGGTAGAGAACAGGAAGTCCCTTTATAAAATATCCAGTCTCCTCCAGGCTGCTTGCACCCTGGATCAGGGTGGGGGTTAGATGGAAGGCCTTGGTGGCCACCCTGGGGACACTCGGCCTCTGCTACCTGATCTCTGGATCTGTTGACCTTTAGCTGCCTGCTCTGTGGACTTGGCAACACTCACAGGGCAGAGCGCGGGAAGCTGTTCCTTTTGGCTGACTCCTTCCCGGTGCCTCACCCTGCACCCAATGGCGTCTCCCCGCCTGTGATCACCGTGCTCCTTCACGTGGTGACTGAAGTCTCAGAGCAATAAAGAGTGTCACATTCTCACAGCTGTGCCCTGCAGACGTCGCTGGGGGTGGGACAGTGCCACATGGCAACAGGATGTCAGCCATGCCTGTAAGGTTGGTGGTGCTGACGTTGGCTCTGCGAGGTCGGCTCAAGGTGGGTCTGGATATTGAGCAGGCCTGTCAGGGCCCTGTCACCCACACCAGGAGCACAGCAGGTGCAGCGGCCAGCAATGCCTCCCTCTTCAGCCAGCAGGCAGCAGCCTGGGAGCCAGTGCATACCCGTCTCCAGCCCCTTGCGCTCTGTGAACCCAAATGCACATTAAAGTCTGAAACCCACTTGGACTGCTGGGTTTTCCTCCCTCTTGCCTTCACAGCAGCCTGCCAGGTGGCAGCTGTCCTGCCTAGCTGAGTGGAAGGGAGGAAGGAAAGGGCAGGACCAGAGACCAGGGCAGGGGTTCCCATTCCAGGGCCCTCCAAGGGATGGACCACTCACCACTAGAGCCTGTTAGAAACAGGGTTAAGAAAGAGCAGGGCACAAAACCAGAACAGCACAGGGCTGGGTGAACTGGTAGGCCCACGCACGGCCCAGCCACTGTGACACCACTCTGGACTAAGGCCCAGGGCATTCAGCAGAGATAACTGAGAAGCCGCACGCGGGGAACACAGGCCGGCCGCCTAGGCACCCTAAGCATGCTGGGAGGCTCTAGCTGGCAGCTTCTGCTGGTTTGGGCTGACACCCCCGAGGTGCTGAGCATGTTCTACAGAGTACCCACAGCCAGCCTGGCAGTGAGACTCGAAGCAGCTGGGGCACACAGGGGGGGAGGGAGTGCACGGCAGTTTCTGAGGTTTGCAGAATGGGCTTTCTTCCTTTTGAGATAAGTTCTGTAGTCCAGAGCTGGTTCTGCACTATGTAGCCCAGGCTGGCTTTGAACTTGGGGCAATTCTGCCTCAGCTTCCAGGTTGCTGGGGTTACAGATGTGTGCCCCCATGCCCAGCTAATCTGTTTGGTGCTGGGATTTGAACTCAAAACCTCACACGTTAAGCAACCACTTTTTTTTTTTTTTTTTTTTTTTTGAGAGATAGGGTCTTGCTGTGTATCTATACTGGTCCTGAACTCACTATGGAGCCCAGGCTGGCCTCAGAACTCAGTACTCTTGCCTCAGCCTCAGGAGTGTTGAGATTACATTCGGGACCACCACACCTGGCTTATGTGGTGCTGGAGAAATGAACCTAGGGCCTTACCCTGTGTTAATCCCCTGGCACCACTAGGCAAACACTTTAACCACTAAGCTATGTCCCCAGCCCTTGACCATGGCTCTAGCTGGCTATTAGCAGCTCACTGTGCCAAGCCTTGTGCCCAGCTCTGGGAGCCCAAAGGTAACTGAGGATGGGAAACAATTGTCCCAACCAGATGGCTGTCCTAACTGGGCCTGTACCACCCCCCAGGCAGGTAGGCAGCTGGACTGGACTCTGAGCGGGTCTCCCTGCTCTAGTCTGCATGGGCCAGCTGTCAGAAGCGGGCCAGGGGCCTGGCACCCTATTGGTGGGGAAAGGGGCTGTCCTGGCTCTGCCCTGGATATCAGATAGTGAGCTGGGGAGGAGGCCAAGGGGTCCAGAGGGGAGGGTACAAGTGTTTGGCTTGTCAGAAGCCGCCTGAGATTTCTGTGCTGGATCCTCCAAGGGGCTGCAGACAATCGCAGCATTGTGCGCAGGGGCTGCAGCATGGAGCCTGGGAGCAGCCACACCGAGGGGCTGAAGCCTGCAGAGGTGAGTGCCTCTGCCATGCTGGGACAAGGATATGAGACGCCACCACCCCTGCCCTATCCTGAACACGCTTGTTCCCAGCCCACACCCCAACGGCCCAGCTGACCACAGTGTGCCCCCAAGGTGAAGACCAAGCCCTGCCGTGGGGACTGGAGAGCTGCAGGCCTGCTGCTGCTGTTGGCTGTGGTCTCCGCAGGGGCTGTGGCCGGAGGGCTGCTTGGCTTTGCCCATGGTCCTCCCAAGGTGAGCCCTTCCTCAGACCGAGGACATGGGTGATGGGAAGGGGCTAGATGTTTGGGGGCGCAGAAGCACGCAGCCAGGGTCAGGGCGCACACAGCTGCCTCGCCGGCGTCGCTGAGCCCACCTCTCACCTGCAGCCCCTGCTGCAGATGCTCCGGCTGACCCTCCCCAAGGCCAGGGTCTCCTGGTCCAACCAAACCACCCTGGTGGATGTGGCCCAGAATACAGCAACCATTACAGTGACGCCACCTGAGAGCAACCACAGCTGGGCAGTCCTGTTTGACGGGCAGAGCGTGAGTGGACCGGGAGAGGGTAACACTATGGTGTTGGGGTGGCCCCACCTCACCCACCTGTTTTCCCAGGGCTGCATCTGCTACCGCCCGGCAGAGCACCGGGCCTGCTTCCTGTGCCCAATGGAGGCCCGAGACTGGGAGACCCTGCGGCTGCTGGTGAACACCTCCGGGGTGAGCAGCCCCCAGGACAGGGCTAGACAAAGGGTCCTGTGTGCCGCCTGTGGAGCTCTGGTTTCCGACAACAGAAAGCTCTATCTTCCTTAGCTGAGGCTGCTGACAGCAGATGGCTGGGCCACGGGGTTGGGGTGGGCAGGGAGCTCCCTCACGCCATAGCCCACCACAGCCTTTCTACAGTCCCAGGTGTCCCGCAGCCCTGGGCAGGACACTCATCGTGCCCAGGAGCTGCTGGCTGTGCTCGGGAGCCACGCTGTGGACCCTGCCCAGGTGGGAGCCTCAGTGCAGCAGCTCTGCGCCAAGACCCCCATCTACTGGGCTCGCCGTGTGGAGGGTGAGTCAGGCTGCTGTGTTTACAGGCCTGTGGCTCCCGCAGATATCTGATAGCTGGCAGAAGCCCTAAGAATCCATGATCCCTCCCTTCCCCCCAGGGCCTCAGAGGCAGCGGCTGATCTATCTCTGCATTGACATCTGTTTCCCGAGCAACATCTGCATGTCCGTTTGCTTTTATTACCTTCCGGACTGAGCCTCTTGCCGGGCCCAGCTTAGCCCTGTCCTGTCCCTACAGGCCAGCAAGCTGGCTGGTCACCTGTACCAGAGAGTTGCTGCTGGAAGGGACTAATAAACCTTTGCATGTGTCCACTGTAGTCTCTGGGCCTCAGGACCCGAACAGAGGCAGGGAGGCAAAGGGGTAGCATTACGTGGAGGGAGGCAGTCTCGGGTCCCCTCAGCAGCCCCACCTGACGAAGGCGGGAATGCAGGCCCACCCAGCCTGGGTACACACAGCCTGGCTCAGCAGGCCTTCTGATCAGCAGCTGGGCACTGAGCAAGCAGGCCGGCCCGGCAGATCTCAGCCAACCAAAAGGGTGCAGTGAGCCTGCTGGGCAGAGGCCAGCCCAGAGGTCTCGTTCTGACCTGGGTACTACACAGAACATCCAGCTGGAGCCACCACCGGCATCCCAATCCCCGACAGCTGCCTGCGGTCCCTAGGTAAGGACTAGCCCAACACGCTGTCATTGAAGGCCAAGCAGACGACAGCTTTCTGGTGGCCTCCATATTCTCTCTTGATTTCTCCAGTCTCTACACACCAGAGTCGGGCCAGGTTGTCAGATGAAGCTGTCGGGAAGGAGAAGGAAGGAGCTCAGGGCCAGGTGTGCCCCTCGGTTGGGGGTCAGACCTAGCAACCTCCTACCAGCAGGACCCTAGGTATCTACCTCATGTCAGGGCCCAGGTCCTATGTACACCCCCAGGGCCCTTCTCCGAGGCTATAGATGTCAAGAAACTTCCAGCAGAGAAGCAGCAGCTGGGCTGGCCTTCTCCACAGGCCGAGGCAGAGGACAGGAGGCAAAGCTCACCGGTGACAATGTACTGGGAGTCCCCCGAGAAGGCACAGCCCCACATCCAGCCCCGGGACGACTCTCCAGGGTTGCTGCTCTTGATGCTCAGCTCCGTCATCAACGAGAAGTTGGATGTCCTCCAGATTTTACATGTCTGGTCAGCCGAGCAGGTGGCAAGGAGCCTGGGGGGAGGGGTGCAGGGGTACCGCATGGCAGTCATTCCCACCCTGGACCCCTTATTGTACATAGGGGGTGGGGGGATAGCACCAGCCAGTCCCCTCCCAGGCCCCACACGCACGTGGAATCAGGGCTGAAACGACACTGCAAGGCGTAGCGAGTGTGGGCTGGGATCTTGGTCTTGGGGATGAGCTGGGTCACTTCGTCACCAATGCCCCCAGTCAGATTCCAGACGTAGCAGTTGCCCTATGAGGTAGGAGGACAGTCACATGAAACCCGGAGCCTCAGAGCAGTCCACCCTGGGGGCTGAACCTAGATCCAACACAGGAAGTCAAGAATATACAGGAGCCTCGGCCAGGGTGTACTGGGGGGCCACCTCAGCTCCTGCCTGCAGGAAGGTCCTGGGAGGCCTGGCCCTCAACAAGGGTCACACCTGGCCAGCCAAGAGCAGGAGGTTGCCCTGGCCAAGGACACCCCCCCCCACGTCCCTGGGAAATACTGCTGGTCAGCAGGGATGGGCAGAGAAGGGGAGCAGGGCATGTGCTCAGAAGACGTAGCTGGCCGAGGCTGGGGTGTGGGATTACTGATATGATGGGATTTAAGTGAAATTAAGGAAAAAGAGGAAAGGCCGAGTTTCCCTGGCCTTCCAGGCAGGCGCCATCTTCTAGCAAAGAAGACCTTGGGAATGGTACTCGCACTGCCAGCTCTGGGGGCTGGGAGAGTGCAGGAAGCTGGCAGGTGGGCAGGAGGGACACCTGGGAAATCAGTGCCCTTGCAGGGAGTAAAGCACGGTGCCAAGCCACTCCTGCATCCGCAGCCACCCCAGGACTCACGGTGCTATTGACTGCCGCCATATAGCTTGCGTCAGGGTCAATGTGGGCCGACGTGACGGACACCTCAGGCTCTGGGATCAGCTGCTCGTTGTGATCAGTTTTCAAGTCCCAGATGTGGATAGCACCGCTCTGATCCCCTACGATGAGCTCCGCCTGGGGTAGAGGGGAAGGGAGGTGTGGTAGGACCCCTGCCCTCCCAAACCTGCGAGTCCCCAGCCCTAGAAGTGTCCCTCACCTGGTTGGGGTGCAGGCACACGCAGTTAATGGGCGCGTTCACCTGAAAAATCCGCTGACACTGCAGGTTTCGGGACCTGAGGTGGGCGAGGTCACATGCTGTCTCTAGTAGATGCTGTGGGTGACCCACTAGGCGCCCTCTCCCTGGCCAATCTGTCCTCGTCCCTAGTCGGTATGGCTTTTCCCTTCAGCTGCAGCCTCAAGCTGATAACTTGACAGGAGAGTGAGAGGCCACCCTGGCCTCAAGGTGGCGTACAATTCTCCTGTCATCAGTCACCTACACAAAACTCCCTAAGGACAGTCCCCTGGCCCTGCACCCCCTCACCCACAGGCAGCAGGCCCCTCCTGCCCTTTGCCTGACACCTGAGGTCCCAGATGCGGGCTGTGCAGTCCTCTCCACCAGTGTACATCCAGCGGCCATCCTCATGGAAGCCCACAGATGCGATGTTCTTACTGACTCCGTCGTAGCTGATGATGGGGTTGGGGTTATTGGAGTTGAGATCATACATGCGGATGTGCTGGTAACCTAGGGACACGGGCTGAACTGAAGCACGGCTGTGCCCAGGTGGAAACGCCAGAGTCGGGGGTCAGGTGTATAAAGGTACCTGCAGCAGCAATCATGCTGCGGTCTGGGGTGATTTCCAGTGCGTTCACCTGCTGGGTCAGTTAAGGGGATAACGCAAAAGGAGACCTGAGGCCAGGGCCCTTGAGACCTCCGCCACCAGGCCTGAGCCGCCGTCCGCCATCCCCAGCCGGCAGCATGCCCAGCACCACCCTGCCCACTTCTCGGGCGGATACAGAGTCCTGATGCTGCACGGTGCGCGTGCAGATCCCGCTGTGGGCCTGCCAGAACCGCACGGTGTGGTCATAGCCTGCGGTGGCCAAGATGACAGGGTCGCTTCCCACCGTCCCTGGGGAGGTGTTCATGCTGTGGCTGCTGGGAAGGAGGAGGCCTGCACGGGAGGGACACAAGCGCTGACCGGAGGAGCTCCAAGGTCAGAGCATCTGAAGAGGAAGAGGCGGGAAATATTTAGGAGCTATCGTCTGCATACGAAGTAGCTGTCCGGTTCACGCGGGGCTCAGAGAGGCCAGTAGAGGTTCCAGGACGCCTCGATGGGCAGCCGGGGACACCTCCGGGGCACGTGCTCGCCAACGCGCGCGCACCAGCTGGACGCCGGCGCGGCCGGCAGGGGGCAGTCAAGCGCGACAGTCTCTGCCGCAGGGGCAAGCCGCGCATGCGCAAGTGGCCGGCCGGCCAAGGAAATCGACGCGCTGCGGCTGCGCATGCGTAGCTGGCCCCCAGCTAGATCTAATGGGAGGGGACGCCGTCTGGCCGGACCCCCGAGCTCCCCTCTGCTCCGACGGCCTCCCTGGCTCTCCGCAGCTCGCATCGGCCCCTCGCTGCGCTCTCCCTGCCACCCGGCAGCCAACTCTCGGCCTTGGTCCCGCGGGCTCCGTACCTTTCACGCGCGCCTCACTCCGCCTTGGCCTAGGATGACGAGGCGAACCGGAGCCAGTCGATGGAGGACGGATCCGAGCGTAGAGTTATCGATGGGTCTCCAGGGCGAGACCATGGGCGCCGAGAGGGGGTGGTGGGACGAGACCAAAGTTCTGGGGCGGGAGACTTTGAAGCCCGACGCAAGGACGCGAAGATTTCCAGTGTACCAACCGTGTCCCCTCTGCTGCGGCTACCCATTTTCCAAGCCTCAGGCACTGGCGTGATCGCGAGGTCCCCCTTTCCTCCCCGACGCCAGTCCAGGATTTCCACGCGAGCTACAGCCCTTAAGTTTCAGATAGGCATCAAATAAAAAATTTTAGTGTAAGTATATCCCAAACATTGCCTGGGGGTAGACTTATACTACAAATTGGCTACTCCCTTACGTTCAAACCTATAGTTTTACTGAACAGATCTGACGCCCGTTGACCCAGCCCGTTCAAGCCTGTCCAGTCCCCAGCCCCTACCTTTGGGCACTGGCTCGGCTCAGGCCATTTCGAACTGCTGAGCCTCATGCCTCCTTTCCCTTTGCAGCCCTCTGAACTCTGAGACAGGCTCTCGCCCCCTTTTCCTCCCGCCCTACCCTGCAACAGGGCTGCTACTTCCCCTTCCACTGAACACAGGCTGGGTCTGGCATCTTGACCACTGCCCAGCCCCGGCCCATCACCTAGGCTTTGAGTTCAAGAACCCACCGTCTACTCCCTCCCTCTCCTCTCCTTCCTACTGCTCACCTTTTTCTTTTTCTTTTTTTTTTTTTTTAATAGGGTCTCACTCTAGCCCAGGCTGGTCCTGAACTCACTATGGAGCCCTGGCTGGCCTTGGACTCCGGGCAATAATGCTGCCTCAGCCTCCCGATTGCTGGCATTACAAACATGCACCACCATGCCCAGCTTATGTGGTGTTGGAGAACCAAACGCAGCATCTTGCGCTTGCTAGAAAAGTGCTTGCGCCTCTATGCTATTTTCCACAGCCGATTTTTACTTCTGATTTTGAGACAGGATCAGGCTGGGCTCACATTTGTGGCCCTCCTGCCTCAACTTCACAGTGTGCTGGGATTATAGGCCTATGCCACCAGGCTTGGCTCCTGGCCCATTTTGGTTTTTGATTTTGAGATAGGGTCTTGCTAAATTGCCGACTCACCTAGTTTGGGCTCAGATTTACAGTTGTTCTGCCTTGGCTTCTCCCCATCCACACACCACCGATTTCCCTGCAGCTTGTGACCCCTGGGTTTGTGGCTTCTAGTGCTATGATTTCTCTGGGACCTTTTCACCTGATCACCAGCTCCCGTGGCTTCTGAAGCCCCACCTGGCCCCTCAGATACCCCTCAGATGCCCCTCAGAGACCATCATCGTCCACGTCCAGGGCAACCCTTACTGACTTCTTCCCCTTCTGTGAGCAGTGCCACCCACCCGTGTTACAGGTAGGTATTATCTGGACTCATCCTCTCCCTTGCCCTTCCCTTCTACCACTGGCTTGGCCTCCCACCGACCTCCCTGTCCTCCTCTGCTTCCCAGCTTGGCCTCTCCTTGATAATCTTCTCCCTCACCTCACCCACTTTTGCAGAGTCAACTTCTACGGGCCAAAGTTGAGTCTGAATCACCCACTGGCACTTGAAGGGGCTCATGGTGTGCCCCAGGCTCCAGGGCCTGGCCCTGCCCACCCCGCAGCTTCCTGGTCTCTCTCACCCACAGGTCAGAGAGTATTGGGACCACAGGCTTGAGCCACCACCAGGCCCACCTGTTTTGGTTTAATAGAGATGAAATTCATGTAAATCATTTGCAGTGAACAATTCAGCCTGGGTTGGTGGCACCGCCTGGAATCCCAGCACTCTGAATATGAATCTCCCCAGGCCCGGGAGAAGATCACAAATTTGAGCCCAGCCTGGGCAACTTAGTGACTTAGGAAGATCCTATCTAAAAAAAAAAAAAAAAAAAAAAATTAAAAAAAAAAGATCCTAGCACACTGGGGAGACTGGGGCGGAAGTCTTACAAGTTCAAGTCCAGTGTAGACAATTTAGCAACTTGGTAAGACTCTTTCTCAAAACCAAAAACCAAGCTGGAGATGTAGCATAGTGCAAAGACCCTGGGTTCCATTCCCAGCACACACAAAATAAATAAACAAATAAAAATGAGCGAGGGGTAGCTCAGGGTGAAGGCCTGCTTCACCTGTTTCTCAATCCGCAGTACCACTAAATAAATAAATTTTAAAAGGCGGTCTGGAGGAATGGCTCAGGGTTTAAAGCACTTGCCTAGCAAGTGCTAAGTACCCGAGTTCGATTACTCAGCACCACAGAAGCCAAGTGTGGTGGTGCAGGCCTATAACCCCAGCACTCCAGAGGCTGAGGCAGGAGGATTTCTGTGAGTCCAAGGCCAGCCTGGGCTCCATCTTGAGTTCAGGACCAGTCTGGGCTGCAGAGCGAGATCCTGTATCAACAAACAAACAAAACCCACTGTTTACACACATGTTTTTTACACTGATCTACATCCCAGCTCTCCTGTCCTCTCTTATTTGTTTGTTTTGAGACAGGATCCCGTCCTGTAGTCCAGCAGGCTGATCCTGAATTCACTATGTAGTCCAGGCTGGTCTTGAACCTGGGGTAATCCTCTTGCCTTAGCCTCCCCGTGCTGGGATTGTGGGCATGTACCACCTTGCCTGGGGAACAGACTCAGGGCCTTATGCTTGTTAGGCAGGCACTCCAACCACTGTGGCATTCCTCCAGCCCTCTCTTTTTCTTTTTCTTTCTTTTTTTTTTCAATTTTGTTGTTTGTTGGGTTATTTTTGTTTTGTTTTTGTTTTGTGTTGACAACGTCTTGCTCTGTAGCCCAGACTAGTCCTGACTCACTATGTAGTCCAGGCTGGCCTTTGACTCATGGCAGTCCTCCTGTCTCAGCCTCCCAAGTGCTGGGATTATAGGCATGAGTTTATGTGGTGCTCAGGAATTGAACTCAGGGTTTTGAGTTTACTAGGCAAGTGCTTTAGCCTCTGTGCCATTCCTCCGACCCTGTTTTATTTTATTTTATTTTTTGAGACAGAGTCTCACTTTATAGCCCAGGCTGGTCCTGAACTCACTAGGGAGCCCAGGCTAACCTTGGACTCAAAGCATTCCTCCTGTCTCAGCCTCCTGAGTGCTGGGATTCCAGGCGTGCGCCACCACGCCCAGTTTATGTGGTGCTAGGAAATGGAATTCAGGTACTTACTGCTTACCTAAGAGCTTGCTAGGCAAGTGCTTTAACTGCTGAGCCATTCCTCCAACCCCCCTGTTGTTGTTTTTTTGAGACAGGGTCTCACTCCTTAGCCCAGGCTGGGCTTGGACTTGTGGCAATTCTCCTATTTCAGCCTCCAGAGTGCTGGGATTACAGGTGTGTACCACCACGCCTGACTTTTATGTGGTGCTGGGGAATCAAACTCAGGGCCTTGTGTTTCCTAGGTTAACATTTTAACAGCTGTGCCATTCCTCCAGCCCCTCTTTTCTGTACTACTAATATACTGAGCAACATCCCCAACCCGTTTTTTATTTTGATGTTGAGCAAGGGGCTTACTAAGTTACTAGTTTGCCCAGGCTGTCCTTCCTCTCAGGATTCTCACGCCTCAGCCTCCCAGAGTGCTGGATTACAGACTGAGTTTATGTTCAAATTTTTCTGTCTCTCTCGTCCAGGCTGGTCATGAACTTACTATGTTGCCCAGGCTGGCCTCTTCAGAGCAATCCTCCTGCCTCAGCCTCCCAATTTTTGGGATTACAGTCTTGTACCAGCATACCCCAATAATCTTTATGAGGTACTGGGGAACTGAACCCAGGGTCTCTCATAAACTATGGAAGGGCTTTAACCACTCAGCTACATCCCCCGGCTCTATGTTCAAATTTTTGAGGAACCTGCCAGCAGTGAGGAGCATTTTAGCCCTGTGATCTTGCAGAGGAGGCTCCGCCCCACTTGGAGACAAAGGCTCAGAGCTACAGGCTTGTGGTCAGAGGGACATGGCTGAAAGATGGTCTAGGCCCTGGCCAGGCCCCATGATGCCAGGCTCCCTCTCCCCTGACGTCCCGAGTGGCCCCTGCACTTTATCTACCTTTCCTCTGTCCCTTCCAAGAACCGAGCGCTCCGAGGCAGCTCCACAGTCCGCTCAGAGGAGGCAGTCAGGGCATGGCAGGAAGGGGCGGTGGAGAAGAATGCCTTTAGGACCCCAGGACCTGAAGGACATGTGGAGTAGTACAGCCCACAACGGGCCCACAGAACAAGGGTGACGTGTGGTGGACTTGGCCAGGTATGTGTGGGTACCCTTCCCCGCCCCCCAGTTCCAGGCTCTGACCTGTTAATTTTTCATGGGTTCCTGGATAAGGAGACCCAAAACTCAAAAGTCTGCTGTAGTCCCGGTGCTGAGTAGTTGACAGTCTGGGCAGGGCTCTGACCCACCTCATGAACTCCAGCTCCTCTACTAGGCAGGACACAGGTGAATATATTGGTCCTATGACATGCCAAGCGTGGCACCCTGCTCGGTAGAGGCAGCCCCCACACAGTGCCGGGAGCCACTGACCGTGCTGCACACACTCCCAGCAGCCCAAAGGCGTGGCTCGCCCACCACCCTCCTCTGTACAGATGAAGAGGCAGACAGAGGGCTGTGGTTCCACAAGGATACCCCCAGGGAACCCCTGGGCGGGTGCGCAGTGGCCAGTGAGTAGAGGCAGGGGCTGCAGGCCGGCAGCGGCCATGCATCCTGGAAGATGGCCAGCTGGGCTGCAGAGGAGCCACAGCCAGCTCCGCTCCAGTCCCAGCCTCAGCAATTCTGCCGGCTCAGCGTCCTCCTCCCAGGACTGTCCTCGGAGGGCTGGTTCCTGGAGGGCTGCCTGAGCCCCCAACTTGTGCACCCCTGTCCCCTAGGCCTCTCATTCTCAGGGGACCCCAGGCAGTTGGAACTTCCCATCCACCCTGGGCTGCAGGCAGACTGCTGGCCCCTTTTAGAGACAGACAGCTGAGCATCAGGTACTTGCCTCTGGTGGCCGGCTGGGAGACTCTGCTCAGTGGCTTCTGCACCCCTCCTATTGGGGGGAGACTCTAGCCCTCCTGCAGCCCTGTCGCAAGAGGCGAGGGCTCTCTGGGAGCCCTGCTGGGAGCCCTGGTGCCCCTGCCACTCTGGAATTCCCCACCCCAAAGGCCCCAAGCTTCTGCCCAGTCCTCTTCTGGAGGATGTCCTTCCAAAGGTGGGCTGCACAGGGCGTGCCCACCCCTACCTCATCTGACAGGTGATGCCAGGGTGCCTGTTGGTGAGATAAGGGACAGGATGGAGCTGGGCCGGAAATGAGACTGAGGCCATGCAGCCCCAGTGCGGGCAGAGGGGCTGGATGACTACCCAGAAGGAATCCAGGAATTCTAAAATTTAAATTTGCCCTTTGTGGTCAGGCTGAATGTATATTTGTCAGAGTAGGAGGGTAGAACATATTTTATTTAACAGGTTATTAGCATGAGTAAAGTAAAAAAAAAAAATGTAAGTATTCAGACATTTGATGAGTGTGTTTTTTTGTTTTAGTTGTTTTTCATTTTTGTCAGTACCAGCGATAGAATCTCAGGGACACTACCACTAAGGTACACCCCCAACTCTTTCCATTTTTTAAAATTTTTATTTTGAGACAGGATCTCACTAAATTGTTCATGCTGGTCTCAAACTTGCTATCCGCCTGTCTCAGCCTCCCAAGTGGCTAGGATTACAGGGAAATGCTCCTGTGCTGGGTTCTCAGTTTCTTTATCCACAGAATGGGGACAATAAGTCTAGCTTTATCTAAAAAGTGACCACTACAAATACTGACCCAGCAGGTACCCAGAAATTGCTTTTTTTTTTTTTAGATAAAATCTTGCTCCAGCCTGATCCTGAACTCACTATGTAGCCCAGGCTGATTACAAGCATGTGACGCCACGCCCAGTCTCTGTGGTATGGGGAATTGAACTCAAGGCCTTACACCTGGTAGGCATCACCTTAACTGCTGAGCTAAACCCCAGCCCCCAATTGGGTCACTGTAAAAGGAGGTGGAGAACAGCCCCTGTATTTAGGGGTTCCTCTGGGACCTCGGCTTTTCCCTAAACCTCAAGGGAGAGTGATCATGGAGTGATCAAGTGATCATGGAGACCCCCAGGCCTCTGCTTCTCCTTCCTCGGCTTCTGGGTACCCTCCTGGCCCTGCTTGGTGGTCGAGGAGCCCATCTTCAGGAAGGAGCAGGATCTCAGGCCATGCATGGTGTGAGACTACAGCTTCTGCCAGGCCCCTTCCTAGATGGAAGGGTTGCCCCAGGGGACTTGGGGAGCCTGACTCGGCGCACAGACCCCAGCTGGCCTGTGTTTGCCATGCTGCAGGCATGGAAAGGGGGAGCCAGCCTTGGGGCAGGAGGTGGGGAGACCTCTGGAGGTTAGGGGTTCCACATCTGCCAAGCTCAGCTGTCCCACCAGGGCTGCAGAAACCTGTGGCTGGACCCTGAGCCCCCTTCCCGCGGGAGCCCAGGTCCTGGGGGCCACCCGAGAGGGCGGTAGCTGTGCATTGTTTGCGAGGCTGAGCCAGCGGCTGCCGGGGAAGACGGCGTGGCTTGGTCGGGGGGAGGGTGCGGGTTCCCTGACACCGAATTCATTACTGGGAGATTCCTCCTCACGATCCCTCGACACCTCCCACGGGAGCCGCGGCCCGAGCCGTGTGACAGCCTCCGGCAGGCCCGGGTCCCCGCCCGCCCCGGGTCCCGCAGTCTGGCAGCCGCCCGGTCGCGGCGTCGCGTCGCCCCCGGCCGCCGGCCGGGCCGGGCCGCGCCGCACGTGGGGAGGGGGCGCGGGGGAGGGGCGCGGGGCGGAGCCACGGCGGCGCGCGGCGGCGGCGGCGCGGGCGGAGGTCGGCGGCCGGCGCGAGCGGACCCAGGCGTCCGGGAGGCGGCGCAGGTGCCGCGCCCCCCGCCCGTGACGCGCCGCCCGCTCGGCGCGCAGCCCAGCCCGCGGAGGGCGCAGGGCGGCGCGGGCCAGGGGCATGCGGGGCCGCCGTCGCCGCCCCTGAGCCGCCGGCGCCCGCGCCAGCGAGCGAGCGAGCGAGCGCACGGGGACGGCCCGAGGCGCCGCGTCGCCGCGGCCGGCCGCGCCATGGGGAAGGAGCAGGAGCTGGTGCAGGCGGTGAAGGCGGAGGACGTGGGCACGGCGCAGCGGCTGCTGCAGAGGCCGCGGCCCGGGAAGGCCAGTGAGTGCGGGGGGCGCGGGGCGGGCGGAGCGGCGGCGCCCGGCCCCGCGTCGGGCCCCGGCCCCGCGAGCACCTGCGGCACCCGCCGCCCCGCCGCGCGCCCTCCCTCCCGGGCTGCGGCGAGGCCGCCGGGGCCTGGGGAGGGCGGCGCGAAGGGGAGGGGCCCTGCGGCGGGCGAGCCGGACCCCTCCCCACCCCCGGAGGCCGGGGCAGGTCCGCGGGGAAGGGGGCAGGACCACGCTGGGGGTGTGGCCGTCCGGCGCGGCCGCGGGGGTCGTTCGCTGACCGGGAGCGGAGGCCCAAGGTCGCCCACCCGCGGCGGGCTGGGCTCGGGGCCGGGCCGCCCGGGGGCCGGGACTGCGGGCCCCCTGCTCAGGCGCGTGCTAACCCACTCTCGTCCCCCCGGCGTCACGGTTGGGAGAGGGACCCTGGAGGAACGGGGGCCGCCCCCAGCCATCTCTGGTTTGCGGTGTCGCGGAAGCCGCGGGGAAGGCCAGGAGCTCGGAGCCCGGATCCCCGCGCTCATCCCTGGGGGCAGCCCGAGAAGGATGGATGGGCGTGTGGACCAGCTGCGTGTGAGGCTGCGCACGTATGGCCGTGTCAGTGTGTCAGGGCACCTGTGCCGGCGTGGGGCCGGGCTCTGCAGGTCAGCACGTGGGCTCCGGGCGTCACTTCTCCCCCGTAGCCTGTGTGCAAGTCAGGGGGCCCCCTGCCCTTTCTCCAGGGGGGTGCCGAGGCTCCGGACCGCCGGGGAGGGGTGGGTTCTGCAGCTGCAGGACAGCACCCCAGCAGGCAGTGAGGAGTGGGGTACCGCGCCTTGGGGTGCAGGCTGGCCCTACTTCCACGTCTTTAGCTCAGTCCCCAGGCCCTGCCCAATGGGGCTGGATTCGGGGCCTCTGGCTGAGGATGGCAGGGCTTCACGGGAGAGGCAGAGGCGGTACAGGCTTCCACCTAGTGGCCAGCATCCTTGGACGCAGGCAGCAGATCCTACGGGCCTAGGGTGGTTGTCTGTGGTCCCTGCCGGACAGCAGCATCCTGAGAGCCACAGCACCCGCGTAGTAAACACACAGCCAGGGAAGCCAGGCCTGGGCTTGGGCTTCTTCCCGCCATCCTTGGGAGGTATGAGGGGCTTTCACCGTTACCTGGACCCCTGCCTCTGCCCTTGCCTGCTCTGGCCTCTGGGTCGGGAGAGACACCTGCCCTGGCCCCCGGTGTATGCACTCTGACTCAGAGGGGCGGGCCCGTTAAATCAGATGGAGAAATCCCTCCATGAAGTAGCTCAGTCGCCATGGCAACGCTGGCCTGCTTTGGAGTAAGATGTATTTTGATTCAGCAAAGTACAGCTGGAGTTTGGGCCACAGGGCAGGGGGCGTCTTGGGGTGCCCTCCACCCCGTGCCCTGGGAAGGGTCCACAGTCTTCCTGTCCTTGGCCCATGCCCAGGGCCTAGCTCCTTCCCAGGCCTGCCTCGCAGGGGCTGTCGCCATAGGCGATGGGCCCCCCACCCTGCCTCGAAGAGCACCGCCCCTTGCACACACACTCGGCAGCTGTTCTTGAGGGAAAGAAGAGATTCTGATGTGGAGGAGTCGTGCTCTGTGCTGCAGGGGGCGGCTTTACCTCTTCCCTTTCGGGCCCCATGCACCCCCAGGAATTCCTGGGGCCCACCTCCTTCTCACCTGGGCCCACTAAGACTTTCCTGCTGGCCTGGAGTATGTATCTGGCCTCCAAGGAGGGGGTGGTCTCGCGAAGAGTACTTAAGTCTTAGGGTCTGAACAAATAGGATGGGTTGGGGCAGGGCTGGGGCTCTGCTCTGGATGTGGCAGTCGCAGGACTTTGTGACCTTGGCATAGTGAAAGGGGGCTCTCAAGAGCTTTGAGGCCCTCCCCCCACTTGCCTTTCCCCACCTCCTGACCCCCTACCAGCAGCCAGGGGCAGGATGACCTTAGTAAAGTGACTGTCCTTGTGTGAGAGTGGTCCCTGCCTGATGAAGGCCCCACTGCCATACAGGCCACTTTCTGAGCCTTGAGCTCCAAGCCCGTCTGCAGTGCCGCCCTTGTGAGCCAGAGAGCCTGAGGCCCCAGGTGGAAGGGAAGCAGGGTCTAGCTTGGAAGCCCTGGGAATGGCCCCATTGGAGTTGAGAAAAGTAGGGGCAGAGTATTCCCTGGGATGGGGTGCTGAGCATGACCCTGGAGGCCAGGAGATGCCACCGGACAGGGACCTCACCCTTCCCTCAGCTCACGGTAGGGGACTGTTGCAGAGGTGTACTTTTCCTGGCCCCTTGCAAGATGAAAATGCAAAAATCAGTCAAAAATTAATAACTTCAGTCTCAGAGGCTAAGCAAGATAATCGCAGATGTAAGCCCAGCCTGGGTAGGTTAGCAGCTTAGTGGGGATGCAACTCAGGACGGAGACCCTCGGCTTGATCTCTAGTACCCTAAAAAAAAAAAAAAAAAAATCAAGCACAGGTTCGTCTGAACAACTGTGTGAGCAGTGTGCCTGGGAACAGCACTGGGGACATAGCTGTCAGTTCTGTCCCAAGCTTAGCACGGCATCGATGGCAGGCCCTGTGTGAGGGTGCCACAGTGAGCAGAGCCAGTGGAAGCCTTGTTCCCTGGGAGCATACAACTGGGTGAAGAGGAGACATGTATGTCAGTAGTGCCACCAGGGCTCAGCGATTAAAGTGCTTGCCTAGCAAGCTCATGGCCCTGAGTTCAATTCCCCAGCACCATAGAATCTGGGCGTGGTGGCACACTCCTTTAATCCAAGCACTCAGGAGGCTGAGGCAGGAGGATTGTTGTAAGATCAGGACCAGCCTGTACTACAGAGCAAGACCCTGTCTTAGGAGGAAAAAAAAAATGCCTCCAGTGGCACACACCTGTAATCCCAGCACTTTGGGAGGCTGAGGCAGGAGGATCCCAAGTTGGAGACAGTCCTGAGCAGCTTAGCCCCTTAGCAGAACCCTATCTCAACATAAAAAATGTTAAAAAGAATGTAACCCAGTGCAAAGGTCCTGGATTCATTCTCAGTCTCACCACACACACACACACACACACACACACACACACACACACACACACACACAGAAGTGACATGCTGTGTATGGGGTGATGAGCATCAGAAAAATACAGCAGAAATGGGAAGGGAAAGGGCTGCTGTTTAATTTGAGAGGTCTTACGAGTAGGTGACATCTGGGTAGAGACCTTAAGGGCGTGGGATGGGGTCATGTTAGATAATCAGGCCAAGAGTGGTCTGAACACATACATACAGCCAGTGCAAAGGCCCCATGGCAAGGCTGGTGTGTAGTCCAGACCTTAGTACGGTAGCCCGTGTAGTTGGGGCAGATGTGGTGAAAGCAGAGGGTGAGGATGTCGGGCAGAGCAGGGGTCATGTCCCACAGAGCCCTGCCCACCCTCACCCTGAACCCCAGTGAGACAGACACCGCAGGGTCTCCAGGAAGGAGTGAGCAGGTCTGGCTTAATGTTCAAACAGTGGGTGGGTTAGAAATGATAGGCCAAGGGGCGCGGGGAGGGGCAGCGGCCTGGGGGTGGGAGGCCGTGGCGTGGTGAGGTGCCTAGGATCCTGAGTGTGCACTGAGCAGGTCTTGGGGCAGAAGCAACAGGATTTTTGTGAGGACATGGCATAGGTGGGGTCTGACTCCAACGTTTTGGCCTAGGTCACCCATGGGAGGTGGCTCTGCTGCTCACCAAGATGGACACTGGCGCCAGTGGAGTCTGAGCCTCAGGGAGGGTTGGGGAGGTGGAGATGCCTTTGCTGGCTGTGCTCTCAGGAGACCCCCGAGACGGTGGGGGTGGGATTCCCGCACGCGGTCGGCCTTATTACAGCCTGATGTCTAGAAATAGCTCTTACCTGGGGCCTGCCCTTTTAGTGCCTTTTTTTTTCTTCTTTTGAGGTACTGAGGACCAAGTCTGAGGCCTTCACACTGAGCTACATCCCTAGTCCATTTTTATTTTTGATTTTGAGGCAGAGTCTCACTTAATTACTTAGATTGGGCTGGAACTTGCTATCCTCCGGTATCAGCCTCCATGAGTACTGAGATTAGAGGCCTGGACCATGGGGGCTCAGCTCTGCTAGTGCTTTTTTGTTTGTTTTATAGTCCTGGGCACTGAACCCAGAGCTTTTATACTAAACTATGTCCCTAGCCCTTTTAAAATTTTGACACCGGATCTTGCTCAGTCGCTAAGTTGCCAAAACTGCATTCCTCCTGACTCAGCCTCCCAAACTGCTGGGACTACAGGTGTGCACCACACCATACTCAGCTCTGTTAGCCTCTTTTCTGGCACAGAGAGGAAGTCAGAGCCCAAGGCCACAGAGCTAGTCAGCGAGGTGTGAAGATTCGAATTCATGTCCTTCTGACTTCTTGGGCTTTGGAGGACCCGCAGTGGCTGAGAAGCTGCGACTGGCCCCTGCAGCCAGGCCTGCCCTCAGGCCCCCGCCCCCATCCCCAGCCTGGACAAAGGGGCTTCTGTCCTACCAGCCCCCCCTCACAGAGCAACTGACCCACAAATGGGTTATGTAACCATGGCCCGGACAGGCAAGGGGTTGGCCCAAGGCCGTGTGGGCCTGAGCCCACTGGGAGGATGCCGGTGGGCTCTGTTGGCTGGCAGGCAGCTGGCGGAGGTCCCCAACGGGGGACATGGGCTCCAGGGGCTTTAGGTCTGTGAGCCTGGGCCTGCGCACAGTCCCAGTAGTCGAGGTGGCCACCGAGAGGCTGTGTCACTCAGGGGCAGCGACCTCCCCTTCATCCTCCCTTTTCTGTCCTGGGAAGGTGAGTCCGGGCTGGCGCTGGGGCACTGCACAGTGGAAGTGCAGTGCTTTCCCCAGAGACACCCATTTCCGGTGTTTCAGCCTCCCTGGCCACCCCCGGCTCCATCTGGGTCCTCTGAGAGACAGATTGGGTGGTTCTGTCCCTCCCACCGGGGCAGGTGCTCAGTCAGCATCCAAGGGTGGGGCCCATGCGGGTGCACAGCCCTGTCTCCCATTCCCAGGTGGGCACAGGCCAGAGTTCAAGGCAGGGTAACACGCCTCCCCCCATCCCAATGCCAGGGAGATGAAGGCCAGGGCACTGGCTCCCGCAGCTGGACCTAGGGCAGCCTGAGTGTGTGTTTACAGCTAAGAAGCAGGCTCTGGGCCACCGAGAGCCATCACTGTTTGCCCCTGAACTGGGCTGCCTGAGGGGCCTGGCAGAGCGTCCCCTCACTGTGCCTCCCTCCTCCCAGAGCTCCTCGGCTCCACCAAGAGGATCAATGTCAACTTCCAGGACCCGGACGGGTGAGTCCTCAGCCTGGGTGGTGGCGGCTGTGGTTGGCAGCTCCCAGGGAAGGCCAGGGCGCCTGGTTCTCCCCTAGACTTGTCCTCTGCCCGCCCAGCTTCTCGGCTTTGCACCACGCGGCCCTCAATGGCAACATAGAATTGATCTCCTTGCTGCTGGAGGCCCAGGCGGCTGTGGACATCAAGGACAACAAAGGTAAGCCTAGCTACAGCGTCGGGGCCGGAGGGGGAATGGTGGTGATCAGGCCAGCGGTACGGTCCTTGTGCCCTGGACAGTCCCACCGCGGAGGCCACTGCCCTGGGTTTCTGTCTTGGGTCCCGGTCACTGAAATTAGGGTTGGGTTCAGGGTGAGTAGGAGCTTCTAACAGTCCCTGCCTGCCTCCAGGCATGCGGCCACTGCACTACGCAGCCTGGCAGGGCCGGAAGGAGCCCATGAAGCTGGTGCTGAAGGCTGGCTCAGCCGTGAATGTCCCGTCCGATGAGGGCCACATCCCCCTGCACCTGGCGGCCCAGCACGGTCACTACGATGTGGTAAGGCCTCCTGGTGTGGAGGGGTGGGCAGGGCACCTGGGCCCGGCTGCCCGGGCCTGACCACGCCCCGGCCCACAGTCTGAGATGCTGCTGCAGCACCAGTCCAACCCATGCATGGTGGACAACTCGGGGAAGACGCCCCTGGACCTGGCCTGCGAGTTTGGCCGCGTGGGGGTAAGTCCCCTCTGCCTGCCCATGCCCACACTCAAACAGGGGTGGCAACGGCCCGGCCTGGGCCTCCTAGCCCCCCCTTCCTGCCCTGCAGGTGGTGCAGCTACTCCTGAGCAGCAACATGTGTGCGGCCTTGCTGGAGCCCCGGCCCGGGGACGCCACAGACCCCAATGGCACCAGCCCCCTGCACCTGGCTGCCAAGAATGGCCACATCGATATCATTAGGTATGGCTGGAGCCAGGAGAACCCTGGGACTCCTGGAGCGCAGTGGTATCCAGGGCCCTGGATTCCTGCTCCTGGTGTGGGCTTCTGCTGCTTTTTGGGGGGCAGGGGGCAGGGTGATACTAGGGATTGAACCTAGGTCTTTTCAAAGCTATATCCCCAGGTCTTCTGTGTGTGTGTGTGTGTGTGTGTGTGTGTGTGTGAGAGAGAGAGAGAGAGGGATGGAGCCCAGGGCCTTCACACTGAGCTACATTCCCACCCCATTTTTGTTTTTGGCTTAGAGACAGGATCTCACTAAGTGGCCCAGCTGGGGTCATACCTGGGGGTCGTCCTGCCTCAGCCTCTCAGTGGGTGAGATGGCTTCTGTAGCTCACTAATCTCCAGCCCGACCTTGTCCCTTGTTGGGTGATCTTAGCTTGTCCAAGCCTCAGTTTCCCCATCCATAGGTCAGGGATCACAGCAGTGCTGTTACCAGGATAAGTTAAGGCTGTGGGGTGTTGTCAGGGGACAGACCCTTTGGCAAGTGATTGGCAAACGTCAGATACTGCTGTGTTCAGGGATACAGGGCAGGGCTGGCCCATCCCCCAAGCCTCAGCAGCCTGTCGGGACATGCGAGTATGACAGCCCAGCTTGAGGGCCTGGAAAGAGGGTCCCTGGCTCAAAGGCCGGTTTGCCCTCCTGACCTTCCCACCAGACTCCTGCTCCAGGCTGGCATTGACATCAACCGCCAGACCAAGTCTGGCACAGCCCTGCACGAGGCGGCACTCTGTGGGAAGACAGAAGTCGTGCGGCTGCTGTTAGATGTGAGTCTGGGGGAGACAGGCGACGCAGGGGTCAGAGGGGCGACAGGGCCCTGGATGAGGCCACACCCTTCCTTGTCCACATGCAGAGTGGGATCAATGCCCAGGTGAGGAACACCTACAGCCAGACGGCACTGGACATCGTGCACCAGTTTACCACGTCGCAAGCTAGCAAGGAGATCAAACAGCTGCTGCGAGGTGGGCCCGAGCAGCGGGGCGGGACAGGGCCCAGCGGGCGGTTCACGGGACTGGGGGGTCCACCTCCTGTCTCCCCAGAGGCCTCGGCAGCCCTGCAGGTCCGGGCCACAAAGGATTATTGCAACAATTACGACCTGACGAGCCTCAATGTCAAGGCCGGGGACGTCATCACAGTGAGGACGGCCCCAGGGGCTGCTGTGTGTGTGTGTCTGGGGGTGGTGCATGGATGGGACTGGGCACACTTACCTGGAACATTGCCCCTGGCAGCTAGGGTGGGGGCGCTGGACCCCCACCCCCAAGGGTGCCTCCCTGAGCAAGTTGCCGGCTCACTTGGCCAGGTCCTGGAGCAGCATCCTGATGGCCGGTGGAAGGGCTGTATCCATGACAACCGGACGGGCAATGACCGCGTGGGCTACTTCCCATCCTCCCTGGGCGAGGTCATTATCAAGCGAGCAGGCAAGTGCCACCCAGTAGGCGGGTGGGGGGGAGCAGGTAGGAGCTGCTTGGCTTCAGCCTGAGGACTGAAGAGTGGGCAGTGTGTGTCGATGTGCTAGTGGCAGGGCTTTAAAAAAATTTTTTTTTTTTGTTTATTTGTTTAATTTTGTGGTGCTGGGAATGGAGCCCAGGGCTTTTGTACTATGATACACCCCCCAGCCTCCCCTTTTTTCAGTTGAGTTAAGGTCTCCCTAAGTTGCCCAGGCTGGGTTTGAGTTTGCAATCCTCCTGCCTCAGCCTCTCCAAGTGTTAGGATGACGGGCCCACACTACCAGGCTGGCAGAGCTGAGTTCTAGCCACTGCCAGGACCAGGGTCCGCTGGGTGTGTTCCACCGGCCGTCACCTTGCCAGTGCTCCACACCCCTTTGTATTTTTTTTTTTTTTTCTTTTTGAGACAGGATCTTGCTTTGTAAACTAGGCTGGTCCTGAACTCACTATGGAGCCCATGCTGGCCCTAAACACAAAGCAATCTGCCTGCCTCGGACTCTTATGTGCTGGGATTACAGGTGTGCACTATCATGCACAGTTTATATGGTGCTTGGGAGTGAATCCAGGGCCCTTTCCTTGCTAGGCAAGTGCTTTAATTGCTTTTGGTTTGTTTTGTTTTTTGAGACAAGGCCTTTCTCTGTAGCCCAGGCCGCTCTTGAACTCACTCTGTAGCCCAGGCTGGCCTTGAACTCACTATGGGGCCCAGGCTGGCCTTGGACTCACTATGGGGCCCAGGCTGGCCTTGGACTCACGGCAGTTCTCCTGCTTCAGCCTCCCAAGTGCTGGGATTAGTGTGCCCTCACACCTGGCTTATATGGTGCTGGCTGGGGAATTGAACTCAGGGCCTTGCATTTACAAGGCAAGTGCTTTAACTGCTGTGCTGTTCCTTTAGCCTCCGTGTGCTCTAACTACTGAGCTTTGCCCTCAGCCACACACATTCCTCCTTCCACGATTGCAGTCTGCCATATTCCAGTCCTGAGCCAGCCACTGAGGACACGCAGGGACCTAGACACACTGTGCTGGCTCTCCAGGAGCCCGCTCTGGAGCAGAAGCAGGGGATGGTGACATGGACAGGGAGGTCAGGGGTCAGAGAAAGCTCTGAGCAGTGGAAGTGGCTGGCTAGAGGCAGAGCAGTCCAGGTAATGGGACCCACGTGTGCAAAGACACAAAGACAGGAAGGAGCCTGGCCCCTGAAGGGACAGAAGGCCAGTGTGGCCGGAGCAGAAAGAGTGGGGTGCAGGACCAGGCTAGGAAGGCCTACAGTCTCGGGGTTGGTTTGCACTTTCTAGTGGAGATGGGCAGGTTAGGAGGTGAATCCGGGAAGTAGAGTCTGAGTAGGTTCTGGGGCAGGATGTTGGCCTCAGGTTCCTGGGGGCTTCTTTCCTGCCTCCTCATATAGAGGTCATACCCCCAGCCCTTTACCCGTAGGACCCCTGGCCCTGAGCCCTTAGCCAGTCTCTTCTGGTCTCACATGTCCAGGCTGGGAAGGATCTCCCAGCTCCCTGGAGACAGACATGACAGAAGGGTCTAGTATGACTTCCAGATGTGTATGTGCCTCTGCCCAGCCCACTCACTCTGCTAGGCCTCACCTGTGCCGGTCTGGAACTTAGGGAGACTGCTTAGGAACACCATGCCAGTACCCAGCCCCACCTGGGCAGGCCCAGGACTCAGGGAGGCTATGCCCGGCCCGCAGGTTCCCGAGGCAGCAGTGAGCCAAGCCCACCTCAAGGAGGAGGCTCATCGGGGCCCTCTGCACCCCCAGAGGAGATCTGGGTGCTGAGGAAGCCTTTCACGGGTAGGCTGGGGACCTGAGGAGGGAGGGAGTAGGGTGCTTCTGTCACATCCGTGCCAGGCCCGGTGCTGACCTCATGCGCCCTGTGTGGGCAGGAGACCGCAGTGGCAGCTTGAGCAGTGTGGCCAGTGGCCGGAGCAGTGGAGGCCACACCCTTCATGCAGGCTCTGAAGGAGTCAAGGTCAGTGGAGTGGTGGCCAGGGCTGGGACAGCTGGGGTGGCCAGGCCTGGAGCATCGCAGGTAAGCCATCTTTCTGGGTCACAGCTCCTGGCAACGGTGCTTTCCCAGAAGTCTGTCTCTGAGTCCAGCCCAGGGGATAGCCCTGTCAAGCCTCCAGAAGGTCCTGCAGGTAAGTGTAAGGACCTCTGTGTGCCTTTTTAATTTATTTACTTATTTGAGACAGGGTCTCGCTCTGTAGCCCAGGCTGGTCCTGAACTCACTATGTAGCCCTAGCTGGCCTTGGACTCAGGGCAATCCTTCTGCCTTGGTCTCCTCCAAAGTAGTGGGATTATGGGCGTGTGCTACCACGCCCAGCTTTATGTGGTGCTGGCAAACAGAATGAACTCAGGGCCTTGCGCTTGCAAGACAAGTGCTTTCACTGCTGTGCCATTTCCCCAGCCCTCTGTGCCTGTCTTATAGGGAGGTGGCCCCTGAGCAGCCCTTGCCCTGCCACCCCCTCTTGTCACCAGGTGCTGCCCGGTCCCAGCCTCCAGCAGCCCATGTTGGGCAGGTCTACGGGGAACAGCTGCCTAAGAAGCTGGAGTCAGCATCAGAGGGCAAGGTAGAGGGCCAGAACTCCCGCTGGGAGGGCTTGGGAAGGACAGGGTCCTTCAGCCTGCCTGGCCTGGCCACGGTGGTAGCCGGGGGTTTGACAGGCCAGACCCCTGTCCTTCTGTCTGTCTGTTGGTCTGTGTGAGTGTCATGTTGCACACACACAAGTGTAGAGATGTTGTCCATTGTGTAGGCCGTGAGCTAGTATGTGTGTGCTTGTGGAGGTACACAGAATGACGGGAGTATGCATGTGTGCAATAGTGACTGCAGGCCATGCATGCGTGCCAGTGGTTGCACGGATGGACAAGAATGGGCGTGAGACACGTGGGTGTGTGCGTGGGTGCAGTGGGCTGTGTGTACCATGTGCTGGGAGGTGCGAGCTGCTGGCTGAGTCGCACATAGAAGAGGAGGCCTGGCACCCTTGCCTGTGGGCACAGCCCATTCTGCAGGCAGTTGGGAACAGCCCCGAGTAGCACAGCCCGCACTGTTCCCAGAGCCCCTTCACATGGGGCCATGCAGCCTGCTTCCCTGACATGGTAAGGGCATCCCTGTGCCAAAGCAGGGCCGGGGAGGGTCGGGGAGGCCATGATGTGGACAGCAGCAGGACCGTCGTGGTGGAGATCACAGAAGAAGGCAGCAGGGTGCAGAAGCTGAGCGTCCAGAACAGCCGGAGATGGCACACCAGGGCCTGGCTGCAAAGTGGACCATGGACCGTAGACCCAGCGCTCTGTGGCCTGCCAGCCAAGCCGAGAAGGAGGTGCCACGGTGGCCGGGGCGCAAGCCTGGCGGTGGGTGGGCTGCAACGGTGCCTTGTGTCTTCCAGAGTGCTGAGGCAGTCAGCCAGTGGCTCACCACGTTCCAGCTGCAGCTCTACGCACCCAACTTCACCAGCGCTGGCTACGACCTGCCCACCATCAGCCGTATGACCCCTGAGGTTAGTGGTGATGGGCCAGCTACCAGCCAGCCACCAGCTGCAGCCATACTCAGGGATGGGCCTCTGCCTTAGACTCATGGGCCTCCTCTCTGCCTAGGACCTGACGGCCATTGGTGTCACCAAGCCAGGTCATCGGAAGAAGATCACGGCAGAGATCAGTGGCCTGAACATCCCTGACTGGCTGCCTGAACACAAACCCGTAAGACACCTGCACCCTGGTGGCCAAGCCAGGACTGGCAGACAGACAGACGTAGACAGACAGACTGGCTGCAGCCCTCACCGGCCCTTCAGGGCTCTAAGGAGTGGAGAGTGGAGGATGGCCCACCAGAAGGGAGCTCCTGGACAGCCTATATGTCCACCCGGGGTACTGGGGCCAGTCCCCAGGCCAGGGCACAGGTGACACTGGGGGTGTCAAGGAGAGGGGAGCCTGAGGCCTGGGATGTCCATTTGGGTAGCACCCACAGGCACTGCCACAGGTACTGTGTAAACTGCAGAAGGCCCACGAGGGGCTGGGCTGTGCTGGCCACACGCCTGCGTGTGCACTGCCACATCCAGGCTTTGGTGACAGCTGCGTGCAGTGCCTACCATGCTTAGCAGCCCGTGCCAGCAGTTGGTGCTGTTTCTGGTGGCCCGTGCACAGACTGGGCCTGTGCCATTACTAATGGGGTGTGTTCACGTGGGGAGCCAGCTTCTGCGCTGGACGGGGTTGCCCGACCTAGTGCTGCTTTCTGGGCCACTCTGCTCCTGGCTCCCACCTTCCATAGAGAGGCACTCGTGGCCGCCTAGAGACCCCAGGGCCCCAGATCTCACCCACCTCCCCTTGTCCACTCAGTCAGCAGCTCAGGGCCCCTCCTGTGGTTTTGCCACACTGTCACAAGTGAGGCTGGGCTGCTGCGTGTTGGAGCGTGAGTGGGTCTGCTCAGGAGCAGGGAGCTGTGGGTATTTTAATGTGTGTGGTGTGGCTGGGTAGTGAGTGTGTGGCATGTGTGTCTGATGTGGGTGGGGAAACAGCGTGAACATGCGGCAGGAGAGGTACAGATGCCTGTGTGCGGCTGGGTGTGCAGTGTAGGTACGTGTGTATGTGTATCCGATGTGTGCTGTGTCTGTGTCTGTGATGTGTAGGGGGATCTCCTGAGGACGCTGTGCCCGCAGCTGCCTGGCCAGGCCAGGAAGTCCTTCCGTCCCCCTCAAGTGGTGTCCTGAGGATGGACCCCCATGCGTGTGTTAGCATGTGTTGGCTCCTGTGTACATGCTATGTGGCTGTGTGGAGGAGCTGGCCTAGGCTTCTGCCAGTTGCTGTCTCCAGTCCTGACTTCTCGGGCCTATCCGTTTGTCCTTCTGTCTGTGCCCCAATGGGCCAGTGTCCTTCCTCCAACAGCTGCACACAGGCAGGCAGGATACCAGCAGCCAGCTTGGGCTGCCCCTCCGTATCCCCCACCCCGTAGGCTAACCTGGCCATGTGGCTATCCATGATCGGCCTGGCCCAGTACTACAAGGTGCTGGTGGACAACGGCTATGAGAACATCGACTTCATCACTGACATCACCTGGGAAGATCTGCAGGAGATTGGCATCACCAAGCTGGGTGAGGCCCCACCCTGACCCTGGCCCCAGGCCCAGCCCCTTCTCCTTCCCATCCGCCTGACCGGCTGTCCCTCCCGCCTGGCCCGCTCAGGACACCAAAAGAAGCTGATGCTGGCAGTGAGGAAGCTGGCAGAGCTTCAGAAAGCTGAATACTCCAAGTATGAGGGGGGACCCCTGCGCCGGAAGGCACCCCAGTCACTTGAAATGATGGCCATCGAGTCGCCACCCCCACCTGAGCCTGCTCCAGCTGACTGCCAGTCCCCTAAGATGACCACTTTCCAGGACAGTGAACTCAGTGGTGAGCTGCAGGCTGCCATGACCGTGCCAGCCAATGGGGGTGTAGCTGCTGCTGAGAAGCCCTCCAACCACTTACCGCCTACTCCGAGGGCCACCACGAGGCAGGAGCCCAGCCTGGGTGGGCGGGCTCGGCACATGAGCAGTTCCCAGGAGCTGCTGGGTGAGGGGCCCCCTGGGCCCGGCAGCCCCATGTCACGCAGCCAGGAGTACCTGCTGGACGAGGGGCAGGCCCCTGGCACCCCACCCAAGGAGGCCCGGCCCAGCCGCCACGTCCACAGCATCAAGAGGGCCAGTGTGCCTCCAGTGCCTGGCAAGCCACGGCAGGTCCTCCCACCAGGTGCCAGCCATTTCACACCCCCTCAGACACCCACCAAAACTCGGCCAGGCTCTCCCCAGGCCCTTGGGGGTCCTCACGGTCCAGCCACGGCCAAGGTGAAGCCTACTCCACAGCTGCTGCCGCCCACAGAACGACCTATGTCACCCCGCTCCCTGCCTCAGTCGCCCACACACCGTGGCTTTGCCTATGTGCTGCCCCAGCCCGTAGAGGGTGAGGTGGGGCCAGCCACACCAGGGCCTGTGGCGCCACCTGTGCCCACGGCTGTGCCCACACTGTGCTTGCCCCCAGAAAGTGACGTGGAGCCTGGGCGGCCCAAGAAACGTGCCCATAGCCTGAACCGCTATGCGGCATCGGACAGTGAGCCCGAGCGGGACGAGCTGTTGGTGCCTGCAGCCGCGGGACCCTATGCCACAGTCCAGCGGCGCGTAGGCCGCAGCCACTCAGTGAGGGCACCTGCTGGCGCCGACAAGAATGTGAATCGCAGCCAATCCTTTGCCGTGCGGCCCCGCAAGAAGGGGCCCCCGCCTCCCCCACCCAAGCGCTCCAGCTCGGCCATGGCCAGTGCCAACCTGGCTGATGAGCCAGCCGCAGACGCTGAGACCGAGGATGGTCGTCTGGGGGTGCGGGCACAGCGCCGGCGGGCTAGCGACCTGGCCGGCAGCGTGGACACGGGCAGCGCCGGCAGCGTGAAGAGCATTGCTGCCATGCTTGAGCTGTCTTCAATTGGAGGTGGGGGCCGGGCTGCTCGCAGGCCTCCCGAAGGCCACCCTACGCCTCACCCTGCCAGTCCAGAGCCGGGCCGGGTAGCAACGGTCCTGGCCTCCGTGAAGCACAAAGAGGCCATCGGTCCTGACGGGGAGGTGGTGAACCGGCGCCGCACGCTCAGCGGGCCCGTCACGGGACTTCTGGCTGCCGCCCGCAGGGCGCCGGGGGAGCCTGCGGATCCAGGCCACGCCGCGGAGGATGGCACAGCCAGGCAGCGACCTCGGGGGCCGGGCAAAGGTGAGGCCGGCGCTGAGGGCCCACCCCTGGCCAGGGTGGAGGCCAGTGCCACGCTCAAGAGGCGCATCCGGGCCAAGCAGAACCAGCAGGAGAATGTCAAGTTCATCCTAACCGAGTCTGACACAGTCAAGCGCAGGCCCAAGGCTAAGGAGCGGGAGGCCGGCGCGGAGGCCCTGCCCCCGCTCTCCGTGTATCAAAATGGCACGGCCACCGCGCGCCGCCGCCCTGCCTCCGAGCAGGCCGGGCCTGCGGAGCTGCCCCCGCCGCCCCCGCCTGCTGAGCCCCCGCCTGCTGACCTGGGGCAGCTGCCCCCCCTGCCCCTGCCTGAAGGTGACGCTCGCAAACCAGCGAAGCCGCCTGTTTCTCCCAAGCCTGTTCTGGCTCAGCCTGTGCCCAAGATCCAGGGCTCGCCCACACCCAGCTCCAAGAAGGTGCCGCTGCCCGGCCCTGGCAGCCCAGGTAGGTGCTAGGAGCCGCCGGGCAGGGCGAGACTCCGCAGCGTGAGGGGTTTGCCTCTGTTGGATTTGACGGAAGGGGGGGTCGGCACACACCCTCTCCGGGACAGCGCTGCTGCGCCCAGGGCTGGGGGCACCCGGGAGCAGGAGGGCGGGGAGGCTTTGGGCAGGAGAGAGGTTCAGAGGCCCGAAGCATCAAGCAACGGGGCCTGTGGCTGCAGGAGGCCACCCTTGCCTGTCCGGACGCGGGGTGGGAAGCAGTGGTGCAGTGAGCAGGTCTGCATGGCAAGGGGGCCTGCCTCCAGCCCGGGTGCCAGCGTGGCCCTCTCCGCAGAGGTGAAGCGGGCCCACGGCACGCCGCCCCCGGTGTCTCCCAAGCCGCCGCCGCCGCCCACGGCGCCCAAGCCCACAAAGGCTGCGGCAGGGCTGCAGTCGGCTGGGCCGTCACCCGCGCCCTCGCCAGCGCGCCAGCCTGCCGCGCTCGCCAAGCCAGCCAGTACGCCGCCCCAGTCCCCGGGCACGCCCGCACTGCACGTGCCCGCCAAGCCCCCGCGGGCCGCGGCCGCTGCCGCCAGCGGGACTCCCGCCGCGCCCGACGGCGCCTCGCCGGGCGACAGCGCGCGGCAGAAGCTGGAGGAGACGAGCGCGTGCCTGGCCGCAGCGCTGCAGGCGGTGGAGGAAAAGATCCGCCGGGAGGACGGCCAGGGCCCCTGGTAGGTGCGGGCGCCGCGGGCGGCCTGTGGGCGGGCGGCCTGGCCTGCAGTTAGGCGGCCGGGTGCTCACCCGTCTCCGCCCCCAGCCCCTCTGCAGCGGCGGAGAAAAGCACTGGCAGCATCCTGGACGACATAGGCAGTATGTTCGACGACTTGGCCGACCAGCTGGACGCCATGCTGGAGTGAGGCGGCGCCCAACACAGGCCCGCCACGCCCGGGCTCCTGCCCGCACGCTGACCTTACCTCAGGACGGGCCCCTCCGGGCACCCGTGGGCAGGCCGAGGGTGCGGGCAGGTGCTGCTGCTCAGCGCCTGCGCAAGCACAACTCCGCCCCTGGCCCAGGCCGGGCGCCAGGAGGACCGCCTGGCCGGGGGTTCTAAGGGCTTTGGGCAGCCGCGCTGCCCCGCGGTGCCCGGCCCTGGCTGCTGCTCCCCGTGCAATAACTGCTGGGCCAAAGCCCCTGGCCACGCCGCCCCGCGGTAGAGGCAGCCCCCTCCCCTGCCCACTGTAGACAAGGGAGGGGGCCGCGGCTGTGGCCCCCTCCCCAACCTGTGGCAGAGCACAGGCCTATGCCCAGCACAGAACTGCCTATTGGGGAACCTCTGCCAGCCACTTGGCGCAGCACAAGGGACAGGGGGCCAAGGTCAGGCGCCCCACTGCACCCCCAGAATATAAGCTATCAAGAGTATTAATTTATTGGGAATGAGCTAAGGCAGATTTCCCTAGAGAAACAAAAGGTATAACTTTAACAAATATATATTTAAAGAAAGAAGAAATATTATTGATTCTATTAGAAAACCATTTACCAACTAAAGGACACTGGAGTCCAGCCTGAGAGGAAAGCTGTCGGGGACCCTGGCTGTCTGTCTGTCCTTTCATCCCTCCACCGGGCGGTGGCCACACCCTTGGCCACCAGCACACACCAGAGGCTCGCTCTGGAGAGGGGGCTCTGCCCGGGCCGCTTCCTCCTCCCTCTGCTCTCTCGTAACTTCTCTGTGTTGGAAGAACCTGAAGGATGTGCCTTGCTGGCTGATGGCGTGTGTCCTCTGTGCCCTGCAGACTGTGGGGAGGGCTCCCTCTTCCTGGGCGTGGCCTTTCCCTCAGGGTGCTGCTGGGGCAGGTGTACCTGGGTGAGGCTTGTGAACGGGGGTGGGCATGCCAGCTGAGTGACAGCACTGTGGGTACAGGGGTGTGCATGCCAGGCTGTGGGCAGATGTGCGCGTGAGGGTGCGCCTGACTCTCCCTCCCTAGGCCCCGCTCTGTTCCCACGGATGCTTCTGCTCATGGTCCAGGCTGTGTCGTGTGGTTGTTCTCGCCCCATCTCCTCTTTATCCTCCCTCCAAAAAAGTACTGACTGGTCTCCTCTACTGTGTTTGCTGATCTACAATGTCGGGCACAACTTTGACATTTCGTAAAAAAAAAAAGAAAAAGAAAAAGAAAAAACAGCCCCAAACCAGCAACTGTGGTATGGGCTGGTGGAGGGGCTGGGTAGGAGAGCATCTGGGTGTGTGGGTCCCCTCCCAACTGTCACACCTGGCGCCTCCCTGTGAGTGGCCAGCTGGCCGTCCACCTGGCCACCCCTCAGTGAGCAGCCCGGATTGGGGCTGCCGCAGGTGGGGAGGGGTCTGCTGCCAGACGTCAATAAACAGCAGAAAGTGCAGCTGCCTGGCTCTCTTTGGAGGTGTGGTGTTGGGGAAGGCAGGGTGCAGGGGCTGGAGGCCAGAAGCTGAGGGGTGGCAGGCCACCTCCTGCAGGATGGGAAAGTCCCTTCCCTTTGGGCCTCCTCCTGCTGGTACCTGTGTACAACAAGCCGGGCCACACTCTGGCCCCTGTCCCCAGGACCTGTCCCTACTCAACAGCCACAGTCTGTGCAACTTTTATTTCAATCAGGAAGTAATCAAATCTATATACAGTCTAAAAACAGTAGAAAAGGTGAGTAAAAAGGCCCTCAGTCCATCTGGAGTGTGAATGAGGGTGAGCCGGGCGAGCATCGTACCTGGCATCCAGAAAGAGGCCTGCGCTTTGCCCTGGCAGGAGTGCAGGCAGAACCGAGTAGAGAAAGGCTCATCAAGTGTGGGGTAGGGAGGCACTGCCTGTCTGCCTGAGCCTATCTGTTCCCACAGGGCAGGCAGAAACCCCAAGGCCATGCCATGCAGCCAGCCTGGCTCCGGCGGGCCCAGAGGAAGCCAAGGCCTAGCCTGGATTCTGCTAGCATGTCCAAACCTGCAAGGAAAAGTGCTGTTTCAGGTGCCCCTGTGGCCCAGTGACCTGCTAATTACACCTGTCCTCCACTGCCATTTGCCCTCCTCTCCCTTCCCTCTGCTCCATCTCTAAAGCTCCTCTAAATGGCTCAGGTCACGGGCACTCACCTTCACGGTGCTATCCACAGCCCCTGAGAAGAGCCGGCCCCGCGACACGGCCAGTGCTGTCACACTGCCCTGGTGGCGCAGCAGGGTCTGCGTGCAGATCATGTTGTCCATACTCCAGACCTGGGGGTCACACAGGGTGTGAGGGCCCACTTGGGCCCAGCTGCCCTCCCTCGGGACCTCCTGCTGGTGGGCTAGCACATACTCGGAGGGACCGGTCATAGGATGCACTAAAGACTTTGGTCTGGTCTGGTGTTGAGATGACTGCCAGGGCGTACACGGTACCCACATGGCCCGTTAGGGTCCGCACCTGCTCCTTGGACTCTATGTCCCACACCTAGGAGGGAGCAGGCACAGATGGGTCAGAGACAAAGACAGAGACCCGGCAGGAGGGCAGGAGGTCTGGGCCTGGAGCCCGTCCTGCTTCCGCCGCCTCGTCCTTACGTGGATGAGGTTCTCATAGGTGCCACAGACAATGTGGTGATTCGTCACAGCAATGGAGTAGACACTGCCACCAGATGTCTGCAGGACATGAATGCAGTCCAGGGTCCGGATGTCCCAGATCTGTGGGTGAACATGGCCAGGTGGGAGGCAGCCGGCCTGCCATGCCCACCCATCATGGGTGCATGACGGCAGGTGCAGGGCAGAGGAAGCGTGCACAGGGTGATACCCTGCCACTGGGGGTGGCTCTACACACCTTGATTGTCTGGTAGGAGCCACTGTACAAGTAGCTCTGGGCTGCCACCAAAGCCCGCACCCAGTGGTTGAGGCCTGTGAGCTCCTTCTTCAACTTTAGCTCGGTGCCCACGATGTCCCAGACCTGCAGGAACGGCCATAAGCAGGGGCTAGGCAGACGCCCGGGTGGATGGCCCACGTGTCAACGCGGGCCTCAGGCCGTACCTTGATGGCCTTCAGGGAGCCGCTGAAGAGCATGTTGTGGGAGGACACCAGCGTGCACACAGGGTTGTCGTGGGCCCGGACGGTGTTCACCTTTTGCAGGTTCTGGATGTCCCACACCTGGGGGTGGCGGCAAGCCTCAGGGCGCGGCCCTGCCAGCTGCAGCTGCAAGGACAGTGTGCCCCCACTTGCCCAGGGCCCCGACTTACAATGATGGTGCAGTCTGCAGAACCGCTGTAGAGTTTGCACCTGGGGAAGTGAAGGCAACGTGTGACAAGGTGGAGGCAGCCAGCCTTGCCGACACCACCCTGCCGGGCTCCGAGGAGCCAGCAGCTTGGCCCCGTGCCAAGGCCAGCACCGTTTTCTTGAGCCACGTCATGGTCTATACGGGAACTTTTTTCCTGGTAATGTAAATAGAACCCAGGGCCTTTGCACCTTTGCACCTTTGCACTGAGTTAATTCTTCGGTCCATTTTTTGATTCTGATTTTGAGCAGTCTCCCTAAGTTGCCCAGGATGTCCTCAAAACTTTTAATCTCCCTGCACTAGCCTCACGGAGTGCTGGTACAACATCCCTGGGCCACTGGGCCCTCAGAGAACTGCAGAAGCAATGGTCCAGACCCTGATGCTGCCTGGACATCTGATGGCCGAGGTGGGGATCAGCACGTGTCCTTCGCACAAGCTGTCGCTACCAACAAGACAGCAACTCTCTGTGCACACCCATGTCCACTTGACCCTTCTGACTAGAGGCAGAGGGCAGGACTCAGGAAGAAGACAGCCAGGGCAAAGAGACAGGTGGAGCCACCCACCTGCCTCCCACCGCCCTGTTCAAGGTTCTGGCTATCTGATGACAGCTAAGCCTGTCTTGACCAAGAGTCCAACTACCCGGCCTGGCCATCCAGATACACCAGACCACACCAGGCTTTGTGAACACGTAACTGGAGACAGAGGAGCCACATCAGGGCCCATATGCTACCAGCCAGGGACCCAGTGCTGCTCAGGATCCAGGTGCCCCAAGGCCAGGGCCGGGGCTCATGGCTTGTGGGCCATAGGATGGCAACATACTATCTGACCCTGTGCCCAGCAGACACACACGTCCAGACTCACCCCTGAATACAGAGAGCCAGCACGATGCCATCGTGGCCTTCAAGTGTCTTCTGGCACTTGTAGGTGGTGCATGTGTCCCATACCTGCAAAGACCAGGGTTAGATTGGGTCCCAGCAGGGCCAGCCCAGCACGAAGGAACAGAATAGCAGGACGAGGAGAGGACATCAGTGATCAAAGGGAAAAAGCCCCAACTAGGGTGGAAGGCTGGCATGGGATGTCCATCCCAGCCTGGCCAGGCTGCAGAAACCATGGGGCATGATACACCCACCTTGATGGTCTTGTCAGAAGAGCCACTGAAGAGCAGGTCACCCATGGAGTAGACGCAGAGACACCAAACAGGACCTTGGTGGCCCACAAAGGTCCCTTTGCATTTGAAGATCTGCTGAGGGTCATAGGCTGCAGAGTTGAAAAGTGGGTGAGGGACCCAGTGGAGCCCCGGGGACAGCAGGTAGAGAGCAGCAGGGGCCATACTCACATCCTAAGATGCCCATGTTCAGCCGGGCATTGATGTGGGATAGCTCGTCCTGCAAGGCCAAGAGGAGCAGAAGGTTGCTGCGTGGGTGGAGCAGGCACGCCTCTAGGGCAGCAAGAGAGCCCTCAGGGCCTGGGGCTGCATGGGGGTGGGGGGAGGGGCAGCAGCCCTCGCCAGATCCAGGCCCCTACACCTGCCCAGTGGAGCAAAGGCCCGCCCAGGCCACCCCACTCCTCGCCCCGCACCCGGCGCCATCCGAGGCCCAGGCGCCTGCCAGCTCACATTCAGCATGGACGCATCCCTCCTGAACTCCATGAGGTCCTCGCTGAGCTTGCTCTGGTTCTCGTCCAGGACGTCTGGGCAGCAGGGACAGAAAGGACTGTGAGTGTCCGGCGTGGCGGCCGTGCCCGGCACCCTCTGGGCGTGCCCTCACCAAACTTGAGCTCCAGGCTCTTCTCAAGCTGGTCGATCTTCTCCGAGAGCCTGCCCAGCATGGAGCGCAGGAAGGCGATCTCCTGGTCCTTCTGGCCCAGCGCCACCCGCATCTCGTGGAAGCGGTCGTCTGTTTGCTGCAGAAACTCTTTCAAGCCCTCAAAGCGGCAGGTCTCCAGGTGAGTCTCGTACGTGTCCTGGTTCCCAATGAACGTGCACCTGGGAGACAGGACAGCTGCCCGCCCCAGTGCTAGGAGTTCTGAGAACCTTTCACTGCTGGGCCATTGCCCCTGGCTCCTGTCACCTTCCCTCCTGCTCCCCCTCCACTGCCCAACTGCTGGCCGGCCATTTCACCAGCAAAACCCAATCCTGTGCCTCAGAGTGCTTTTTATTCCCTCCCTGGCCTCCCTGCCCAGAAGAGCCAGGCCCCTCCCACCTACGCTCACAGCCCTGGCCACTGGCTGCCGCCTGCCACGCTGAGCTGGACTCCAGCATGCCTTCACCCACACCATCACCAGCACCTCAACTCGGCCAGTCCCTTCTGTGCGTGTCTGCAGTCTCAGTCTTGGGCACTGGGCCTCGGCTGTGATGGGAGTCACTGGCATGGTTCCTGGCCAGCTCTGTTTCCCTAGGTCCAGCACGCAGAGGCTTCTGGCCCAAGGGTGCTGGAGGGCCTGCCCACCCACCCCCACTCACCCGTACTTGGAGTGGGGGCACTTGATGTGCTCACATTCCTTGAGGTGGGCCTCCAGGTTCATCTTGAGCAGTGGGGGGCAGCTGGGGTTGTTGGGGCAGCGCACGGGCCTGTACTCACAGCTGCCCTCGTGGTCCCTGTGTTAGGGTGGGATGTGGGGTGGGGCTGAGCCGGTGCCCCAGAGCGGAGCTGGGAGCTGGGGCTGGGCTGGGGGAGTCCTTACTTGCGGGCGCTGAGCTTGATGGTGAAGGGGCAGCCCCGGGGGTCCACCTCAAAGCTGCTGGGCTTCCCTGCACCTGCCACGCGGCAGCCGTGCCTGCAGTGGATGAAGAGCTCCCCGATCTGCTCGGCCACCGCGATGTTGTTCACCACCACCGTCAGCTTGGCATTGTCCACGGGACACTTCTCTGGGGGAAGACGGTGTGCCGACCTCACAGCCTGCCCCAGGTGCGAGTCTACTCTACCTAGCTATATGCCATGTAGAGGCACCCAGCACAGGAGTAGGTACACAGCTGGGCCACCAAGGAGCAGGCTGTTACAAGACCCCTTAGGTGACTTGATGAGGTACTGAGCAAGGTCAAGAGATTAAGGGACACAATGTGGACGGACAGCCAACAAGGACGGTGCCCACACCAGGGGCCTGTCCTGCAGCTGCCATGGAGGGCCCCAGGGGTAGAGACACGAGTTCTGAGTCCCACTACCCCATTGTGGAGGTGCCAGACTTAAGTACCCACAGTGCTGCCCCAGGACAAGACTGAAGCCATGGCTTCTGCTCAGCGGCAGGGGCTCGAGCTGGGCCAAGACCACCTGAAACTGGGAGAGCAGAGAGAGGGACCCACCTGACTTCAAGGCGCATCTTCTACAGAACGTGTGCTGTGGGGGAAAGGCAGATATGAGAGGGCTGCGGCCATCTCCACCCGCCACAGACAGTGGCGTGCAGAGCTCACACCCGCCCCATGTCCACCACACAGGGCATCAGCTGGCAGCCAGGGCAGGCCCAAAGGAAGGGGGCCAGGAGCCTCGAGGCAGGGCAAGGGGCCACACGCAGCCTCACCCCACATGTTGTGATCACAGGGTCCTTGAACACGCTACAGCAAAGTTGGCAGCACAGCTTCACCGAGGGCTGCTCAGCAAACACCAGTGGCTCCTAAAGCACGCAGGGTTAAGGGTGGTGAGGGAAAGCAGGGCCAGGTGCTGGTACGGCCACGAGGCCACCTGCACTCCCCGAGTAAGTGTTGGGGCATGGTCAGTCCCAGGGCGAGCCTGTCCTGAGGGGGTGCTGAGGCCTGGGGCCTGCAGGACCGAAGAGCGTGGCAAGGGGTGTGGCCCCGGAGGTGGGGCCTGGGCAGGAGGGCCGTGTCCAGCAGTGTGGCCCACTCCTGTCTGCCCCTCCTGCTGGTACAAAGAGGGCCCTTGAGCAGCAGGCAGCCCTGAGATAGACGGACAGGGCTCGGCCTGTCCCAGGGGAGGACCAGAGGTCCAGAGCAGGCCTGGCCCACCTCTCACTGTGAGCCAGGCTGGCATGGCCCAAGGTAAGGTGTCCCATGGCACCATAGCGCAGTGACAGCCCCGGAAAACTATCTACCTGAGCCCCGGCCACTTACCGGCTCCTCTTCCTCCTCAGGCAGCGAGAACGTGGAGCGCAGGGACATGCTGGACTCGGAGTGTAGGGAGCGCACGGAGATGGCGGAGTCGGAGCGGCGTGGAGTGCTGATAGGGGGCTGCACAGAGCAGGTGGCCCATCATGGGGCTGCGCGCAGGGGCTGAGCAGGGGGGAGACCGGAGGGTGCGGCACCCCAGGGCCACCCTGGCCCGGCGAGTGTTCTCTGGGCCCACGGGGGCTGTGGCCTGTGCATGGGGAGCTGCTGCAGTCTGGACCCCGTCTGCTCACCAGCCCTGGCCAGCCGGGCCCTGGTGTTGGGCTGCCTGCTCCTGACTGCCAGCTCTCTTTGTGTAAATGGAAAGACTTCCTGCTATTCAATTCTATGAGGACACGCTCGGGCAGCTTCCTGCTTCCTGTAAGGGAATGTGGCCGCAGAGGGGGCGCCTTGCTGGCCAATCCCAGGCAGCTGAGGGTCCCCTGACCACTGGATGGAAGGGAACAGAGGGCTGGCCCAGGAGAAGGGGTAAGTCTTACCACCCACCCACCTGCCTGCATCCGCAGCCAGGGTACTTGGAGCCCAACATGGGTGGGTCATGGACAAAGAAGGGACAGTCCCAACATGCCCTGGCCAAGCCTCCTGTGTGGCCAAGTGAGGGCACAGGTGCCTGCCCCTGCCCAAGCCAACCACAGGGAGGGCCTGGGGGCCCAGGGGAGGGGGTGGCGATGGTTTCTTCCTCCCCTCTGAATCTAGAGACCTCCAGAAGTTTCCAAGAGCCACCGTTCCCAAGAGCTCCTCCCTGCAGGGCCCACCAGGCCTGTCATCTCACACTAAGCCCAGGGCTCTGTGGTCTCCTGTGTCCCACACGGAACCCGCGGGACCAACATGCCTCCGGCCAGCCGGGGTGTGAAGCCTGAGACAGCCCACCCAGGGCTGGGTGTCCCGCGGCTGACACACACCTCCCTGCAGGTGCCCCAGGTGGCCTGTCTGCATGGAAACCCCACGTCAGGATTGGAGGGGAAGTTGGAGGAAGTGCGCCAGGCGTCCCTGTGGCCAGCAATGGCACCCAGAGGAGCGAGGGCAGGAGCAGATGGAGCCAGTAGCAGCTCTGCTTGCCTCTGCCTCCGGTCAGGGGCTCCTGGATCCCACCCTCCTGAGCCCGGGCCTAGGTCAGGGGATGCCCCGCCACCCACTGCACAGCAGGCTAGAGGTGCCTGCGGGAACACAGCAAACAGAAACTGTCTGTGCATGGGCAGTCACTGCGGCCACCAGGATCCACCCCGTTATCCACCACCAGAGGCCAGTGAATTTGCATCCTTCAAGGTCGGAGGCTGGGGACAGAGCTGAGGCAGGCAGGGCCCCACAGCAGAGGCCTAGGTGACCTGGCTTTCTGGGGCCCCCTGCTGTGTCCCAGGTGCCCATTCAGTTAACTGGAAAGGACAAGGAGAAGTCTGCAACCCTAAGAAAGCCTCGCGAAGCTGGAGAACCTGCTGGACGCCACACACAGGCTGGCTACAGACCACGGGCTCTGTTCCCTGCCTCTGCCTCTGCCCTGCTCCTAGGTACCCTGGGACTCCACCCTACAAGGGTGGCCCCTGGTCCTATGGCAGACATGGACCTAGCAGTGAGTACCAGTCCCTCTCCCCTCCATGGCTGGCAGGAAATGGCCACCAACACACCGGTCAGGGGACCCGGGCACAATGAGCAACCAGCCCAACGCCACAGAAGCCCTTCCTTCCCTACATGGTCGACAGCCAGGGCTTCCGCTTCCCCGGCCTCACAAGCCCCGTCTCTGTGAGCTCCAGGGCGTGGATCCACCACCTCTCCCAGCTGGGGTGTCCATGTCCACTTGTCTGGCCATCCTCTTCAACTTTCTGCCCCTACCCAGCAATCCTGTTTGCTCTCTCCTTGCAGCAGACAAAGTTTTCAAAATGTGGACTTCACCTTGTCGCCCTCCTGACTGAACCTTCTGCGGCTCCCACCTTACTTAAGAGGGAAGCAAATGTGCCTTGTCCTGGTGTTCAGGAACCCCTTCCTCCAGGCGTCCCTTAGTCTCAGGGACTCGCCGCACATGCTGAGGCCTCGGTATCCCACATACGCTGCCGCTTCTGTCTGAACACACGTCCCTGACCCCGGTCCACGGTCAGCAGCCCCTGGGGCTTGGTCCCCAGGACAGGGGCGTGGGGAAGCTGGGGCCTACCATGCTGTCCTCCTCATCCCGCGAGGAATAGGCAAGGGTGCTGGAGGAGGAAGGCGTCCTACGGTGCTGTTTGTACGTGCTGGCCCCATCAGCTGCCGAGAGAAGACAGGAGGGCAGGGATGGGCACCGTGAGCACCTCACTGGCCCGCAGGGCTGACGCACCAGGCAGAGTGCGGACACGGGGCCAGGACGGCAGAGCATGTGTGGGACACAGGCTCCATGACTGTCTTCGGCTCTCAGCCCTCCTTCCTATTTCTGGCAGGGAAGGGGAAGAGAGCTGGGTTTGCCTCCTAAGGTCCAGGCAGAGCGAGGAGTGTGCTACGAGGTTCAGCCTGCACCAAGAAAGTCCTAGCACTGAGCCTGGCTCCTGCCCTGCGCCCTCCAGGAGGGGCATCTTCTTTTTCGGTGGTACTAAGCACTGAACCAAGGCCTCCTCACTGAGCTACATCCCCAACCCCTGCCTGGGACTATAAGGTCCACCACTACGACAAGAGCTTCCACAGTCCCATCACCCCTGGCCTGAGGTACTCTGTGCACAGCCAACACCACACGCTGACACCCAGTCACCTCCTGTTTGACCTTCAAGGTAAGTGCTGGGTGAGTTGGCCTTGGTTCCTGGAGGAGGAACGTGGTGCACAGAAGGGCCCGGGCCCTCTGCTGGTACACAGCAGGGCCAGGACTGCATGTTGGTGGCCTGGGTTCTCCCACTTCCTTCCCTGGCACAGCCAGGACCAGGAAATGGACCCAGGCTTTCTACCTCCTTCAGGGAAGATCCTGAGGTCCCTCTCTCCTCCTACCACATGACCTCCAGGCAGCCTGGCCAGAAGTTGGGGCTGCCTCGAGCAGGATGGGCATGTGTCCACATTTGGAGCCAGAGAGGGGTCACCTCATGGGTCCTAGAAGCAGCAGCTTGGGGATGAGATGCTCACTCCCTCCACCAGACACCTTTGGCCCGGCTGGGTTCAGATGTCACACCAACCAACCCCAAAGTCCTGGGCCAACCTGAGGGCTTCAACTGCCTGCCCTGTGGTGGGCCCCTATTTCTCCACTGGTAACAGAGGGGTCCAACAAGGCACCGTGGGCGCCTTGCTGCTTAGCTCTGACCTGCCACCCAGGGATGGGGGAAAATGGACCAGAAGGATTCCCTGCCCCTGGAGCACTGCACAGTTCTGACTGATACTGTGTGGCAGATGGAGCTGCGGACGGCGGCGCACACCTGTAATTCCAGAACCTGAACAGCCGAAGCAAGAAGACTGAGAGTTTGAGCCCCACCTGGACAATTCAGTAAGATCCTGTCTCACAAAAAAAAAAAAAAGTAACCCAATCAGTCTGGGAGGCTGAGGCAGGCGGACTGCAGCTTTGTGTCTGGCCTGAGCAACTTCATGACTTTACTGTGCAGCCACAAAGAAAGAAAGATATGAAGCATTTGAATGAAAATAGGGCCAGCTAGAGTCAATAATGCTCAGTGAGATGGACCCAGCACAAAAGACTGACTATAGATGGGCATCCCTCTTATGAAATGCACCAAAATCATGACATAAAAAGGCCCCGATATGAACGGCAGGGTAGAAAGACAGGCAAAGGTCAGATAGGAAGGGGGTGAACACTCCTGAAAAAGGGGTGGACACAGACGCTCACTGATTCCCCAAACCCCACTGTCCTAATGTGTTACAGAATTTGAAATTCATGAATTTACAAACAAGATGTAAAATTTTATGTTATGTAAATTTTTATACCAAAATAAACACACAAATAAAAAAGACCCTGTCTAAAAATCAAAAATAAAAACAGGCTATAGCTCAATGTCTAGAGCACTTGCCTAGTGTGTACAAGGTCCTGGGTTCAATTCCCCAGAACCACATAAAAATTAGCTAAGCGAGGCCCCATCTCCTTCCTTTTTTTTTGAGACAGGGTCTCACTCTATAGTCCAGATTGGTCCTGAACTCTCTGTGTAGCCCAGGCTGGCCTTGAACTAGAACATACAGCAATCCTCCTGCCCCAGCCTCCCAAGTGCTGAGATTGGATTATAGGCATGTACCACTGCTCCCGGCTTGTGAGGTGCTAGGGAATCGAACCCAGGGCCTTGCACTTGTTTGAACTGCTGAGCTATTCCGCTAGCCCCGCCTTCCTCCTACGATGCCACAAGCAGCTGCTCTTGGCCAGATGCTTCTGCCATACCGCCACGCCAACTCACCATGAACAGACTGAGACTCCGAAATGTGAGTGAAAATAAGCGCCCTCCCAAAATTATCTAGGCATGGTGGTGCACGCCTGTAATCCCAACACTCAAGAGGCTGAGGCAGGAGGATTGCTGTGAGCCTGAGGCCAGCCTGGACTACACTGTGAGGTCAAGACCAGCCTGGACTACAAATCCAGATCCTGTTTCAAAAATCAAAACAAAACAAAAAAGAAAACCAATCTCAGGATGTAGCTCAATGTAAAGGGCTTGGACTTGGTGCCTAGAACCACCAAAATAAATAAATAAATTTAAAAATAAGTAAAAATTTTAAAAGGGCTAGGGATGTAGCTCACTGCAGAAGTCCTGGGCTCAACTCTAGGACTGAAAACAACAAAATGCAGATGTGTCTCTTGGGTAGAGGGACTGGGGAGGAGACGCTTTCCCTCAGGAAAAAAAAGCCTGTGGGACAGCAGGAAGGGAGCTGGCGGGAGCTGGAGGGGCGTGCACTGCCCTCTGGTCATATCCAGGGTAAACCAAGAGAAGGCAGTTAAGACACTCAGCCGGGGTGGAGGGACAGCACAGTGCTTAGATCGCTTGTCCAGAAAGTGCATGGCCCCGAGTTCTGTTTCCCAGAACCCTATCAGCCGGGTGTGGTAGCACGCACCTGAATGCTGGCACTCAGGAGCATAATACACAAGCTGTGTGTTCGAGGCCAGCCTGGGCTACAGAGTGAGACCCTGTCTCAAAAATAAATAAAATAAAAATACTGCCAGCAGCGGGTACACCCTTGCAGGGCAGAGCACCAGAAAGCCAGGACACCTTCTGCCACAGAACCCCAGCTGGACACAGTACTTTGGGAAGGACAGGGTACCACCATCCCGTTCCCTGGGACTGTGCCCACCACAGTGTGGGGCTACGGCCTCAGGACACAGCTACTCAGAGGTCAGGAGCTGGGGCTGAGCCATGAGTCCCAGTGACAAGGATGGGGCACCAGGAAAGCCAGTACCACACGGCTTGAACAGGTAAGGTACCAGAAGGCGGTGGCATGACAATGCCAGGTACAGGGAGGGGGCGCCACCGTAGGGCTGAGGGGCTGAGCGCAGCCGGGAGCAGAGGCAGGAAGCTGCTGCTCTCCACCTCCAGCCCCCGGCTCAGCGCTCTTCCATCCTTGCCCAAACACAGGCACGCTGCCTTCCCTTTCTTTCTTTTTCTTTTTTGTGAAAGAGGGTCTCACTCCGTAGCCCGGGCTGGCCTTTGACTCACGGCAACCCTCCTGCCTCAGCCTCCCAAGTTCTGGGATTACAGACACATACCACAATGCCCAGCTTATCAAACCCAGGGCCTTGTGCTTGCTAGGCAAGAGCTTTAACCGCTGTGCCGTTTCTCCAGACCCACGGACTCACCTTTGGTGATGGTGGTGACGGCTGAAAAGGTGGGCCCAAAGGTTGTCTCCATCCTGGTCTAAGAAAGAAAGGAGGAGGCCTGGTCCCCAGAGGGAACATGGAGACCCCCGAGGCCACAGTTACCCAGCCCCCACACCCATGTACAGGGACAGCACGGCACTGACCTGCAGCGCTTGTCCCTGTCCCAGGGAGAGTGTGAACCCGCACTAGCCCCCTCACCCGCCACCCGGCCACATGTGGACACAGGGATGCCGCGCTCCAGGTAAGGAGGGGCAGCTCCAGAAGCGCTACAGCCCGTGTCGTGGTACTGGAAGCTTGTAAGGGCCTGTGGCAAGGGAGAGCAGAAGGCAGACCCTCACCCTTAGGAGCCCCTTACCCCAGTGCCGGCGTCTGAGGAGGGAAGGCTGCTGGGCCCTCCAGAGAAGCGGTTATAGCGGGCGCTCCTGCCCGAGCTCATGCTCTAAAGGGGCATCCAGGTCCTCGGGCAGCATCCCCTGCGGATGGAACAGAGATGACAGGCTGGGGACGCCAGGCCGCTGCATAGCACGTGTGACCTCCCCTACCTTCACCTCCAACGAGGAGAACCCACCGCGGGCAGAGGTGCTTCTGCCCCAGGAATGCCCAGTCCCAGGCAGGGTGGGCAGATCCACAGAGCAGAAGGCCCTCACTGGCTCATCCTTCAAGAGTGTCCACACGGGAGAGACCCTCCACCTGTGCTGTCTGCTCCTCTGGGTCCTGAGTCATCACCGCTGGTCACTTTCAGGTCAAATGTCCCTGGGGCCAAGGTTGGTCCTTGGTGAGTGTTTCCATCTGCCTGTGGGGCTGGGCCCAGGGTGGGGCATGCATCAGGACCCAGTCACATAGGGACAGCCCGGGTGAGACAAAAGCTTCCTAACGAAGGCATTGTCAAGACCTGGCCAGCCCTGGTCTGCAGGACAGCAGGGACCAGACTCCATCTCAGAGAGAACCCGTGGGACAGAGTAGCTGCAACCCAACTTCTTCTGAGCATAAAAACATGAAAGAAGTCATAGGAAAGGGAGGGAGCCAGCTTGCAAGCCCCACTCCTCCATGCCATGTAGGGGCTCAAGGGCTAGCAGGTAGGAGAAGGCAGTGGGAAGCTTCTAAGGGGCCCCTCCCCAGAAGAACACAGCTGCGTGGGGCTGTGGGGACCTTGCCCCTTGGCAAGCCAGTCCAAGGACACCTGCAAGGAAAGGGGGATTAGACAGGAGGAGGGCCCCAGGTACAGGAACCGAGCTGTCCCCTGATAAGCTGGTACCTCTACAGCAGTGCAGAGTCCCCTCCCTGTGGTCTCCCCAGGCTCAGTACCCAGCAGCCCATGAGGACACAGCTCAGGCTGCACTGTCTCGTGACACAGCAGAGCTGTCACACTCAGAGGCCCAAGGAGCTCCTGCGGGGAGAAAGGCGACGTGCCCATGTCTCCTGCCACGAAGCTCACACATGCTTTCCAACTCAGGAAGCTGTAAGTGCCTGGGGGACACATAGCGTGAACTCACGGCCAAGGGCCAGGCCTTCAGACCAGCTTTCTTGGGGGCAGGGGGAAGAGTGCCCACCCCAGTGGCCAGGGCCTCACTGCAGGGTGGCGTGACTTGTGCCACTGTTCTGGGAGATGGAGAAGGGTCAAGGTAGGTCACCTGCCCGGTGCCTGCTCCACACCAAGGTGGAAGGGACAGGTTCTGCCCTGACCACTGCAGAGTGGCAGCCCAGCTATTTCTGGTACCGTCTCCAGCAAGGCCCCTTGGCATGTACCGGCACACACTCCCTCAGGACACTTGTCACACATCAAGTGGCCGCCAGGTGTATCCTGGTCTTCCCTGGGCTGTTCACTGGGGGCCAGGGGTTGCAGGAGGGCTGGCTCCCGACCTGTCCATCACCTCTGCTGACTCCTGGTCCTCTCCGTACACTGTCCAGTGACTTCTGCTCTCCCCTCCACGCCACCCATGTGCAGTGGACCCACTCGGCCTCTGGGGCTCAGTCTCAACCACCAGTCTCTCAGATCAGAGACAGCTCTTGGCTCAGCACCTAACAGTGCCCACCTATCACCTGCCCCTCACACTGAGCCCCCTCGGGTCCAGGTGGGCAGGGGTACTAAGAGTTGGTCCGAGGCCTCCCTCCTCCAGCTACCAGCCTCTATCTAGCACACTCAGTGTGGTCACAATGCTGGCTTGCCAGTATACACCTATGGCTCTGCACAAGTGGGGGCCCAGAAGCAGACCACAGTAACCCACCTCAGACCCCTAGGCCAGGCTATAATGGCAAAATGTGGCTCTGCGCTCCTCAGCCAGGCCCTCCAGTGAGAGGCAGGGGCATGCAGCTGGCCTCAGGGGAGACGGGCCAGTGCATGGGTATCAGAAGCCCTGCTTGGATCCCGTGTGCATCTGTCCCCACATCCCTTAGCAGAAGGTCCAGGACAGCTGGCCAGGGACTTGGCTTGATGTGCTACGCAGGTGAAGACACCGGTGCCACAGAAGCACAGACAGCCTGACTCCAGCAGCTCCAGGACTTTCAGAAACCCACAGCTATCTCCCAGGACAGCCTAAGGAGACACTGACCTGGATGTCGCAAACATCAGCTCACTCCCTGTTGGCTTCAGGGCCACGAGGCCAGCTTTCCGTTCCAGCAACGGACAGCCAGGCCAGCAGCCGGCGGGACCCCAGCAGGGACTCCCCCCGAGAAGGGAGGCAGCTGCACCCGCTAGCAGTGGTGGCTCAGAGGTGGCTCAGGCCTGGGAGAGCAGGCTCTGGGTTCTCCCGCCGGCCCTTCCCCTTTGAGGTGAGGTAGACAGAAAAGCACGCAGGGCAATATGTAAATCAGGCGGAAAGTCCCCACAGGCCAATGGCCGGCAGGCCTGCTGGGTTGGGGGGAGACTGTGAGACTAGCCAGGCCTAGCAGGGGAGGACAGAGGCCACTCAGCCTGGGAAGCCACTTCCCAGTTCACACGGGTCCTACCCCAGCAGGGACCCGGGAGTAGGCAGGTCCAGGGCAGAAGTCCAGCACCCGTCCCCATCTCCCCAGCTGCGGGCCGCCCACAGGACAGCATCTTGGGATTGAGCAAGATGCGGAGGCCTCCCCCAGCCTGCCCCCGGCCAGAGTTTCACAATAACAGCCTTCCCCGCTGTTCTGGGCCTAGGACCCAGACAGCAGAGGGCGTGCCCTGCGGGGCAAACCCTAGAAGAGGGGTGCTCAGCTGCTCAGCTCCCCAAGGGCCAGAAGGACAGGGCGGCTGGGCACAGCTGTGGGGGGACATCTGGCCTTCCCTAAGGCCTCCCCAAGCAAATGAGAGCAGAGTGCCCCCTCGCTGCCTGTACTGTGTTCAGGCTGGGGGCAGCTGTCAGCCACAGCATTCTCTGGTCTTGGACACTGGAAGCCCGACTCTCAGCCCAGTAGTACAGGCCTCAATCCTACTACTGGACCCCGAGTTTGACAATTTAGTGACTTAGCAAGACCCTGTGTCAGATTTTAAAAGGGCCAGGGATGTAGCTCAATCTAAAAGCCCTAGGTTCAATACTGAGTACTATAAAACAAAAAGGCTGGGAGGCTGAGGGAGGAGGATTGTAATTTTTTTTTTTTTTGAGAAAGGGTCTTACTGTAAACTCCAGACTCATCCAGAACTCACTGTGTAGTTCAGGCTGGCCCCAAATTTATGGTAATCCTCTTGTGTCAGCCTTCTGAGTGTTGGGATTTCAGGCATTTGCCTCCATGCCTGGCTTATGTGGTGTTACGGAATTAAACTCAGTGACCTGCACCACTACACTATTCCACTAGCCCCAGGAGGATTGTAAATTTGAGCTCAGCCTGAGCAACGTAGTGACTTAGTAAGACTCTGTCTCAAAATCAAAAATCAAAACTAGGCTGAAAATGTAGCTCAGTGAAGGCCCTCGGTCCCCAGTACCAGAGAGAGAAAGAGAAAGAGGGAAAGGGAGAGAGAGAGGGAAAAGGTCATGAAAGAAACAGGGCTGTCTACCTGGGTTACCACCAGCTGGCAAGGACAACCCAAGGGCGCTCAGGGCTCTGCTGGGGCGAGGCAGGGTGGAGACAGCAGTATGCCAACAGGGCAGGGCAGTCTCTCTTCCTGTAGCCTTCATGCCACTACCTTCCCCGCTGCGACCTGTGGACCCTGCAGGGGAGCCCCTGCCCTGCCACACCTGAGTCTGGGGGCAAGGCCTAGCAGCTTTATACACCCGTGTCCATACGCCAGAGGGTTCTGGGACCTTGGAGGCTGCCAGCTGTCCAGGAGGGAGCCTAAGCTGGTCCTCCCCACCTGTGTGAAATGTCCAAAGCCCTCTCTGGAAAGGCCAAGAGGGCGAGAGTTAGGTGGGCCCAGAGCACTAGGTGTCAGGGGCCAGGTTACTGCCCTGGCAGTAAAGTGGCAGACAGGCTTCTACCCTGTTCCCTTGTAATTTTTTTTTTTCTTTTTTTGAGATGGGGTCTCACTCTGTAGCCCAGGCTGGCCTTGGACACATGGCAATCCTCCTGCCCCAGTTTTCTGAGTAATGGGATTACAGGTGTGCACCACCATTCCCAGCTCACATGGTGCTGGGGGCTTTAACCATTGAGCCATTCCCCCAGCCCTCTACCCTGTTCCCCTGGAGCACACCCTGGGGAGTGGATTAGGCTTGGCCAGAGTCCTGCTGGAGTCGGGGTAGAGGAGGCCTGCAGATGCCCTGTAGCTCCTCCCATAACCCGAGGCAGGTGGGGAGCAAGGCAGAAGTCCCTGAACAGTGGAGGGCCCGGCCACATAGCCCCACTGGGTCAGTGGCCACCGTGGGAAAAGCCTGGGATAGCCAGGGAGGCCTGAGCCCTGCCTGAACTGTGGGTGGCCAGCATGCTGGACTGCGGCCGGGGCTCAGGCACAGCTCCTGGCATCACAGAGCCAGCCCCTGGGACCTACAAACCATCCAGCCCCTAGGTCAGCCCGTCTCGGGCGCCGGGCCCAATCCCAGGCCCAGCTGCCAAGTCCTACAGAAACAGGCCTTGGTTGCCATAGCAAAGCCACATGTACTTCCTCTGGCTGTTTCCCTGATGCCCCCTGAGCACATCTTTTCCATCCTAGCTAGGCACTGTGAGATGTGGGGGGTGGGGGTGGCCCCTGAGCTTCCCTGGCCTCTGCTGGCCTTGCCCTGTGGATCCTCTCGGGAGCTCCACAGGCCCTAGCAGAGGACCCCGGCATGGCCACTGTCCTTGCCTTGTCTTTCCCGGCTCTCTGTATCCACAACCCCAATTCAAGTGGCCTCCCCTTCCCGGGGCTCTGCCTGCTCCACATTCCTCCTACCCAAGCTTTCCCGCCCAGGCCAAACCTCTCCAGTACTACAGCTCCTCTGCTGGCGGAAAAGCGTCCCTCCTGCTCAACCCCACTGCACAGAAGGGACATACCTGCTGTCCCACCAGCCCCCGGTGCGGCTCTGTCCCAGATCTCTTGTCCATCTATAGCGTGGGACCACGCCCGGCCTGGAGGAAATCCTGAGGGCTTCTCAGAAGAAGAAGTGGGGGGGGGGGCCAAAATGGGCAGAGAGCACTGCTGGGCCACAGCGGAGGCGGTATTTACCCTTCAGTCCTAGTGCTCAGAGGGAGGAAGCAGACCCGAGCCGGTTATCGCAGGCAGATCGGGACGGTCTCCAGCTCCTGGAGCGAGATCCAGGCTCTTCTCCCCAGGTGCCCACGTGCCCAGCACTGCCCCAAGGCCAGCCTGGACCTCCAGGGCCTGACAGGCAGTTTTCTCCCACTTAGCTTCTGTTTCTCTGGCTTTCTCCCTTGGGCATATCTGGGAATGTAGAAGGCAGATCTGCCTAAGATCTGCCCCATGCCACCCAACCGCTCACCAGACACCACTGCCTCCTCTGGCACCTCCACCCTCAGCCCTGGGCTCTGCGAGATTGTTCCTCCACCTGGGCACCTCCCGCTGAGTGCTCTTGGAATTGGTTCACCCTCGCTCCACGGCTTCTAGATTGCAGTCTTCCTTTCCTTTCCTTTCCTTTCATTTCATTTCATTTAGGCAGGATCTCTCTCTGTAGCCCAGGCTGGTCCTGAACTCACTATATAGCCCAGGGTGACCTTGAACTCACAGCAATACTCCTGCCTCTGCCTCCCAAGTGCTGGGATTATAGGCATGCGGCACCACTCGAGTGTTAATCAAACCTAATTTTGTTGTCATTGTCACTGTTTTGTTTCTAAGACACGGTCTCACTCTGCAGTTCATGCTGGTCCTGAACTCACTATGTAGCTCAGGCTGGTCTCAAGCTCACGGCAATCCTCCTGTCTCTGCCTCCCAAATGCTGAGATTATAGGCAAGCACCACCATGTCCAGCTAGAAGGTGGTATTGGGGGATTGAACCCAGGGCCTCACACTTTCTAGGTAAGCACTCTAATCACTAAGCTCTACCTCCAGGCCTGGCTAATTTTTATGTGGTGCTGGGGAATTCAACCCAGGGCTCTGTGCATGCTAGGCAAGCCCTCTGACCACTGTGCTATGCCCCTACCCCGTACTGTAGTCACGCCCTGTCCAAAGCTCCCAGACATCAGCATCAGCCTGCAAGGGCTGTCTTCCTTCTTCATCTGCCCCACTGGGCTCTGCCCTGGGACTGGAAAGCTGGGGACAACCCGAGGCAACCCCTGAACGACAAGTTGGCAGGTCCCTCTTCAAGGGTCTCTCCTGAATGACCCTTTGAGAAGGCTAGCAAAGTGCCAAGTGTCCCCCTGCTAGTCAGGCTGGACCTGTGAGGACCCTGGATCACAGTAAAACACACCCAGCCACAACCTCACGGGGCTGGGCCTATGTGGGCAGTTTACACTCACACACTATGGACTTCATGAGGTGTCCACTCCAGATATGGTGACCGAATGGTCAAGGCCACAGAATCCGGATTCAGATAGACTTGGGTTCAAATCCCACCAATGCCACTTAACTGACATGCGCCCAGGTGAGCAGCTAGTCTGGAGGAGTCTTCACCTTCTCACCATAAAACAGAGATAAACACAAATTAGAAGGAGCTGTTGGACTTGATACACGGCAAACAGGGATGGCTCGACCGATAGAGCGTCTTCTACTGCTGTCACCAAACTCAGGAGCCAGGCTAAGCTTTTATGCCAGTCCCTTGTCATGCTGAGTGAGGAAGTGACTAAACCAGAGTCCACCAGTTCAGGCCTTTCCGCTTCCTCTTCTTCCTACATCCCACGCCGGGCACTTCCCTATTCCACTGCCTAACCTAGAGCCTTCAGCACCACTGGGTGCCGGATTGTGGGGACATCCCAACAGCAAAACGTGAGTCTGAGCTTGAAGGAGCTAAGAACCCAGTGGGGAACCAAAAAGAGCCCAAATAATCTCCTTCCCATCTGCCAAAGTTACTTCCACCTGTGACATGGAGATTCTGATCCTTTCCATTCATTTCCAGAAAGCCTCTAACACACAGCCACAGGGAGTAATTTCAAGAAACCACGCAGCTTGAGATGCCATTCCTGGCTGTACTTTCCTGGCCTGTCACCTGAGCCAGGCTCTATCTATCCTGTTTTCCCTGCATGGTTAGTTTTGGATTCCTGGTGATACTACGGCAAATGGACACCACCAAACATCAGCACACAGGGACAGAGTCCCTAGAGAACTACGAACGCCAGCCAGGTAGAAGTCAGGATTCGTGACAGATGGGCTGCACCTGCCACACAGACTCCGAGGACAGGGCAGGTCCAAAGAGATGGTAGAGGAAGAAAGGAGCTACAGGCCTGATGAAGGGTGCGGGGGGGGGGGGGGGGGGGGGGGGGGGGGGGGGGGGGGGGGGGGGGGGGGGGGTCAGCCAAGGGGAGAGAAGGGAGGATGGGGACAGACCGACTAGCTAGATGAAGCTTCTGAACAAGTGGGTCAGCAAGGCAGGAATGGAACCCTGGCCCTGGATGCCAGACTCAGCCTCAGCTGACCACCTCATGCAGCAAGACCCCAAGGAGGACTAGGAGGCCCAACTCCTTCACTCTCTCCTGCATCTCCTTTGAAGCCCAAAATCCATTCACTGCACACCATCAGGACTCTATACTTCGAGTCCTCGTAGCTTGCTTGGAAGCAGCATATCACTCCTGGCCTGCACCCTGTGGACCCATATGGCCTCCTCACCTTCTCCTCAACACCTCACCTGTTCTTGCCGAGGTGGGCCAAACCCTTTCCTCGCTCCTGGTCTCCAGGAGCTCCCGATGCTCACGCCCCAGCGCCACCTCTTTCACAACACTTATCAACTCCTTGTAATTTTGTCTCTCTGCTTTCAGCCCCTTTTCTCTCTAGACCAAGGACGGCAAGGTGGGGTGGGGGAGGAACTGACCTATTGGCATTGTTGCCACAACAGTATGGGGGATGTTACTGGCTTCCAGCGGGTAGAAGCCAAGGAGGCTGCTTAAGACCATACAACGCACAGGACAGCCCCTCTGCAGAGAACGATCCGGCCTGAATTGTTGATGGTGCGGGACCCTGCACCAGGCGAGCTTAGGAAACTGAGATCGTGTTCTCCACTCTTTCCCCGGAGCTTTGAACGGTGCCTGGCTTCCAAGCATCGATCAATAAATGCAGAAAGAACGGAGAAACGAAGGAACGCAGAGACTGGTGGACAAACTGAGGCAGGCAGACGAACGAAGGTGGGGAACAGGGCCTGTCTCGGCCCCGCCCCCCAGGCCAAGGCGGCGACGCGCCCGCCTCAGTCCCCCACGAAGTCCCCAGGCGTCAGCCCCCGACCTGACGCGCCGCGCCGACACTCACCCGCCCGCTGCCCGTGAGCAGCAGCAGCAGCAGCAGCAGCACCACTCATCCGCTTCATCGCGTCCCCTCCGCCACTGGCCAGGAAAGGGAGCGGACGCGCGAGCCGGAAGCGATCGGACGCTGCGCTTGCCGGAACTTGTAGTTCGCTGGCTCCAGTGGCCCAGGAGGACGACGCATGAGAGGCGCTTCAGAAACTACGACTTCCGGCGGCCCTGGAGACGCGGGGGCGGGGGGAGGATTGGCAGCTCCAGAATCACTCTATGTTACAGATCGGAGTCTGATTGGCTCTAATACACCGTCACTCATAGTTGGCTCAATGGACTCCATAAAAAGGAGGAGCTTTGGGTCTTGGCCAGGTTAGAGGGCGAGCGTATTAACAGCGAGGAAAGGCGGACACTTCCTCTAGGATTGTCCAATCACAGAAACGCAGCAGTTTCTATAAAAGCTTGAGGCTCAGGTTTCTGCTTTCTTTCGGGTTCGAGTGTGAGGTTGACTGGTAGTGTGGAGTGGTACCCCTCCGTCGCCCCGTGCACGAGGAACTCGGGCGCATAGTGTGATTTGGAGTGTCTCGAACTCCATAGGCCGGCCTACTCCCTGACCCTGCCTTGTCCTCGCTCTACCTTTGTCCTTAATTGTGTAAACGCCTACTTCCTGGATTTCCAGGCCTTCGGCAGGTAAGACTGAGCCGCGCGTGGTTTCCCGGATGCAGCTCCAAGCCGGTGATGAGTTGCTTAAATTCTGACACCTCGTATGAGAACTGCATGTCGTGCAGTTTGATTATATTGCGAGACTGAGGCTTGGGCGCGCCGCACCAACGGGGAGAGCCTGGGAATGAGAATGGGTCTTCCCCGCAATGGTGGAAGCGGACCACGAGTCAAACTCCTAATTCCGGACTGGTTGACTTTCAGGGTCATGGTGACGTGGCTGCAGAAATCTAAATCCGAAATCCAGAGGCTTAGCGCGCCGTAGTGGTAAGGCGGGCATCCGTGTCAGTACCTGAACTGCTTAGCAATAAAGCGAAACGTGAATCTTATTTTTGCTTTCTGTTGTTTTTATTTTAGTATACTTGGTACCTTAGAGGACTGGCCCATCCCGGGCAGACAAGAAAGGTACCGACATGAAAATGGAGTTGCGGTATTGGTATTTCCTAACCATCTCCTGGGCCTGACCTATCCGCTTTCCTTACAATGCCGGAAAAGTGCCCGTAGTCCAGGGGGAGTATTGAACTCTCTTTGTTTGGTTTTACGAAGTTGAGACTGATCTCGTGCTTCGTAGAGTTTGGGCCTGAGTGCGGCTGCAGGTTCTGAGATTTCACCTACCTTTGGCATCGCCAAATGATCTAAATTCTAGAATAGGTTCTAGAAGTAGATTTTATTTTTCAGACAAGGTCTTGCTCTGTAGTCTAGACTAGTCCTGAATTCACAGTGTAGCTCAGACTGGTCTCAAACTTTGAGCAGTCCTACCTCAGCCTTCCTGATTGGTGGGATAACAGGCGTACACCGCCACGCCTGGCTTCTGTGGTGCTGGGGAATCTCAGGTCCTTGCACCTGTTAGGCAAATGCTCTAACCTGTGTTGTATTTCTCGAGCCCTACAAGTGGATTTACTCTCAACAGACAGGAAATCGAGGAAGTACACTTTATTCACTAGGACTGAGGACAAGCTTGTGATCATAGACTGGTTTGGTGACTTTGGTGCAGAGTGCCTGGCTGCTGCAGGGCCCAGCTGTGGCCATGGGTGGTGGTTCTGGCATTTTCCAGGGCTTTGCATGTGTTATTCCTGAATCATACAGCCTCAGTAAGGGTCACATGAGAGGGCCTTATTAATGCCAGGATCTGAGCCTCCTCCTGAAGCCCTCTGTCCTGGGCACTTGTCCTGCCTTAGCAGTATGCCCTTAAGGCTTTTCTAAGGGGTAGGCCCTGTACACATGCTGGCCTGTGGCTTGGCCACTGGGGGGTGTCCAGGAGGGGGCAGCAGAGCTGCGCGTCTTGGTCTGTACACTTGTAAGGCGCCCCCTCCTGGCTGAAGGTTTTTGCGTTTCCAAAATGGCCTTCAAGCCTGATTACTGGGGAAAGGTTTGACATTCCCCCTGAGACAAAAAGGCGTCCCAGGAATCCTGGAAGCAGACGCCCTGGGGCTGCTGAGTGAAGTCAGAATGGCCAGGCCTGCACACCTGTCCCACTTGCTGGGGGCTCTGCCCAGGTTCCTTCCCCCAATATAGGGCGAGCTCAGCTTGGGTCACAATCGGCAGCAGGTGGCCCCTCGACCCTCCCTCTTAACATAGTCGTGCAGTCGGAAGCGGGGCTCGCCGGGCACCTTCACGGAGCGCTGTTTCAGCTCCCTGCAGAGCAGTGGAGACGGATGAAGAGGCCTCCGGTACCCCTGGGGAGGCCCAGACCCTCGCTCTGTGGGGTCTTTCTGTTCTCTGCAAGGACTTACTTTGCTATGGCAGTGAAGGCCAGGTCCACGTTGAGGCCTATCTTGCCACTGGTCTCCATGAAGGGCAACCCGTACACCTGCAAATGACCACCGCCAGCTGGTGGAGGCAGCCCAGGCTCCGCAGCTCTGGGGCACCCACCCTGCCCGACTCACCTTGGCCAGTTTTTCTCCATCCTCCCTCTTCACCACACGCTCCTGGGCAGAGTCCACCTGGCCAAGGCACAGAGGTTTTGGTGACAGGTGGCCTATGGTTTGCCCACTCTCCCCCCTCCCCTGCCTTGCCCGGTGAGGCCCTGCCAGAGAAAGGACAGCTTGCCCACCTTGTTCCCCAGCAGCATGAGCACCACGTCGTGCTGGGCATACTCTTGGATCTCAGCCAGCCAGGCCTGTGTGGGGAGAGCTGGGGCCAGGCCAGAGGCTGGTGCCCCTGCACACCTTAACCCTCAGGGCTACAAGTCATGTAGAATGTCCAATTCCAGAAACAGTGCTCCAAGGGGGAGCTGGATGCCTCCCAGGCCCATCAGACCCCATCGCTCCCTGTTAGCAGGGTCCTCAGAACTAGGGGGCTATGGTGCCCCATTTGCCTGCCCCAACCAGGAAGGCAGCCACTGACCTGGATATTGTCGAAAGAGGCCTTGTTGGTGACATCGTAGAGCAGCAGCAGTGCTGGGGGCAGAGGGCAGTGAGGACACCCTTGAGGACAAGGGACTCCTGATTTCCTATAGACTCCTGCTCAGACACCCTCTGAGCAGCTCTCCCACAGACTAAAACCAGACTCCCATTCCGCAGGCTCACCATGAGCGTCCCGGTAGTAGGCGTGAGTGACGCTGCGGAACCGCTCCTGGCCAGCTGTGTCCCAGATCTGTAGCCACAGTGCTGGTCACACTAGGCAGCTCCTCCCTCCCCCCCCCCCCCCCCCCCCCCCCCCCCCCCCCCCCCCCCCCCCCCCCCCCCCCCCCCCCCCCCCCGTCACACCCCCTGGCCCTTCCCCAGTCACCTCACCTGCAGCTTCACCTTCATGCCATCTACATCCAGAACTTTGTTCTGAAACAGAACCAGCAAGGGCCCGTTGCCACACTCTGGCCTGGGGGTTCCGAAGGGCGAGATAGGCAGAGGGGCAGTGCAAGCCAGGGCAGGGAGAGTAAGAATTCTGTCCTTCCGCCCTTGTTTGAGTCCTTATCTCTGTATGTAGATAGAGCTGGAGTCCAGGGTCTTCATGCTGAGCTCCATTCCCAGCCTTTTTTTTTTGAGTCAGGGTCTTGCTCTGGTATCCCTAACTTACAGTGTAGCCTATACTAGCCTGGTATTCACGGCAGTCCTCCTGCCTCAGCCTCCCTGTGTGTGTGTGTGTGTGTGTGTGTGTGTGTGTGTGTGTGTGTGTGTGTGTGTGTGATGGGGTCTAAAGCTAAATTGCCCAGGCTAGGCTCAAATTTCTAATCCTCCTGCTTCAGCCTTCTAGGATTACAAACCTGGGCTACTGAGTCCAGCTCTCAAATCATTTTTGAGCACTGCCTACTTCCAGGTTCTCCTGTGGGGACATGTCCTGCTTCCCCTGAGGCTCAGTCCTCCCCCTGGGGGAACACCTCCAGGTGGCCCCATGCACAGAAACCAGATGGCTGCCCTAATGTTGTCCTTTGTTGCCAGTTTTATCCAGTTCTGGGCCAGGTTTTTCTCACTGTGCCAACCAGTTCCACTCATCCTGGAAGGCTCCCTGCTGTCTTGTCTCTACCCCTAGTCAAGTCCCTTGGCTTGCTTTTGTGTGTGTTTGTGTGGGCATGTGGGCTGGTGATCAAACCTAGGACCTCTCACATGCTAGGCACCAAACTTAAGCTGTACCCCTCGTTTACACTGTATGGCCTCAGGCCTGTTACTAGGACTGTACCTGGGTTTCTCTACCTGCAGATGAGCACAGACTGCCCACCACAGCTGTTCCCCTAACTGAGGAAGCTGTGCATTTATTATCACATCTAGAGAAAGCTAATTTACCGTGTGTGTGTGTGTGTGTGTGTGTGTGTGTGTGTGTGTGTGTGTGGTGCTGGAAACGGAACATTGGCAATATTCTACATCCCCAGCCTGGTTTCTGGTTTTGATTTTGAGACAGGAGTCTTGCTAAGTTGCCCAGGCTGGGCTCAAACTTGTGATTGTCCTGCCATGGCCTCAAGAGTGCTGGGATTAGTGCCTCCACCCACAGGAACGCTGGCTGCCTGAGGGCTGGGTTTCTGTCTGTCTGGCCCAGTGCTGACAATGAGACCAGAACTGTGCCTGGTGTACGGTAAGTGCTCAAGTACACGTGACTCCCCATCAGGGCCCTTCCGATTCAGGGCTGGACGTGAGACCTGGAGTGTCCTTCCACACTGGGAGAAGGCTGACCATGGGCTATAGCCCTGGACAGCTGGAACAGCTACCACCTCCCAAGCACCAGCTGTCAGGGTGCTTCTAACTCTCTGGGGAACCAGGCTCAGCCATCTGCCAGGATACTTGGGAGGATACCTCACCTTCCCTGGCTCCCTGAACTAGGGCACAAACCAATGAGCCTCACCACCTGCCCCAAGGCCAAGACGGGTAAAGGACTACTGATCTCCAAGCCTTAGGCACCTCAGGCCTTCATTCCAGAGGGCCTGAGAGGACCTGGGACACTCAAATTGGGTAGACAGCAGTTCCCCAAACTGGAGGAAGCCTTTTCTGTCCCCAGAATGGGCCTCCCTTCCAGCCTCCAGCTAACCGGATCTAATTAAAGAGTGAGAAAAATGCAAATTCAGGACTTGCCAAGAACATACCAGCACCTCAGCCAGCAGGATTCAGGCTGATGGGCAGAGGTGAGGGCTCTGATGCTGGAGCCCCCAAGTCCCTGCTAGGGGCCAGGGATCTCCATATACAAGCAAAGCCTGGAAATGCCCTCTCCCAGGCTGCACCACAGCCACCTGGTACCTCCCACAGCTTTGGGCCACCTCTGTATGGTAGGGCAGTGAGTGACTTGCCCCAGTGTTCATGGGCCTTGAGTTCTCTCTGACTGTCACCACCATGGGACATAGCCCCGGGGTGGTGCCAGCCCCCCAAACTAGACAGTTCTGCCTGCATCTGGCAGATGTAACTGGCACTTCAGGTATAGAGGTCTCAGAACCCTTGGGTGTTGTGATGCAGTCAACCTGGCGGCCAGACGTCCCATAGCTGGGATGCAGTCACCTGCACCAGTTCCACCTCCTGAGCTGTGAAGGCCACAGAGAAGATGGAGTACCAGCTACCGGAGGGTACTGGGAGGACTGAGCTGGTGGAGGGAACCAGGGCACAGCAGGGCTGAACAGAGCTCAGAGCTCAGAACGTCAGCTTCCACTCTCACCCGGAAGTCAATGCCCACAGTGGATATGAAGGAGCCGGCCAGGAAAGCACCATCCTTGAAGCGCATAAGCAGGCAGGTCTTCCCCACGCCTGAGTCCCCCACCAGCATGACCTAGGGCAGACAGGAGGGTCAGAGAGGCCAGGCCTGGGGCAAGGCAGGGTGAGGGTGGTGGCCCAACCAGAGCTGCCCTGGCCGGAGGGGCTGCAGGTTCAGAGAGCCAGAGAAAATGACCCCCAGCTCCTCATTCAGCTAAGTCCCAGTGCCTTCTCCCCATGGACATCATGCCTGACCAGGGAAGGAAGCATTTGAGGCCCGAGGGGGAGCAGCCTCAGGTGGGTAAGAGCTGGGGCCTCCAAACAGCTGCAGTCTTCTTCAAGGCCCAACAAGAATACAAATCCCAGCGTCCCCGGGGTCAGGGCTTCACCCGAGGTAGGGCCTGGACCAGGAGGTCTGTGCACAGGGAGGGGCCGACCCCCTCCCACCCCACCTAGCCTGCCTCCAAGAGCCTTAAGGCCCAAGGATGATCCGGCCTACCCTCGCCAGAACCTCATAGCTTCTGCCTTGGTCTGGGGAAGGCCTGGGTCTCCCCTCTGCAGCTGGGGAACCTCTTCCCAGTCTCCTGCCTGAGCGCCTGTCACCTCAGTCCTAGCGGAGCATATGGGAGATGATGAAACTGGAGCCCTGGCGGGGCTGACTGTCGCGGGGAGGCTCCCGCTGGGTTCTGGTGTCCCGGGACCCCTTGTGCGGCTTTTCCATCTGGGCAGGGCTGGGGACAAGCCCTAACAAGCTGTTGAGTACCCCCAGCCCCGGCCCCCCAGCTGTGTGTGCGCGCGCGCGTAGTGCACGGTGCAGCTGTGCCAGCTGCGGGGCGCCGTTCCGGCCGGCTCCGCTGCGAAGGTCCGGGGGGGTCCCTGCGCTCCCTATCCCGGAATCCCTCCCCTCGTGGCCAGGGCCCGGCGCCACCTGCTGCACGCGCCTGGGGGGAGATAGATGCCTGGCTCACCTTGAAGGCTATGTCGTAGACGTCGCCACCGCTACCGCCGCCGCTGCCGCCGAGCGACGGGCGGCCCGGCTGCGGGGGCCCGTTCGGCGGCGCCTGGGGGCCGGGGCGCGCGGTCCCAGGGCGCGCTGGCCGGGTCCCGTTGGCGGCGGGCAGCGCCGAGGCAGGGGGCACGCTGCCCCCCTTGCTCTTGCCCGTCTTCTTTCTGGACATGGCAGAGGCGGGTTCAGGGCGCTCCTGCTGCAGCCGTCCCCGTCTCCGTGCCCGCGGCGCACGAGCTGGACCCGAACCCGTGTGTCGGCGGCATCCCGGGAACCCGGCGCGGCGCCCCGCCCCGCCCCCGCCCGCCCCACAGCCGCGCAGCCACTCAGGCCCGGCCTCCCGTCGATGCCGCCAATGGCCTGTGGCGTGGGCGGGGACATGCAAATGAGCCCAACGCTCGGGGCGGTGGCGGGTAGGGGGTCTTAAGGCTGCCCGGCCGACTTGAGCTGTCCCGGCGGGCCCTGAGGACTGCTGCCGCTCAGGTCCGGGGACCCAGCTCTGCGGCCACCTCGGTACCAGGACCGGAGGGCGCACCGGAGTCCTGTTGTGCACCACCTGGTCCTTCGTGGCTCCAGCCTAGGGACCCCTTCCTTCACTAGACGGGTCTCCCGATTTGGAACAAGGAAGGTGTCCTGAGATGAGCGTTCTGGGGACATAGGGCCTCCATGGATGGGCACCGTAGGATATCCTGGCCCTCCTCAGCTGGAGATGCCTGCCACCTGGCTCACAGCTCCCTGCTCGGTCCCCTCCAGGGCGGGCGGGTCCAGGAAGCACGGTAACTCAGGCTTGCAAACATACCAACTGTACCCTGGGCTCAGCTGACAGCTGGTTATCAGAGGCGGGAGGGCACGGGCACCTCTGAGCCCGTTGGCCAAAAGACTGGGGCTCTGCCTGTGGGAGAACCAAGAACCGAGGAGGCAGCACCCCCCTCCCCACACACACACCGCAACGCGGCCCTAGTGGCCCCTCCCTTGGATGTGGATGCTCCCTTGGCCTTCTGGTTCCAGGTTCTGGATCCAGGGAATCCAACTGCTGATTCTCCAGACCCCAGGGTGGACCCCTCACACCTCTTCCAGGGCCTGATGCTCCTCCTACCCAGCTGATTGGAGATGCGGGCTGGTGCTCCTAGGATATAGTGCTTCTGGGTGCCCCTCTGGAGCTGCAGGGATGGCCTGGCTGGCCCCCAAAACATGACAGCTGTCATAGGGACCCTGGGTCCCTCAGACACCTGAGCTCCCCACACCTGCCAGTACCCAGAGCATGCACAGCCTGGTGCTTCAGGGACTCAGAGGCATGGAAAGGCCCAGATGGAGAGAAGCTGTCTAACAGTGCCCCACCCCACCCTCCATCCCCTCCGGTGGAACTGTGACCCAGTCACAGCTTACCTGCAGAGCCTTGGAAAAGCCAGATCTCAAGGCACAGGCGTGTAATCCCAGCACTCTGAGAAGCTGATGTAGGACGAACACAAGTTTCAGCCCAGCCTGGACAATTCAGTGACTTAGTGAGACCCTGTCTCAGGCTGAGGTGTAGCTCAAAGGGCAGGGGCAGAGTTCAGTGATTAGAACACTTGCCTTGGAAGCCCCAGGTTCAATACCCCAGCACCACATACTAGCTGGGTGTTGTGCATGTGCCTGTAAGCCCAGCACTCAGGGGGCTGAGGCGCTATTAGTTTGAGGCAAGCCTTAGTTATACAGTGAGCTCAGGACCAGCCTGCACAAGAGAGCAAGACCCTGTCTCAAAAAGAAAAAAAAAAGGGGGGGGGGGGAGTAGGCTGAAGAAATGGCACAGTGGTTAAAGCACTTGCCTACCAAGCACAAGACCCTGAATTCAATTCCCAAGCACCACAGAAATCTGGATCTGGTGGGACACACCTGTAATGCCAGCATTCAGGAGGCTGTGGCAGGAGGACTGCTGTGAGTCCAAGGCCAACCTGGGCTGCATAGTGAGTTCAGGACCAGCCTCTGGGCTAAGAGTGAGAGTCTGTCTTAAAGAAAAAAGAAAAAAGAACCAAAGTTGGAGATGGAGATCTAGTCAGTGTGAAGGCCTGGGATTGGTCCCCACTACCACAAGAAAAAGAAAGCCTGGAAAGCCAGCCCACCCTGACTGCTGTCGTGTCCTGGATATAAGGCATCGTCAACACTATCTGTGTGGTAGATGCTACTACAGCCCCCAAAGTACAGAAGGGGAAACTGAGACCCCTAAAGCCAAGGAGTTGTCCAAGATCCCTAGGATAGGAGGTGGCAGAACTAGGATTTGCTGTTGGGTACTGTGGCTCCAGAGTAGAACCTGTCTCATGGAGGGGTTGGCTCAGAATCACCCCATGTCCGAGCTGGGGGACCCAATCCCAAGAAGCCCTGGAGTCGCTGAGCCCTGTCCCTTTCTCTGGCCTCCCACCTGGTCCAGGCTGACCATCAGATGTGTGTGTGGTAAGGTTAGAGTAGGGGTAATGGGTGCCCACAATGCTGTGCTGGGGACTCTGGATGTCCGACCCCCAACAGGCCAGTATCATGAGGGCTGGCCCAGGATTTGAGCAGAAGACCTCAGCAGACAATGCCCACCGGTCCCTAGGTGAGGGGACCTCGAAGGTAGTGGATGCTACATCCTCTTGTCAGCTGCTGACAGAGCTCGCCCAGGGCATGAGAATCACACAGTTTGGATGCTCCAAGGGTTGGCTCACAAGTAGGGCACCTGGGGGAAGGGGAGCTGCTGGTGGGGCAGGCGTGCCTGAAGAGGGAGGGAGGCGGGCAAGCCAGAGCAAGTGGGAGGACCGCAGAGGAGGCAGCTTCTAGCAGCTGAGGTGCCAGGCTTGCCTTTAAATTAGGAGAGCTGGTCTGGCGGTACCAGCAGCCTATAATCTGGCACTCTGGGAGGCTGAGGAAAGAGGATTGCAAGTTTGAGCCCAACTTGGGCAACTTAGGGACTTAATGAGACCCTGTCTCAAAATCAAAAATAAAGGCGGGGTGGGGGGGGCAACCCACAATTCTAGGTCCCCCTTCTAGGTAGCAGAAGCTTTACTCCCTTTTCTTTCTCTAGGTATATTCTTCCCAATAAAGTGTCTGCTTCACAACATGCAAAAAAAATTGAAAAGAAAAGAATAGGGCTGGTGGAATAGCACAGCAGTTAGAACAGCTGCCTAGCAAGTGCCAGGCCCTGGGTTCGATTCCCCAGCACCCCATAAACCAGGCACAGTGGCGCAGGCCTGTAATCCCAGCGCTTGGGAGACTGAGGCAGGAGGACTGCTGTGAATTTGAGGCCAGCCTGGCCTCCATCGTGAGCTCCTAACAAGCCTGGGCTACAGAGTGAGACCCTTTCTCAATAAATAAATAAATAAATGGAGGAGACAGGGAGTTAGTTGGGGGGATGAGGAGGGTGCGGGAGGTTAAAAATGGGGAGAGGAAGGGTTTGTAATTTTGATGCTATATATATGCACAAAAGACTCAAGTTCAATGTAAATATTATGTATAGCATATGTACATATTAATAAAATGAGAAAAATAAAAATAACAAAAATAAACTAAAAGTGGGAGGCTGGGGGTATAGCTCAGTGGTTAAAGTGCTTGCCTAGGATGCCCAAGGCCCTGAGTTTGATTCCCCAGCACCACGCAAGCCTAGTGTAGCGGCACATCCCAGCTCTTGGAAGGCTGAGGCAGGAGGATTGCTGTGTGTTCAGAGGCAGCCTTGTCTACATGGTGAGTTCAGGACCAGCCTGGACTACAGAGCGAGACACTGTTACAAAATCCTGGACTCCATCTCCAGTACCACAAAAATAAGTAAAAATGAAATAAATTTAGGTAAGTTTACTTCAAATCCAACCCCTGGTGTCTTCTGGAAAATGAGAGCTCTGGGTGGTGCTGGGGGGCCGCTCCCCTGCCTCCGGACAGCCTTCCTAATCCTCAGTCATTCTGTCTCTTGGTGGCTCCTCTGTCTGCCATCTGTCTCCCCCTCTGGAATGTGCACTCTCTGGGCACAGGAAACATCCTGTCTTGGTCACTGCTGAATCGCTGGCAGCTGGTTCTGCGCCTCAGTATGCAGGTTTTTTGGGTTTTTTTGTTTTTTGTTTTTGTTTTTGTTTTTTTTGAGGCAGGATCTTGCTCTCTAGCCTGGGCTAGTTCTGAACGCACTATGGAGCCCAGGCTGGTCTTGGACTCACAGCAATCCTCCTGCCTCAGCCTCTTTCTGGGATTACAGGCGTGCGCCACCACGCTCGGCTGAGCCATTCTTTCAGCCCTCAGCATGCAGTTAGTAAGTGGATGGAAAAACAAGAGCTAGATGGGCTGGAGGAATGGCTTAGCCGCTAAAGCACTTCCCTAGCTAGTACAAGGTCCTGGGTTCTATGCCCCAGCACCACATAAACTCGGCATGGTGGCACATCCCTGTAATCTTAGCCCTCGGGAAGCTGAGGCAGGAGGGTCTCGCATCAGGAGGACACGTCATTGCTAAGGGTTGAAGGTGGAATGCTATCGGTGTGGTGTGCAAAGAGAGCCAGACAGGTATGACAGGAAGACTTTGTAGAGGAGGGAGAATTTGCGCTGGGCTTTGAGGCTAGAAGAGGAGTCTAACAGGAGCAGTGATGGGGAAACTCACTTGGCGGCGTAGGGGGTGACTATGCCCCGGCTGCTTTCCTGTAGGTGGGCACTGAGGGAAGTAATCCAGTTGGTAAGGTAGGAGAAGCCAGGATGTAAGAGAAATTTGAATGTTACGCCTTAGAGCTTGGAAATCGTTCACAGGGAAGAAGGGACATGTGGGGGTGCCTCGGGTTGTGAAGGGTTGAGGGGGACTGCAATTGCACGCTGGAGAGGAGCGAGGACAGAGACGGGGCAGAGATGGAGCTGCAGGGCTGCAGTGATGATGGCAAACGCTAGCACTTCACCCAGCGAGGAGAGGATCTATGTCCCTCACCCTAGGACCTGGGTGACTAATGGAATCGGAAGAAGTATGCTTGGGGCATAGCTCAGGGGTTAAAGCCCTTGCCAAGCATGCTCAAGGACTGAGTTCAGTTCTGTAGCACTGCATAAAGGTTGGCCAGGCAGGTGGTACAAACCTATAATAATCCCAGCACTTGGGAGGCTGAGGCAGGAGGACTGCTTTGAGGTTGAGTTCAGGATAGTGAGTTCAGGACCAGCCTGGGCTACAGAGCAAGACACTGTTTCAAATAAATACATACATTCTCTGTTTCTTTTTGTGGTACTAGGAATCAAGTCCCGGGCCTTCTTATTGAGCGACATTCTCAGCTCATTTTTTTTTTTTTTTTTTGAGACAAGCTCTCGCTCTGTAGCCCAGGCTGGTCCTGAACTCAGTTGTGGAGCCCAGGCTGGCCTTGGACCAAGGGCAGTCCTTCTAGGGCAGTCCTCCTGCCTCAGCCTCCAGAGATCTGGGATTATGGGTGTCAGCCACCACATCCAGCTTATGTGTTGCTGGGGAACCTTGAACGAGGCAAGCTCTCTAATGACTGTGCCACTCCTCCGGCCCATTTCAGCTCATTTTTATATTCGATTTTCAAGCAGAGTAATAAGTCTCTGTCTCTTCCAAGCTGGACTCAAACTTGCAATCCTGCCTCAGTCTCTCAGAATGCAGGGATTTACAGTCCTGTGTCATAAAGCCCAGCTGGTACTCCTATTGCTGAGTGCTCCAGCACGCAGAAAGCAGGGTGCTGCCAGCTACCCAGGCTCTGTGGGGGGAGGCCTCTCTTTCCCTGGCTTTCACCCCTACTTCTTGTTCCCCAGATGAGCTCTGTGGTTGGGGGGGACTTCTGTGCTGCCTCTGGACACCCCTGGGAGCTGCTTCTTAAGGACAAGCATTATCCCAGTGCTCCCGTCCCTACTGAGCACTGAAGGGACGGCTCTGGGACTGGGCAGCAGAGAGCCACGGCGGATCAAGGCATCCCATAGCAGGCAGGGACAGTGGCAAAGTCCCCAGAATTAGCATTCCGGTGTTATCTCCCAAGAAGTGAATCCCAGCTGCGCCCAGAGACCCAGGCCTGTAATCCTAGCACTCTCCTAGACTGAGCCGGGACAACTTAGCAACTTAGTATCACCTTGTCTTGAAATAATAAATCAAAAAGGCTGGAGACGTAATACGGTGTCAAGGACCCCGATTCCATCTGGGTTGCTGCAAAGAGAAAAGACAGGAAGGAAGGAGGGGTGAAGGGAGGGAGAGAGGTAGGTAGGCGTCCATCTCGCAGACCCCGGCCCTTTGAGGGCAGAAGCCAGGCCAGGTCTTGTCCTGCTGTGCGACCCTAGGCAGGTGGCAGCGCCCCTCTGGGCTGGCGCCCCGTTCTGTGAAATGTGGGGGCGGGCGAAGCTGATCTCCGAGGCCCCTTCCAGCTCCAACACCTTATGTTCCGTGAAATCCGTGTGAACGTTGCCATGGAGACGTCAGCAGACCTGCCGGCGGCGCTGAACGCGACTTCCCCGCCGGAGGGGGAGGGCTGAGTCATCCCAGCAGTGGCCTCAGCGGTGCCCGGGCCGGTCCAGCTCCGGAGGATGGCCGGCCCGCCCCGCCCGCAGCCGGAGCGCTGGCCTCCCGCGAGTCCCGGCGCCGCGGGGAGCCGCGGGGCGCCCAGGCCGCGCCACCGAGATGGCAGGCCGCCTCGCGGCACAGGCCGGGGCGGAGGCTGTGGAGCCACCGCAGTGGCCAGCCGCCGTCCCGGCTGCTGCGGACCGGCCGGCTCGCTCCTCTCCTCCCTGCTGCCCTGCTGCTCCCCCTCTTTCTTTCTTTCCCCTTCTCTGCCTTCCACTTCTGCGCGCTCTCTCTATTATTCTTGGTACAGGGGACGAGCACCGGGGCTTTGCGTTGAGCTACATCCCCAGCCATTTCTCATTTTTTTATTTTGAGACAGAGTCTTGCCCAGTTGCTAAATTGCCAGGCTGGGCTTGGATTCTCAGCCCTCCTGCCTCGGTTCCGAGAGTGCGATTATTTCAGGCCTGTGCCCCGTGCCCGGCTCCACTTGCTCATTTACATGAGCACACAGCAGGGTTCTCTTTTGGGATTTTCGTCTAAAAAAACGATAGCACCGGGCTGGAGGAGTGGCTCAGTGGTTAAAGCTCTTGGGATAGTGTTTAGGCAAGCGCCAAGTACCTGAGTTGGATTCCCCAGCTCCACCTAAGCTGGGGGTGGTGATACACACCTGTCATCCTAGCACTCAGAGGCTGAGGCAGGAGGATGGCCTTGAGTTCAAGGCCCGCCTGGGCTTCATAGTGAGTTCAGGGCCAGCCTGGGCTACGGAGCCAAACCCTGTCTCTAAATAAATAAATAAACAAATAATTTAAAACATCACAGCACTGAAGATTTGTTTTTCTGTATACTGTCCAGTTTGTTAGGCATCGAAATTATGCTGATAAATACTTTGCATATTTATACATGTGTATGCATAAAATATGTTGTGATGTGACCTTTTGTTCTCTCAGACTATAAATAATACCACAATTATCTGCTCTTCTCATATTAATAAAACTGTCCCATGAAGAGATGAGGATTGGGGTTGGGATGTAACTCAGGGACACAGTGCTTGCCTGCCTACCTAAGCCAGGCCCTGGGTTCAATCCTTAACACCAAAAAAGAAAAAACAAAAATTAAGTTAGTGTCTTTTCTTGGTGTACTAGTTACTTTTTCATGGCTGTGATTCAATACCCGACATCCACAAATTTAGGGGAGGGAAGGTTCATTTTAGCTCACAGTTTCAGGAGGTCAGTCTACTCAGGGACGGCTGGTGGGAGTACCTGGCAGAGGCGGAGGGGGAGGCAGCTCCTCACAACATTGCTAGCAGGCAGACAACGCAAGGCAAGTTGAGTCTGGTCCCATGAGGAAGGCAGGAAGGAGCGTCCAGCCCCATCCAGGTGATCTGCCCCTGCTTCAGACTCAGTGTTCTGCCCCTTGCAGGTGCAGAAGGCGTGGTGAGCAGCCACTACACGGCTGTAATCCAGCACTTCCCAGGCCAGGCCCCAGTCTCCCAACAGCACATGGTTCCGTAGACAGTCCATAACATCCCAATACGTGAGACTCCGGGGGAACATTCCAGATCCAAAGCACCATATTTTGCCTGGCTCTTTGAAATGTCCTCAATTTCTTCTTTTGTTACTGGTCCATTTATCACTATAGCTTCTTCTTGACTCTGTCTTCTTGTGGTACTGGGAGTGGAACCCAGAGTCTTTGCTACATCCCCAACCTGTTTTTATTATTTATTTATTTATTGTAGTACTGGGGATTGAGTCCAGAGCTTTTGCACTGAGCTACATCCCTAGGCTTTTTAATTTAATTTAATTTTTTGAGACAGGGTCTCGCTAAGTCACTGAATTGTCTAGGCTGGCCTCAAACTTGTGATCCTCTTGCCTCAGCCACCCAGAGTGCTGGGATCACAGGTCTGTGCCACCAGACCTGGCTCTGTTTTTTATTTTTTATTTTGGGACGCTGTCTTGCTCAGTTACCCTTGGTAATGGCAACTTGGTCTCTTGCTGCCTCAGCCTTTCAGAGAGGTGGGCTTTCGGGCATGAGTTTCCATGCCCAGTTTACTACACGTATTTAAAACATACACTTTAGGGGCTGGAGGAATGGCACAGCAGTTAAAAGCACTTGCCTCACAAGCACAAGGCCTTGGGTTTGATTCCCCAGTACCACATATAGCTGGGTGTAGTGGCACGCGCCTGTGATCCCAGCACTAGGGAGCCCAGGGGCAGAATTGCCAAGTCCAAGGCCAGTCTGGCCTACATAGTGAGTTCAGTCAGGACCAGCCGGGGCTATTGAGTGAGACCCTGTCTCAATAAAGAAATAAATCGTACACTTTGGTAAGTCTTAGCATCCATATACACCCAAGAAACCACTGGGAGTCAGGATGGACAGCTCTTAGGCCCCTCTACTCAGGTGGGAGTCCCTGTTGCGGGTTGACCTGGGGGTGGGGGTGGGGGGCTCAGGAGAAGGGCTGGATTCAAGAAATAAGGGCCTCATGCTAGGCAGATTTTCTTTTCTTTTTAAAATAATAATGGTGATTAAGTGATAGAGAACTAGTGAACTAGGTGTATATTATTTTTATTTTCTGTAATACTGGCCATTGAATCCAGGGTCTTTGCAAAAGCTATATCCCTAGTCCATTTTTAATTTTGAGAGGAAGTCTCACTAAATTGTTAAGTTACCCAGGCTGGGTTGAAACTTGGATTGCCTGTCTGAGCCTCTCAGAGTGCTGGGATTACAGGCCTGTGCCTCTAGGCCAGGCAACTGTACATTTTTGAAATATAATCTTTGTATGTATTTTTAAAAGAGAGACTATATTCTGTATCAAAAACAAAAATACAGAAAGGGAAGCCAGCATCCTAATAGTTTTTACAAAAGGAAATATAAACATTTCTTAAATGCCTAGTAGATATTTTAAAAACTCTAATAAAATGTTTGCTACAAATATTGATCATCTTTTTATACATCATTGTTCGTTACTCCTGTCTCCTGAGTATGGCTGGCTATGTCTTCAGAAACGGAGTGAATACTTTCTAACAGCCTAAGAAATAGTCCTTATTTGGAGCTAACAGAAAACAAAAGTAAAGCTTCTTGAAACTAAACCTGCTTTTTGTATCCTAAGCTATTATTTTAGCATCTCAAAATAAATGAAATATTCTATGGAGAAAAAAAAAAGGTGCACAGGTGAAAGGTCTCAGCCTAACCTCTAGAGGGCAGTCCTGCCTAAGACCCATACCTGCCTGCCTGTTCCTCTGACCTTGCCCAATACCTATTGCCAAAATACAATCACCAAACCCTTTTTTACCTATTTATTTTAGTTTTGAGACTGGATTACATTCTGTAGTCCGTCCAGGCTGGTCCTAAACTCTCTAGGTGGCCCAGGCTGGCCTGGAACTCGGCAGTCCTCCTGCGTCAGCCTCCCAAGTGCTGTGCCCAGCTTATGTGGTGCCGGGGAATTGAACTCAGGGCCTTGCCCTTGCAAGGTAAACACTCCAACTGCTGTGCCATTCCTCTAGCCCCCGCCCCGTTTTATTTTTTTGACATAGGGTCTCTCTCTGCAGCCCACGCTGGTCCTGAACTCACTATGGAGCCCAGGCTGGCCTCAGACTCAAGCCAATCTTCCTGCATCAGCCTCCTGAGTGCTGGGATCACAGGTGAGCATCACCACGCCTGACTTTTGTGGTGCTGCGATGTCGAACCCAGGGCTTTGCGCTTGCTAGGCAAGTGCTCTAATGCTGCGCTATTCCTCCAGCCCCTATTTTTTATTTCGAGAAAGGGTCTTGCTAAATTGCCCCACTGAGTTCAAATTTGCAATCTTCCTACCCCTGTCTCCCATGGTACTGGTGTTGCAGACCTGGGCCACCAGACCTGGCTTTTTTTTGTCAGTTTTTATTATTATTTACATATCACATCCTTTCCCCCTTCCCACCTTCCATAGCATCTACAGACATAACACCCCGAATGTGCCTGGTCTCCCCTTCCAACCCTCTCGACTCCCCCCCCAGCATCCCTTTCCCTTCTCCACAAAGGCTACCTTCTTACTTTACTCCACCTCTCTTCTGTTTTTTTTTAATGTCTTGGTTTTCTCATGTTAGAGGAACCATACAATGTTTAACCTTCTACGTCTGATTCATTTTACTAAGCATAATGGTCTCAAGATGCATCCATGTTCCTATAAATGACTCAAATCTGTCCTTTTTATGGCACAGTAGTACTCCACTGTGTATATATGACACACCTTCTTTCTCTGTGTGGGACATATTGGCTTCCTCCATTTTGCTATTATAAATTTTATTGGTATAAACATGAGTAGGCACGTACCACTGTATGATGACTTTAACCCTTTTGGGTAGAGGGATAGTTGGGTCAAATGGAATGAGTATCTAGGGCTGGAGGAATGACACAGTAGTTAAAGCGCTTGCTTAGCAAGTGCCAGGCCCTGAACTCAGTTCCCCAGTACCACATAAACCTGGTCATGGTGACGTACATCTGGTTAATCCCAGCACTCAGAAGGCTGAGGCAGGAGGATTGCCATGAGTCCAAGGCCAGCCTGGGTTCCACAGTGAGTTCAAGAGCAGCCTGGGCTACAGAAAACAATACCAGCCATTCTTGTCTTGAAAACAATACCAGCCATTCTTACTGTAGTTAGATGGAACCTCAGTGTTGTTTTGATTTGCATCTCTCTCCTGGCTCTAAAGATTCTAAATGTTTTTTCATGGATTTCTTGGCTATCAAGACTTCTTCTAAGGAGTGTTTTTTCTTTTTTGGATTCCCATAATTTTTATTGGGTCCTTTATTTTGAAGGATCTCATTTTTTTTTCTGTTTTCTGTTTGTTTGTTTGTTTTTTGAGAGAGGGTCTTGCTGTTAGCCCAGGCTGCTCCTGAACTCTCTATGTAGCCCAGGCTGGCCTTGGACTCATGGCAATCCTCCTGTCTCAGCCTCCCAAGTGCTGGGATTACAGGTGTGCACCACCACACCCAGCTTTATGTGGTGCTGGGAATTGAACTCAGGGCCTTGTGCCTGCTAGGCAAGTGCTTAACCTCTGTGCCATTCCTCCAGCCCCCGTATATTCTTGTTAATAGTCCTCAATCTGAGGAGTAGCTAGCAAAGATTTTTTTCCTCATTCTGTGGGTGCGCTCTTCAATCTTTTGATGGTTTCCTTTGATGTGCAGAAACTTTTTCATTTGATAAAACCACATTGGTTGATTCTTGGTGTTATCTCACATGCTGTGGGTTTTTATGGATATGTGCCATGTCCAGCTATTATGTGGTGCTGGGGGATCAAATTCAGGGCCTTGGTCTTCTTACGCAACAAACAAACAGGGCAGGAGGAATAGCTCAGCGGTTAAAGCACTTGCCTAGGAAGCCCTGAGTACCCTATTTTAATTCCCCAGCGCCACATAAACTGGGTGTGGTGGCCCATGCCTGTAATCTCAGCATTGGGAGGCTGAGGCAGGAGGATTGCTATGAGTTTGAGGCCAGTCTGGGATCCATAGTGAGTTCAGGACCAGCCTGGGCCACATAGTGAGAGCCTGTCTCAAAACAAAACAAAAGAAAAAAACCAAAGAAACAAAAACCAAACCAAAACAAATCAAATAAGACACCAGAACCCTGCCATTCCTGTCCTTTGCTACCTTTCCCAGTTTGATTTCTAGAAACACTGGGCCAGGTGCCATGTCTACACCTCTCACTTGCCATCAACCTGCTGGCATCTGTCTGCCTACCAACCCCTCTGTGCAATGTGTCCTCAGTAAAGGCTGTTGGCAAACTTCATGGCTTTGGCAACATGCAGGTGATAAGGTAGTGGCCAGGAGCAGGATGGCCCTGGGTTGTCTTGTCTGCTGGGCTGGGGGCCCGGACAGACTTAGGACAAATGTCGTGTCAGCAGGAGATGTCTCATAATTTGTGTCTCCTGCAGGGCTGTGCCACACAAAAATGGACAGGGAATACTGCTCCATGAAAGGCCTCAGATTCAATCCCCAGTACTGCACACACACACACACACACACACACACACACACAGAGTATTGTAATTGTAAATCTCATAAGAAAAAGGGGGCAGAGAAAGGGGAAAGGAGAAAAAACAGGAGGCAGCTTGATGCGCCTCAGTTGTCCTCAGGGGAGCTGCTGAACATGTACACCCCAAATCCAGCTTAGGAGCAGCTACTCCAGCCAGTGCTAGCCCAGGTGGGCCCTGCACCTCTGTAGTTAGCCTGGGTTTCCAGCCAGTTTAAACAGAGGGAGGAGACTGGAAGCCCACCAATTCAGGGAGGAATTTAATTTTTTTGGGGGGACAGCACCTCACTCTATAGTCCAGGCTGGCCTTGGACTCACAGCAATTCTGTCTCAGCCTGCTGAGTGCTGGGATTAGAGGCATGTGCTACCAAACCCAGCTTTTTGTGGTGCTGGGGAATTGAACTCAATTGTCTTGAGCTTGCAAGGCAAGTGCTTTAACCACTGTGCCATTCCTCCAGCTCCTACTTTTTTATTTTTTTGAGACAGAATTTCACTCTGTAGCCCAGGCTAGCCTTGGACTCACAGTAATCCTCCTGTCTCAGCCTCCCAAGTGCTGGGTTTACAGGCATGCACAACCATGCCCAGTTTATGTGGTGCTGGGCAATCAACCCAGGGCCTTGTGCTTTCTAGGCAAGCGCTTTAACTGCTGTACCATTTCTTCAGCCCAGGAATTTAATTTTAAGTGAGGGACAGCCACCTAACTGGGACCTTGTCCTTGGGGGCCTGTGGATGCCTGCCCATACACGCTTTGCCTCTGTTCAGGCTCTCAGGAGTGGCCCCAAGGTCTGGCTTGAGTATGGCGTCCTCCTGGACACAGCAGCCGGGTCCAAGAATGGAACATTTAAAGTTATTTATTATTTTTAAATCAAAGTATATTTCACATAATATAAAATTTACTCTTTGAAAGCAAAGTTCAGACTTTCGTTTTTGGTACTACAGGTCAAGCCTAGACTAGGGCTTTCAGAAAGAGCTACATCCCAGCCCCATTTTTTATCTTTTCAAAGAGTCATTCTGTAGTCCAGGCTGGTCCTGAACCCAGTAGCCCAGCTGGTGTCGAACACACTGCAATTCTCTTGCCTCAGCCTCTAGAGTACTGGGATTATGGGCAAGCATCACCATACCAGGTTGATTGTGTAGGCCTGGCTGGCCTTGGATTTACAACAGTCCTCCTACTTGAGCCTCCTCAGTGCTGAGATTACAGGCACCGCCACCAGGCCCAGTTCATATGGTGCTGAAGAATCGAACCCCAGCCTGGTTGACGTGGTCCTGGCGAATACAACTCAGAGCCTTGGGCACAGAAGGCAAGTGCTTAAACCTCTGAATTAGCACCCTGTCCGTGGTTTTGATTACACGTCTCCCTAAGTTGTTCAGGCTGGAGTTGAATTTACAGTCTTGGTCCTTCAGCCTCCCGAACTGGGATCACAGGCCAGTGCCATGGGCCCAGGCGTTCAGCGGTTTCTGGTGTATTTTATTAGGCTGCGCAATCATCACCATTCCAGAACGTACCCAGCATCCATGAGCAATCACTCCCCGTTCCTCCTCCCCGGTGCCTGGGGCTGCGGACGACTTCCTGTGTTTATGGATTTGCCCAGTCTGGATATTTCCTATAACCGGAATCACACGGTATGGGGTTGTGTCTGGTTAAGCCTAAGATGTTTCCAGGGTCAATCCATGTTTCGCTTGGGGTCTTCTCTAAAACACGTGCATTCGTTTTCTAATGAACTGATTGCTTACCACAGTGGGCAAAAGCCCGACCTCAGAGACACCACGGTAGCACTGCGCAGCCCTGAGAAGGCCAGCAAGCAGAAGGTGGGTCGGGGACCTCGGGCCTGGGGTTGGGCTGGGGGCGCCCGGCTCGCGGGTATCTGCCCATCACCCGGTCAGGTGAGTCTCACCTTGCAGGCCACGTCAGAACCGCCAGCCCCTTCTCCGCGACGGCTCTGGCGGCGCTCCAGATGACGCAGCATGCATTTATTGAGCGCTTATAGTTTGCCAGGCGGTTGGGGCCTGCGGTGATCAAGAGAGAGAAACCTTGGGAGTCCTGACGCGAGGGGCGCTCAGAAACTGCAGTCATTACTGCTGGGATTTTCAGCGCCGGGATCGTTGACTGGGGCTGGCTAGGTGCCAACAGCCGCGCAGGCGCGTCAGGAGGCCGGCCAGTCTCCGGGACGCGCGCCTGGAGGACAAGGCGGGGGCGGGCGGACAGGCTGGGCCGCTCGGACCCGCCCATTTCACTCCGCCCACGGAGTTTAGCGTGCAGGGGGCGTGGCGTGAGAATATCCCCGCCCACCCGCCGCGGAGGGAAGAACCGCAATACGACGGGCGGAGCCTTCCGACGCCACGCCCTGCACCCGCCTCCACTGCCTCTGTGCCTCACTGGGCGGAGTCTGCGCTCCCCCAACCAAACGCGGCTGACAATGCAGAGCAGGGGGCGGAACCTGAGGGCCGCCCCTCCCATCGGCCGCACTTCGGGGCTGACGCGAGACGCGGGGGCGGGAGTCTGAGGACGCCCCGCCCCGTGCCGCGCCGGAGGGAGGCGGAGCCCCAGAGGGCCCGCAGTGCCGAGAGAGTGCGCGAGCGGGCGGCTGAGGACTCTGGACGCAGAGCGGCCGTCGCGCGGCAGACAGGCCGCAGTCACCGCCGGATTCCGTCCCACGTCCCGCCATGCCGCCCACCGTCCCAGCCTGAGCCACGGCTGCAGGCGCGCGGGCGGGCCTCGGGCCGCCGCCGGGGCCATGCGCGCGCTGCGCTGACGATGCCGCCCGGCGCACCCGCCCGCCTGGCGTTGGCCCTGGCCCTGGGCCTGGGCCTGTGGCTCGGGGGGCTGGCGGGGGCCCCGGGGCGCGGCTGTGGGCCCTGCGCACCCCCCTGTCTCTGTGGCCCGGCGCCGGGAGCCGCCTGCCTCGTCAACTGCTCAGGCCACGGGCTGCGGACGCTCGGGCCCGCGCTGCGCATCCCCGCGGACACTACCGTGCTGTGAGTAGCCGGGCCGCGGGCTGGCGGGCGGTTGCCATGGCCGCTGGCGTCCGGGCAGGGCATCGTGGCTGTGGGACGCGGGTGGGCCGGGCCGCTCCCAGGGCGAGGCTCGGGTGACGATGTCGGCCCGACTAAATTAGGAAAACCTGGGACCGCGGCCGGGCGGTGCGAAGGGGAGGCCGGGTATCTTGGTGTCTGTGGCAACAGACATCCCTGCCGGCGGTTCCACCGACCGGAGCTGACAGCGCGCGGCGGGGTGCGGTGGGGACGCCCTAATGTGTGCAGAAAACAAACACAGGCTAGCTGAAGACTAATTAGAGACTCATTAGGACGTGGCCTAAGGCTAGAGGATTGGGCTTCTGTCAGGGGCCCAGGACTAGCTTCCTAAGGAGGGTTCTGGACCGGTGTGGGCCTGATGCTAACGAGGCGAGGGGGGTGGGACCACAGGACCTGGACCGGGAACTGGAGGTGTGAGCAGGGGCCAGGAGGCTGGACGTGGCCTTGTGCAGCCACTGCTGGGAAGATGTGGTCTCAAGGCCTCTGTTGCAGCACTTTTTTGGGGACAGTGGGAGGGTGGGTTGGTTACTAGGGAGCCTTTAAAATACCAAAGAAACTTTGCCAGGTGTGCATCATGGAGGTATGATTAGTGTTGTGTGTGTGCGCAAGCACACGAAACTTTGCCAGGTGTACATCATGGAGGTATGATTAGTTGTGTGTGTGTGCGTGCGCGCACCCCCCCCCCCCTCCACACACACACCAGTGTCTCAGTCCTTGCTTAAATTTACAATCCTCTTGCCTCGGCCTCCCAAGAGGGCTGAAATTACGGGCCTGCATCACCAAATCCTGTTAATAGGAGCCTTTGTAACAGCCACTCGGGAGAGATTCCCTGGCTACACCTGTGGCAAATATTGTAGGACCATACAAAACTGGACCTCTGTGGGATGGATACAGTCAAGACCACTGCTGCGTAGTTGAGGAAACAGGCTTGGTGACTTGAGTAGATTTGCATAGGGTTTCACAGCCTGCGCTTGGCAGAGCAAGGTCTGGACCTGTGAGGTACCAGGACCCAGGGTTAGACAGAGAATGGGTCAGGAGACTGACAGAAATTGTAGACATTTGTTCCTAGAGCTGGGAAGTCTTGGGGCCTACCAATCTCTGTTCCTTGGATTTCCTGGGCACTTCTAGGATCCTCAGCCCCAAAACTCCTTCTGGTATCTCTTGGACCTGTTACACCTGGAGTGGCCCGTGAAGCTCGCGTGCGCGTACGTGTGTGTGTGTGTGTGTGTGTGTTTTGTGGTGGTACTGCCTAGGCTGGCCTTGAATTTATAGCAGTCCCCGTGCCTCCTTCTGCTGAGTGCTGGGATTACAGGCCTGTGCCACCATGTCCAGTTTATGTGGTGCTGGGGGATAAAACTTGGGGCCTTGTGCTTGTGAGGCAAGTACTGAGCTATGCCCTTAGTCCCCCCCTTTTTAATTTCTGATTATGAGACATGGTCTTACTGAAATGCTAAATTGCCCAGGCTCAACTTGTGTTTGTGATTGTCCTGCCTCAGCTTCCCAGAATGGATTGGGATTGCAGGCCTGGGCCACTGGGCCAGGCTGGACTTGGGTTTACAGCACTCCTAGGTGGCTCCCACGTAGAGCTGCCCTTAACAGAGGAGCGCTGTGTGCCTGCGCTTTTGCTGTGTGGTCTCAGACTAGAGAAGAGCACTTCTCTAGGGCTCACGGGGAGCGGTGGTTCCAGGCTGCGCTGGCCTTGTCATTGTCGTTGGGACTACTGAAGCCGCTGTGGCCCCACTGCGTGTGTGCCCCTCCTGCCTGCCAGAATGCCCACAGAGTTGCGTCAGATCCACCCCGCCCTCTGTTCCTGGATGCTGTGGGTGTGGGTACCTCCATGTCTGCTGACCCCTGCTGGCTGTTCCCTTGTCCCCAGCCCCCAGTGCCCCCTGCTGGCCTCCTAGCAGCTGTTCAGGAAATAAAGGAGTAGGGCCTGTAGCACAGCCGACTCTGGTTGTTGGCTTTCCCCTTAGGCTCTGGTCTCGGATTTGGCGGGTTGGGAATTTTCTGGAATCTGGAGCCTGGCTCAGCCTCTACTGGCAGGGCTCCTGGGGGGTGCTGGCCCCTCTCAATGTGTGAAGGGACATGAGGGTGACCTCTTGTGGGCAGGTCAGTGAGGAGTGGAGGAGACTGCGCGCTCCACTTTACACTCCCAACACCGCCTCTGGGAGATTGGGGGGGGAGGGGCCGCATGGGAAACTGAGGCTAAGAGGTGGTGTTGAGGTCTCCTTGCCCCCTGGGCCACCCTCCATGCTTAGCGGGTTGTCAGCCTAGCAAATTCCCCAGGGAGAAAGGTGGGGCCTCTTCACGGGAGACCCAAGGCACTGACAGCAGCATCTGGGCAGGCGCTTCCATGCCTAGGACTGTACCTTCCCAGTTACCTCTCTGAGAGGCTTGAGCACCTCTCTTTTTGGCCCCTGTATCCAGACAGAAGGATGGTCTGGGCTTTTGAGACCAATAGCCTCCAGCCTTTCTTGGGTTAAAACAATGCTGCTGGGAGGTGGCAGCTTGAAAAAGATGACGTTATTGGCAAAATGTTGCTGCTGTGCTATTTTTGAAGGTTTGCAGTGATGAATTTAAAGCTTCATCAAAGGGGTGCTGAGTATCATCCCCTTTCTGCGTCGCGGCCCCCGGCCCCTGTGTGCTGAGCAGCTTTCAACATTCTGTCTTTAATCTGTGAGCACTTTGGAGTGTATCACAGCACCCCAAATACACCAAAAACTCATTGTTATGTCATTTGTTTTCAGTTGTTAAGTTTATTAAATGTCCATTATGTTCAAGTTTTTGCTTGTCTCAGTTTTTTTTTTAGTTAAATTAGGGTCCAGATTGAGTTCTGCAGTGATAGTTGATGTCTTTTTTTCTTTCTTTCTTTTTATTTTTTGTGGTACTGGTTCAACCCAGGATGTTTGTATTGAACTACAACTCCACCTCAGCTTTTATTTTTGAGACAGGGTCTTGCTATGTTGCAGAATTGCCCAGATTGACTTCACACTTGGGATCGTCCTGCCTCAGCCTCCCAGAGTGTTGGGGTTACATGTGTGTGCCACCATTCCCAGTTGGTTGATACCTTTTAAATATTTGTTAAAGAGCCCAGCTCCCGTGGCCCTGATCTCTAGTTGTCTCTGAGCTGTCTTTCTGTGGCTATGTTGAGTGTCTCCTTCCGTGGCATCTCTGCAAGTTGTGAGTTGGATCTGGGGCTCCTTGCATGGAGGGCCGCATGTCTGGTGCCTGGAGCCTTCTGTGGAGTGCTGTCCAAAGCTCTCCCGGATGGCGCTGTTTTAGGTGGGCTTGGCTGCTTTTGTGGGAAGCGTTTCTGGGGTGGCATGTTCTGCTAATTTTGGCCAAGGCTTTACCTGGGCCGAGTGTTGCCTTTGTAATACTAAGGATCCAGCCCATGACCTTCACAGTGAACTCTAGCCTCAGCCCCACTCTCCTTTTATTTATTTATTTTTGAATAAATATTCTAAGTTATTCAGTGGCCCAGGCTGGACTTAAAACTTGTGAACTCGTGGTTGTTCTGCCTCCACCTCCCAGAATCCTGGGAGTAAAACCTGTGTCACTGAGTCTGGTTTGGTGTTGTGAATGTTTTGGGAAAAGGACAAGGCACATACTAGGGACCCTTCACTGATCTAGAATATGGGAGTCTTTGGGGGGTGTGTGTGTGTGTGTGTGTGTATTTTTTTGAGAAAGGTCTTGCTTTGTAGTCCAGTCTGGTCCTGAACTCCCTATATAGCCCAGGCCAACCTTGAACTCAGAGCAATCATCCTGCTTCAGACTCCTGCTCCCGAGTGCTAGGATTATAGACATGTGCTACCATGCCTAGCTGATTTTTATGTGGTACTAGGAAATTGAAACCAGGGTCTTGAACGTGCTTCATAGACACTTGAGCCACTGAGCTATGCCCCTAGCACCGTGGATCCTTGGTTTTCTGGGAGTGTCCAAAACCTTGCCTCACCTTGCCTAGACCCCTGAGTGACGAGAATCTGGAGATCAGAGGTTCCTTTCTGGGTTGGGATCCGAGGGGAGGGGCCATTTGTGAGCAGGCTTCTGGGCTTGGTGCCCAGCTGGCGTGGGCTAATTTGTTAGACTGGAGCTGCCCAGTGCATCATTGCCTTGGTGGGAACAGAAGGTCTCCAGCTTCCTGTTTCTGTCCTAGGGCCTGAGAGCCAGGGTTGGGAGATGGAAGTGTTTCTGTCCAGCAGTGAATCTCCACAAGCCCTCACCGGATGGAGGGCCCAGCTGTAGAGTGCCCAGTCCAATAGCTGAGGTCGATGTGACCTCTGCCTGGCTGCGCCTGGCCCCTTGGGGGCCCAGTTGTCATAGGGAAGCCCACCTTAAACTGCTATGCATCCTCCAAGAACAAAGACAGCATATAGAACACCAAACAACTGTGATCAGAAGAGATCCTCATCATGACACATCATCATTAAAATCCTAGAAACCCAACACAAAGAGAAAAGACTAAAAGCTGTAAGAGAAAAACAGAAGGTGACCTGCAAAGATAAGCCATCAGGATAATGGCAGATTTCTCATTCCAGACTCTAAAAGCTAGAAGATTGTGGAGCAATGTCATTCAAGCACTAAGAGAACATAAATGCCAACCAAGACTGCTATATCCAGCAAAATTATCTGTTAAATTAGAGGGATAAATTGAAACTTACCATGATATAGAAAGCTTAAAGAAATTTGCAGCCGCTAAGCCAGCATTGCACAGAATACTTAAAGGAAACTTAGAAAGTGAAAGGGAGGCCAGTGACACCAATGACCCCAGAGAAAAAGATACAGCAGCTAGAGGAGAATGAACTGAGAAAAAAGTAAGGCTACACACGAAATTAGGGATGAATTGAGAGGTAAAAGGATAAACCAAATTGGGCAAAATGCTAATAATTAGTGAAATATGAGTAAACAATATATGGAAGTTAAAAGAATATGAGATAACTAAGCATAGCTATCAATCTTGCTTTAACTGTAGTACACTTATGCGATACAGATTTAAGTCCATTTAAAGTAGCAAACTGCTAAAGTCGTAAGCTTGTTTATTGAAGCAGTTCACTTTTTGATGTTGAATGTGAGTTTATCCTCTTTGAGAGAGGCAGAAGGATAAGTAGCACCAAAATAATTTGGAGGAAAGGTAACATCTAAAGAGAAAAATGTAATTAAAAAAAGATGGGTATTTAAATCATTTGATTGATACACTTCTAAAATAGTACCACCTGTTCTATAAAATCTGTGAAATCTCACATCATTATTATTAGTAATAGTATAGTGGTGTACAAAACAGATAATTACATACAACATGGGGAATTGACATAAAATCTTTTAAAAATACATATGCATGGATATATAGATGGATAGGCACATAAAATTATAAACCAAATCTAGCAGCATGTTAGTAATCAGTAAAAAGTGAGTAAGTTATGAAAGTTAAAAAATTCTGAAATAACTAAATTTGCCATCATATTTGTTACTCAGTATATTTATGTGATATAGATTTAAGTCATTTAATGTAGCAATGTGATATAGTTTAAGTTCATTTATTGTAACAATTCACTTATTAGGTCTTTGATGTAAATTTATCCTAAGAAAACTGATTGATGTATAGGTAACCCTGTGAATATACAAACATGTACCTTCCAGTATTCAGCTAAGGCATTTGAAATTTAACTTTTCTTCTCATATTTACTAGTCTTTTGAATTACAAGCTTGTAGTTATTTTCTAATGTGGATTGGTGGGTAAGGCCAGGTTTAAGAATATCAACAACGATACAGCAAAATATAGGGGGAAAAAAGAACTTTTGGCAAATATTCCAATGAAGGGATCGGCTGGACTCGGGGAAGGGGCATCAAGATTTGACAACTGAGGCCCATTCAAGGAATAGGAAGCTGAGCTAAAGAGTGGTGACTTGAGTGAAATGATTTAGATGAGGAAGATTAAATATGTTAAGTACCGTATAGTCTCTCTGACTTGGGAAACCCAGAACACAGACATTCTATAGACCCACATGATGTGATAGCCAGAGTTGGGAAGGGATGGGGAGGGAGTGGGAGGGTCAAAAATGGGAAAGGATTGTAAAGTTGATATTATATATGTATGCACGAAATACTCAAGTTCATTGTAAATATTATGTATTGCATATGTGTATTAATAAAAATAGCAGGGGAAAAAAGAACTAAGACACATAGGATGAGGTGGGGGCCTAGAAGGGCCCCAGCAGTAGGTGACATTGAATCCAAGACTCAAAGCTTGTGCTACCCAGGGAGAGCCTGGGAGAGTGGTCTAGACAGAGAATAGCTTTGTGAGGTGCTTGTGTAGGGGACAGAGTAGAGGCAGGTCCTCTAGGAGGGTACCTCTGGGTTCCAGGGGGAGCAGCACAGCCAGCACCTTCTAAAAAGAACCCTGGCTGCCCCATGGAGATGAGGGTGAGTGAGAAGGTGGCCTTGTCACTGAGGCTCCCTCCTCTAGCTGTCACAGCTATGAGGGTAACATCAGTTTCTTGATTAGACAAGAAGTAAATTTGCCCAAAGTGTGCATCAGAGCCAACTTCTCTGCATGGTTGCTGGGCGAGGGAGGAGCATGATGCATGTTTTACAGAAGAGACCTCTGATCAGCAGCCTGTACTCCCGGACCCTCCCCTGCGGCACCGGGAGACATGGGCAGACAGGCCCCTGAGTACCTGCACCCTGAAATCCCCAGGAACACCTGACCCACTGCTGGGGAACACCTGTGGCGGGGAAGAGGCCCATCTGGCACGGGACTCGGGTCCAGAATAGATGGGGAATTTCCTCTTTTTAGGCACACAAAGACAGCCTTGTGAAAACAGCAAAGGGCCTGAGCGGGTGTTTTTCTAAAGAAGATGCACAGTGGGCCACCAGTCATATAAAATGCTCATGAGGGAAGTGCAAATCAAAAACCCAGTGGGACCCTCATGTCACACACCCAGGACTGCTGGCCATCACTGCCGGCCTTGGTGCAGGCCTGTAATCCCAGCACTCTGGGAGCCTGGGCAGTGTAATGACCTAGTGGGACCCTGACTGGAAATCAAAAATAGGGCTCGGGATGCAGTTCAGTATGAAGGCCTTGGGCCCCATCTCCAATATCATACACACATGTGCACACACACACACGCACACACGAAGTGATCACAAGTGCTGGCAAGGCTGCTGGAAGTCAGAACCCATGTTCTCTGCCACAGGGGTGGGGAGGAGCCCAGTCCCAGAATACAGGGGCAGTGTCTCATTGGAATCTGGAGTTGCCTAGGCTCAGCTGTTTCGCCTCTGGGTGCTTACTGAGAGAGAAGTGCTGGTGAATGTCCCTTACATGTGTCCACTGCAACTTTATTTATGGTAGCTAAGGGGTTGTTCACTGGGGATGCTGAGGGGTCTGGCTCACCTGGCAGGCTGCAGGCAGCGATGCATGCTGCGGGGTGCTCCGGGTGAGGTGGGCGCCCTGGGGTCATGTGTTCTGTGACACATCCAGAATGGGCAAGCCACAGGGTAGGAAACAGATGGGTGGCAAGGGGGTGACTGATGGCCACGGAGAGTGGAGTGTCTCTTGGGGGATAAAGAGAGTGTCTTGGAATTAGACAGTGGTGACAGGTGCCCAGCTTTGTTGACATAGTGAACGCTTCCAAGCTGTAGGCCTTGCAGGGTGCACTATATGCTATGCGAATTACTGTTCAGTATTTAAAAGTCTACAGGGGGATTCCCAGGGGCCTGATGCCCTCCTCTCCTAGCCCTCTGGTGCACTGTGCTGGCCTCACGTGAGCCCTGTAGGTCTCTCTCCCACTGTGGTGCTGTGGGGTTGGAACCAGTTATGGTCCCCCTTACAGACAAACTGAGGTCCCCAGAGGTAGAGTCACTTTCTGAGGTCACATAGCCAGTGAGCTGCGGCAGCATTGGTATGGTCAGGGTGCTCTGGAGGAGCCCCCCTAGAACTGGTGGAGTGTCCGGGATTGTAGATGGCAGGGGCAGGTGGCACTGGGGCCCCCTGAATTTTCCAGTTGTTGGTTTGAGGACTTCCTGGGGGACCCAGGATTGCTGAGGCCTTTCACCCCCACCTTCCCACCAGCCCCGTCTGGGGTCTCCATTCATCTCTGATCCGGGTGGTTTCTTTTTCCTTTGCTTTTTCTTTCCCTCTCGAGACAGGGTCTTGCTCTGTAATCCAGGCCTGTCCTGAACGTCCTGAACTCGTTATGGAGCATGGCTGTCCTCGAACTCACAGCAGTCGTCCTGTCTCAGCTTCCTGACTGCTTGTATTACAGGTGTGTGCCACCATGCCCAGTTTCTGTGGTGCTGGGGAATAGAACCCAGGTGTCTTGCACATACTGTGCAAGCACTCTAACCACTGAGCGATGCCCCAGCCCTATACCCAGGTAATTGTTGTGTGGTGCTGGCGAATTGAACCCAGGTCTTCAGCATGTTAGGCAAGTGCTCTAATCACTAGTTTTCTTTTTAGACCTGGGTTTGCATTTCAGCTTCTCCACATCCTGTGTGACCTTTCCCTAGTCGCTTAGGATCTCTGAGCCTTGGTGACTTGCCTTTAAAATGTGTACTGTGCGGCTGGAGGAGTAGCTTAGTGGTTAAAGCACTTGCCTGGCAAGCACAGGGCCCTGAGTTCCCCACACTGCATACGCTGGCCATGGTGGCACACACCTATGATTCCAGTACTCCCGAGACTGAGGCAGGAGAATTGCCATGAATTCAGGGCAACCTCGGTTGCATAGTGAGTTCAGGACCAGTCTGGACTGCAGAGGGAGACTGTGTCTCAAAAAGAAAGGAAGGAAGGAAGAAAGAAAAGCATAATTATACATACCTTATGGGTTGTGGGATTTCAGGGTGGAGGGTATGTTCTGTGTTAGCATTGCTGTCATTGGCAGCCATCATAAATAACAGCTGCTGTCCAGGGCCCCCTTGACCCCCGCCCCATTGTCTCTGGGGGCCTATCCTTTTGTCCTCAAGTACCAGCTACTAGGAGATGTACCTCAGGACCTGTCCTGGTAGGGGAGAGAGTTGAGATGTTTGCTCTGATGTGGCCTCCCTCTTTTTCTTTTTTTGTGGTAGTGGAGATCCAGCCCACGGCCTTCGCGCCAGGCTGCATTCACAGCCCTGCAGTTCTGTTTTTGAGTCAGGGTCTCGCTGAGTTGCTGGGTTCCCAGGCTGGGCTGAGATCACAGGCCTGAGCCACCATGGCCACCCTCCCACTTGGCCTCATTCTTTGGCCTAAGATGATGATGCGTACCTCCTGCGTTCAGCTCTGTGTCCCTGCCTGTGGTGGTACACTGGCCATGCTGCTAGTCTCGGCCCTCATGCACTGGTACATCTCTTTGTAGGTGTCTCTGATGAGATGGTGCTGGGTCTCTGGGAGGTAGTGCCAGCACGTGTGAGCCTCAGCTTCCCCCTCTGGGTCCTCTGCAGACCCTTCTGTGTCTCCTCGAGGGCCTGTGGTCAAGGCAGCTCCACGCTGGCTTCTCTTGGGCCTTGTGCTTCTTTCTGTCTCTTCCACCAGCCCACGAATGGGGTACCTGGCTGCCATCTTGCCAGATAGAAGTTCTGCCTCTGCCAGTGCCTCCCTGGGCTTTGCTCAGGGTGGGCGACAGCCCTCCAGTTGCCTCTGCTCCCCAGTGCCCAGTGGCAAAAACAGTGACCCCAATTCCTGAGGGCCCCCAGCATGGGCTGGGCTGAGCCTCCACGAAGAAAGCCATTTTGGATGAAGACACATTTTCCTCTGCAAGCATGGCGGAAGTCAGCGCCAGCAGCGGGAGCCCAGACAGCCGGCCCGCCTAGCCCTCTGGAATGAAAACAGGCCGCCCTGGCTGTCTGGGCTGCTGTCCTGGCCAGGCGCGGGCGCCGGGGTGGGCGCGCGGCTCCCGCAGGACGAGGCGCAGCTGGAAAATGCAGCTCATGGCCTTTCCGGGACACCTCGTTCCTTTGGGTTTGGCAGCTGTCCTTGCCAGGGGCCTCACCATTTCTGGTGCCCCTGCCAGGGAGAGGTGCTGCCCCATGGGGCTGTAGGGGAGGGCTCTCTTTCTCTAGCTTGGCCAGTGTGGTATCCCCAACTTTGGCGATCCCCTGCACTAAAGGACTTGGAACCTGGGAGGCTCCTGGGATAGCTGTGTCCACAGGTGATAGCAGAGGGTGCTCTTCCTCCCAGTTGCCACTTGGGTGGGGCACATCCAGCTGTGGGAGGAAGGGGCAGAGGTCCTCATTCTCCGTGCTGCTTTATAACTCTGCTGGTGGCGGGTCGATGCCACTGGCTATGTCTGGGAGCTATGTGGGTTGTAGGAAAGCCAAGGCCATGTGCCCAACCTGTACTGCTGGTCACCTGTGGCAGTCTCCAAAGTGGCATGACATGAAGGCAGGCCTCCTTGAACCTCAGTGTTCTCGTCTGGAGAATGGGCTGGTACAGTCTTGCCCTTGGGACCGTGGCTGGATGTGAGCTGCCAGTAGTCCTGGCACTGAATTGCTGTGTGCCTGGCCACCAGGAGGGGTTTGGAGGGAGGCTCTGTGTGGGGCACCAGGCTTTCTCCTACCCTCTGCCTGGAATGCGACTCTAGTATCCCAGCTTCAAGTGGGGGAGTGGGGAGCCCTCCTGCCCACCCTAGATGAACCGGTGGCTCTTGGGACAAATGTCCTTGGGTCTGTGCTGTTTTTCCCTCGAGGTGCAGGGAAGACCCCTCCCCCAGCGTCTCATCTAGTGTTAGCTCCCTGTGGGAAGAGCTTAGTGCTGGTGATGAGGGGCTCTGTGAGAACACGCAGGCCTGCAGAACGCCCTGTGACAGAGTGGTCCTCCTCCTCCCCAGGCCGTGGGCTCAGAGACCGTGGTGTCCCTGCCAGCCGAGGGCCCTCCTCCACGGTTCTCCTGCATTGAGTCCCAGCATCCAAGCCCTGCTTCCACCAGGGCCCTTGGTTTGGACCAGGGGGAGATGGGCCTTGGGTGCAGAGTAGGTGAGACTGGCCAGCCTCCTTCCCCATCTTTGGAAGAGCAGGGCGGGAGCAGCCCCAGCCACTTCGCGTTCTGCGTGTTTTTCTTCAGCTCGCTCCCAAACTCGAATTCATTAATTTAAACATCATTTCCGGTGCTGGAAGCCAGCCTTGCTGGCCATAAATAGAAGGGAACAAAAGCTCAGGGAGGAGACAGAGGGGGTGTGGGGCGCACCCGGTGGTGCCTTGGGCTCCTGAACGGAGAGTCCTTCAGTGCTGCAGGGCACCTTTGGAAGATGTGGGGGGGGGGGGGGGGAGAGTCACCACCGGGCCAGGAGGGCTTCACTGGCACCCCCAACCGTACCTCAGCTCTGGCTCTGGGAGGGATGCTGGGGGAGTTCCTCCTGTGGGTAAGGGGGTCCTCTTCCCTCCTGAGAGTGGATGGCCTCTCCCCGCTGTGCTGTGCTGTCCCCACCACAGGGAGGAGGTGCTGGCTCAGGAGTGCCCGTTACATAACATCCAAGCCCAGTGTCCCCCAGGCCCTGTTTCCAGTGCAGCAGCCAGTGCGGGGTGGGGGTGCTGGGCCTGGCACTTGCCACCCCCTGACCGCATGCGTCTGGAATGTGCAGATGTTTCCTTGGGGGCTCCAGCCGGCCCCACACCCGTACAGCATCTGGCCAGGGAAGCTGGCACCCCCGCCACTCCCCACCTCCGCGGAGGAGGAAGCTGAGGCCACTCAGCTGCCGGCTGGTCAGGCAAACCCTAGATGGAAATAGCGTGCGAGTGTGACCCGTGCTCAGTGAACCCCTGGGGTGTGTGCCATGGCCGCCCGGCCTCCCTGTGCATTCCCCCCATCATACACACCTCCACCTGCTTGGCCAACAAGCTGCACTGAGAGTACCTGCCCTCCATGACCCTTTGAAACCTGGCGAGGATTCCCATGCCCGCCCCCAACCCCCAGCTGCTCTTTTGAGAAGGAAAATTGAGACCCAAGCCAGCCTGGTAGTACAGACCTGTAATCCCAGCCTTCTAGGAGGCTGAGGCAGGAGGATCAAAAGTTCAAGCCCAGCTTGGGCAACTTAGTGACTTAGGGAGACCCTGTCTTACAGTCAAAAATAGAAATGAGCCGGAGAGGTAGCTCAGTGTGAGGGCCCTTGGCTTGATCCCTAGTACAGGAAAAAGAAAGAAAATTGGGAGTCAGACACAGGGACTGCCCTGTGTCAGCCCATCCCCTACGTGTCAGTGTGGTTCCCCGGTCCCAGGTATACCACCTGTCGCTCTGTCTAATGTGGAAGGTGGCTGAGAGTGAGGGTCTAGGGGTGTGTGGCAAAGTCCTTGTCCATCCTGCAGCACGAGAGGGCAGGCCAGGCCTGGGATCCCCGCCCTTCTCTCACAGAGTGGGACCAATGTCTAGGCCTTGGGCAGTGAGGAGCCAGCCTGCCAGACCTCTTAGGGGTGTGACCTGTGTCTCACTGCCTTGGGTCCGGAACTGGCCAACCCCCTCCAGCCTTGGCTCTGAGTCCCTGGAAGCTGCTGGCTTAGACCTTGGAATATCCATTTGGGCCCTGGTTGGCCCATACTTCCCGGTGTCCCTGCCAGGCTGCCGGCTGTCTTCCTGGTGAGGGGGAGGGGTAAGGGGACAGCTGCTTCTAACCAGCCATGCTGCCCGGTGCCCTGCTTCTGTGTCCCTTCTGCCAGGATACCTGGCACATTATGCCTCCCCTTCCTGATCTTCCAGGAGCCAGACATCAGACTGTGATGACATCACCAGGGGTGGCCTGGGGGGCGGGGCTGGCCAGGCCTTGGCATCCCCTTCAAAATAGTGAATGCGGCAGCTGATGTTGGAAAACTGCTGTTTAGGGCCTCAGGACTGTGGCAGTTGGGCTGGGCAAGGACTTCTGGGTCCCCTGCAGTGTCCCTGGTGTCTTTCTGGTCTCTGCAGTTCCCATCAAGGCATCCTGCCCTTGCAGATCCTCCCACGGAGGGGACACGGGCTATGGGCAGCTCCTGGCTCTCGTCCATGCTCCCTTTCATTTGCTGCACTGGGCTGGGCAGCGTGGCCAAGTTGGGCCCCAGGGCTTTCTGTCATTATCTGCACCATAGCCCTGGCTCGGCACATCATGGAGGCATGGGGTTATCTGGTGGGTAGGGCTGTGTCTCATCGCATGAACCTGAGGCACAGCTGCTGGGTGGGTCTTAGGAGGGGTGGCTCTGTCCCATCGGGATGAGGCCTGGAGGGTGACCTGCCCCCAAACCCTGCTGTCTTGGGTGGGTTGCTCATAAAGTGAGGTGTAGAGGAGCACTGGGTTCTCCCTCCTCTCTGTCCTCTGTTGGAGGCCAGGCAGGGCAGCTTCCTGGTCCCCGACTTCAGCCTGCCCGCCGAGGTGTGCAGGAAGCCTGCCTGTGCTGCTCCCACCTTCTGGTGTCCTTCCTTCCCAGGGCCCTGCAGTCTGCCTCTCGTGGCAGGGTTAATTCCTCTGCTGTCCTCACCGCGGGCCTGGGGAAGTCCCAGTTCCTCCTGGCACAGCGTCTCCACCGCTTCTTCTGTGGGAGCTCCAGTAGGAGGGCACAGTGAAGCCAGCAGGGGCCCAAGCAATGTCAGTGAGGGGCTGGCATGGTAGTTAGGGCTGGGGAAGGATGGTCAGCGAGAGCTGGGGCTGCTCAGTGTGGTCTTGGTGGCAAGTGGGGATGCCTAGGAGAGTGGAGGTACCATGGTGGGGCCAGGCCAAATAGGTTGGAGACCACGGAGTGGTGTGCAGGCCTGGGAGCCCAGAGGTGGCTCTGGGCTACGAGTGGCTCAGGGGCCCCATCCTAGGACCTTCACCATAGGACCCTCACGTGGATTAGCAGGCCAGTGACCATGTCTCCCACCTGATGTCCCAAACTCTAGAGAGGAAGTGGCTTGGTTGTTAAAGAGTGAGCATTGGACACTCTGGGAGGCTGAGGCAGGAGGATCAGAAATTCCAGCTCAGCTTGGGCAGCTCAGTAGCTAAGCAAGATCCTGTCTTCAAATAAAAAATGATAATAATAATAAAAGAAAAAGACTGGGATTGTAGCTCAGTGTGATGGCCCTGAGCTTAATCCCCAATATCACCAAAAAAAAAAAAAAAAAAAAAAAAAGCCAGAGGACCCATTGGAGCTGTAGGCCTGCCTTCTCATGGGGGTGCAGTACATGGCCCTCCTCCATTTTCATGAGCTGGGGGCTGGGTTCCTGGCTGCTCTTGGGGGCCAGTGCAAGAACCACTTCCGTGTCCCTGAGCTGGAGGCTGGGTTCCTAACTGCTCAAGCTGTGGTCACTAGTAAATGAAAAGTCCTGTTGCCCTGTTGTTCTCATTGGTTTCTCTCTTATTATTTGTTTTTTGAGACAAGAATCTCACTCTGTAGTCCAGGCTGGTGCTGATCTCGCTATATAGTCCAGGTGGCCCTCAAACTAACAGCAATCCTCCTGCCTTGGACTCCTGGGTGCTGGGGTTACAGGTGTGCCCCATCAGGCTCAGCTTTTGTGGTGCTGGGGGATGGAACTCAGGGCCTTGCACTTGCTAGGCACTTGCTGTACTCGTGGCGCTATGACCACTGCCTGATCTCCCTTTGTAACGAAGATTGTCTCTTAAGTGTGTGTCACATTTATGCTTTTACTAGTTGTGTTTTTGTCTTCAGTTTTTTCCTGGCAATACTTGGATTGAACCCATGACTTTCACTCTGAACTACAGTTCCAGCCCCTCCTTCTGTAAAGAAATTATGATTTTGAGATAGGGTTGCTAAATTGCCCAGGTTGGGCTCAAGCTTCGATCTTCCTGTCTCAGCCTCCTAAAGTGCTGGAATTTGCAGGCATGTGCCACTGTGATTGAGTTTTTTTTTTTCCTTTTTCGTTGTTGTTTAAGGAGTTGGACCCGGTGCGTCACATGTAGTAGGCAAGCCTCTGCCACTGAGCTATATCCCTATGCATTTTTATTTTTATTATTTATTTATTTATTTTGAGACACAGTCTCACTCTGTATTCTGGGTTGTCTCGGAGCTCTGTAGTTAGGGTTGTTTTACCCTCGCTCTTTAGCCCAGGCTGGCTTTGAACTCACAACAATCCTCCTGCCTCAGGCATCCAAGTGTTGGGATTAGGGCCGTGTGCCACCATGGCCTGCTTACTTGATGCTGGGGAATCGAACTCATGGCCTTGTGCTTGCTAGGCAAGTTCTTTAATCACTGAGCTACTCCCTCAGCCCTTTTTATTTCACCTTTTGCGATAGGATCTCACTCTAGTCCAGTTTGGTTCTGAACTCACTTTGTAGTCCAAGTTGGCTTTGAAGCCATGGCAGTCCTCCTGCCTCACCCTCCCCGAGTGCCGAGATAATAGCCTGCACCACCACACCTGGCTATTTTTTTTTGTTGTTGTTGGAATGGAGGTCTAATCTAGGACTTTGCTCTTGCTGTGACAGGAGACTGTGGCGTGTTAGGCAGTGAGGAGGTGCAGTGGAATTGGGGCCTGGCACTGCATCCCCTAACAATGCTATACCCTTAGCCCCCTTTTATTTTTAAATTGAAAGAGGGTCTCCTTAAGTTACCAAGGCTGGGTTCAAATTTGCAATCCTCCTGCCTCAGTTTCCTGAATAGGATCATAGGTGTGTACAGTATGCTCAGTTTCTTTCTTCCTTCCTTCTTTCTTTCTTTCTGTTTTTTTTTTTTTTTTAATACAGCACCTTGCTTTGTAGTCCAAGCTGGTCCTGATCTCACTGTGTAGCCCAGGCTGCCCTGAAACTCATAGCGGTCCTCCTGTGTCAGCCTCCTGAGTAAAGGAATTATAGGCATGCACTACCACACCCCACTACATCTATCTTTTAAAAAAATTAGATGGCTTTTGCTTCTTTTTTTTTTTTTTTTGGCTTGATTTGTTTAGAGGTCATAGCAAGGGTGTTATTGACCCCTAGTCAGTCATCTGGCAAGATAGTGCACGCCTATAATCCCAGCACTAGGGAGGCTGAGACAGGATTTCTGTGAGTTTTAAGGTTAGCTTTGGGCAACATAGGGAGTTTAGGACCATCCTAGACTACAGAGCAAGATCCCTGTCTCAAAAACAACAGCAGAAAACCCAAGAACAAACAAATTGTTGCGGGCCCTGAGTTTGATCCTTAGTGCTGCAAAAAAGAGAAAAAAACCTGCTAGTCCTTTTCTCAGCCTGTAGGTTTTTTTGAGACAGTTGCCCAGGCTGATCTAAATCCCATGTCTCCACGGATCCTCCTGGTACAGCCGCCAGGCAGCTAGGATGATAGATGTTCACCTCCATGACTGGCTCCAGCCTGTAGTTTGTTTTATGATTTTATTTATATTTTGTATGGAGTTGTACATTCATTTTTTGGATATAGTTGGCTTGTTAGTCTCTCTCTCTCTTTCTTTTTCAGTCTTGGGATTGAGCCTGTGACCATCACACCAAGCTATATCTCTAGTGCTTTTAAATTTTTTATTTGAGGGCTCAGTTGTCCAGGTTGAGTTTGTGGTTTTCCTGCCTCAGCCTCCCGGAGTGTGCCACGGGACCCCCATGATTCATTGGTCTTTGTTGCTTTGTTTCTGCTCTAATGTTCATGTCCTGGAAATGTGTGACTGTCCCTCAGCACCATGGGGTGTGTTCCATGTGACCTTTGAGCTGCCACCCTGCCTCTGGTGCCCACACTGCTTACATCCTGCTCCCCTCCAGCAGGCTCTCATGGCCCAGAGGCCTGCTAGAACTCCTTTGCCACATCAGGCAGTCTGTCCGTCCCTGTGGAGAGCCCAGGGAAAAGCTACACGAATGCATATTTCTTGATTATTGTTCTCTTTGGTGCCTCCAGGTGAACCTTTGCATTATCTTCTTGATGCAGTCAGTAGAGGTTTTATGTTTAATTTGAGGGGGAGGGGTTGGATTGGGTCTTGCTACGCAGTCCAGACTGGGCTTGAGCTCACTGTGTAGTCAAACTGGACTTGAACTTGAGATCCTTCTGCCTCAGTTTCCCAAGCTGGGAACCGACTTGGCTTTGGCAGGACTTTATTGTTTGTGTTGCCCTTGAGGTTTTTTATGAGCCATTAACTATAACCGTGTTGTGGGCTTGTCCACCAGCGCCCTTTCCCCCGTTTATCTCATCTTTGTGTCCCCATTGCATTCTGGGGACAGGCTGAGGCCTCCCCCTCTCCAGTGGACAACAGCAGCTGAATCCTGCTAACCCTGGTAACTTCTGAGCCCTGACTGGGGCAGGGGATTGGTGTGGGGCCTTGGCTCTGTGGGGGAGGGGTTGGGGCAGGGGCCATACCTGTCCAGGTGCCCAGTGATTCTGTGATCTGTGCCCAGTCATCTGTGTGGCTTTACCCTGCTGAGATGGGTGCATAGAGCTTAGCTCCAGCTTTCCTGACTCAGTTTCCCAAGATGAATGCCCAGATCATCAGAAAAGCACCCTTTGGTCCCCGGGAATGTGGTCCCTGCAGCTGTGGGTGTTGGCATATAGCCAGGCATGGGAGCTGGGGCGGCTTCTGGCCTGACTTGAAGCCCTCGCTCCTCAGGGACGTCTCCCACAACCTGCTCCAGGCACTGGACGTCGGGCTCCTGGCAAACCTCTCGGTGCTGGTGGAGCTGTGAGTGTCCCTCCCTGGCTGTACCCACCAAGTTATTCAGGGTGGGCAAGTGGCAGCGGGCTGTCATCCTGCAGTTGCGAAGACTCCTGTCACACTCTGCCCCATCGCTCCTCCTTCCAGGGACATAAGCAACAACAGGATCTCTACATTAGAAGAAGGAATATTTGCTAACTTATTTAATTTAAGTGAAATGTAAGTGGCTTTGATTTTGGTGGTACCTGTGGCTGGTTGGCCCTCTCATGGGTATCTATCTCCTCTCCCTGGCCCTCACACCTGCTCCCCTTGCAGAAACCTGGGCAGGAACCCACTGGAGTGCGACTGTGGCTTGGCGTGGTTTCAGCGCTGGACAGAGGAGCGGCAGGTTCACGTGGTGCGGCCTGAGGCAGCCGTGTGTGCTGGGCCGGGTCCCCTGGCTGGCCAGACCCTGCTCAGCCTGCCCCTGCTGGATGGTGGCTGCGGTGAGTGCAGGGCAGGAGTAGGGGATGGCGTTGTCTTTCCTAATGTGGAAGGATCCAGGCCAGGAGGATCTGCAGCCTGAGGGGAGCAACAACAGACTGTGACCAAGAGGTGTGGGTGTGGGTCAGGAAGGCCCCTAAGAGAGAGTGCTGCCTGGGTCTGGTCTGGGGTCTGCTGTGGGGCAGACCAGGGGTGGCATGGGCTCGTGGAACCAACCATCTGTTTTTGCTTGGTCCAGGTGAGGAGTATGTCGCCTGCCTCCCCGACAATAGCTCAGATGCCGTGGCTGTGGCAGCCTTGTCGGTGGCCCACGAGGGCCCTCTGGTGCCTGGGGCATGCGGCGCCTTCTGCTACTCTGTGGGCCAGGACCTGGCAGCCCTTTTGGAGCAGGGTCGCTGTCTGTGTGGGGCCGCCCAGAGCAATCCCTCAACTGCCTGCCTGGCCCTGTGCTCCAGCCCTCTACCACCCCCCTCCTTTGCCTGCAGGGGCCCCACCCTCCTCCAGCACATTTTCCCTGCTTCTCTGGGGGGTACCCTGGAAGGGCCCTCTGAACCCCTGGCCTCTGGCCGGCCAGCAGCCTTCCACATCACTGCTCCCCTGCCCATTGGCTCCACACGTTGGGACTTTGGCGACGGCTCCCCCATGGTGGACATGGTGGGTTCAGCTGCCACTCACCGCTATGTGCTGCCTGGGCACTATCACGTGACAGCTGTGCTGGCCTTGGGGGCAGGCTCAGCCCTGCTGGGGACAGAGGTACACGTTGAGGCGGCACCCACGGCTCTGGAGCTTGTGTGCCCACCCTCTGTGCACATTGACAAGAGCCTCACGCTTGACATCCGCAACCGGGGGGGCTCAGCCCTCGAGGCCGCCTATAGCATCCTGGCTGTGGCCGAGGAGCCGGCCCGAGGTGGGTACCCCCCTGGCTGCCCCTGGTCGCCTCTCCTACCTCCACACCTCCCAGGGGCCTCTTGTGCTGTGAGCACACGGTGATGCCTGTTCTCTGCCCACCGTCCCACAGTGGTACACCCGCTCTGTCCCCCGGACACGGAGATCTTCCCTGGCAATGGGCACTGCTACCGCCTGGTGGCTGAGAAGGCCCCCTGGCTGCAGGCTCAGGAGCAGTGCCAGGCTTGGGCAGGAGCTGCGCTAGCCATGGTGGACAGTCCAGCCGTCCAGCACTTCCTGGTCTCCCAGGTTACCAGGTGCCTACTCTCCAACCTCCAGAAAAGCTGCATTGCAGGGGGTGGTGTCCCTAGGATGGGGTGAACACAGAGTCCAAGGCCACCTGGGGCATAGGTGTGGGGACCCCATCTTGCCCCATCAGTGGCTGTGCTGGGCAGCTTTGCAGGTGCAGAGGTGGAAACAGGTGGGAAATGGTTTCTGCAGATACTTGTGGGATGTGTATCACAGTGCAAGCTGGACCCCGGCCTCCTGTCTGTCCTGCCCCACCCCTGCAGGGGCAGACTCTGGGCCTTCCTGTGGCTGTTTCTGGGGAGCCACGGAGGCTGTGCCCGTAACTTCTCTTGTCCCGTGCCTACTCCCCTCCAGGAATAGGAGGCTGTCACGCACTGTCCACACCGTGGGGAGTGTGGTGGCTTCCTTTGCCTCCCAGGCTTTGTGGGGCTCTGTGCCTCATGGTGGCTACTATAGCCCCAAGGTCCACTGTGGTGCTGGCGAGGGATGGGCTATATGCAGCCTGTCCCGGGGACCATATGCTGACCAGGGCTGATCATACTGCCTGTCCCCAAGACCCAAAAAGGAAAAGAGAGGCCCTGAGTGGATAAGGCCCTCCCTGAGGCAGGTCATCTAGCTAATGGATGGCAGTGTTTGCCCTGAGTTGGGCCAGTGCATTGTCCTCCCAGTCCCCGTGCTCTCCGTATGCTGGAGCCAGAGTCCTGCCTGCGGAAAGGCTTTCTCCCTTGGCAGCATTGTTTGAGGTTGATGTGAGTCTGCTCTGGTACCCAGGTGCTGCACCTGGAATCACGCTGAGGGACAGGTATAGATGGCCTGGGACCTCAGTTGGATCTGAAGGGAGCCTTATGTAGAGCCTTCGGCTGTTCCTTTGGCGGCAGGAGCAGCTGAGGGCCATGCTTGCTAGGTGATGCTCTGAGCCTCATTTTCCCCACCTGGAAAAGGAGGATGGTGGTGCACCACCCCTGCCAGTGTGCTGTGAGAGGCGCCTCCTGAGTGCCTGGTCCCCCTGCCATCTGCCCACAGGAGCCTGGACGTGTGGATTGGCTTCTCAGCGGTGGAGGGGGCTGAGGTAGGCCCAGCTGCTCAGGGTGAGGCCTTCAGCCTGGAGAGCTGCCAGAACTGGCTGCCCGGAGAACCACACCCGGCCACAGCTGAGCACTGTGTGCGACTGGGGCCTGCTGGCCAGTGCAACACAGACCTGTGCTCGGTACCACATAGCTACGTTTGTGAGCTACGGCCTGGAGGTGTGTGCAGTAGCTGCTGGGAATAGTCTGTTTCACACATGTCATGAGTGTGTGGTCAGTGTTAGCCAGTTGTTAAGCACCTGCCATTGGGCCTGGGTTGGGCTGTAACACGCCTGAGGGTGGAAAGAGCTGGGGGCAGTTGTTGGGGTAGCTCAGCCCAGGTCTGGCCCACCCTGGGTGTTGTCTCGCTGTGGTCCTGTCACCAGCATTTACCACACATGCACCATCCCCAGGCCCTGTTTGGGATGCTGAAAATATCCTCGTGGGAGTGCCTGGCAGGGGCTTGCAGGGACCCCTGAGGACACTGGTTCCACAGCAGGCTCACCAGGCCCCCCGACAGCCCTTGGAGGTAGGCTGGCTTTGTTCTCCTTCTCATCTGTGGGCCTTGCGTTGCTATATGTCTCTTTAAGAGACAGGTGGCTTCTGGGGGTCTCCTTAATTGGCGGGTCTTGGAGCACCAGGATGAAACATATCTCATCCCTTTTCTCAAATCTGTACTCTTTCTGGCGGATCTATTTTTATAGCCATATTAGAAACTCAGCTGCTACCAGATGTTTTTTATTTATTTTTTTTGAGACAAAGTATTGCTCTGTAGCCCAGACTGGTCCTGAACTCACTATGTAGCGCAGGCCAGCCTTGGGCTCACAGCAATCCTCCTGCCTCAGACTTCCGAGTGCTGGGGCTACAGGTGCGCCCACCATGCCCAGCTTATGTGGTGCTGGGGAATCGAACCCAGGGCCTCACATTTACAAGGCAAGCACTTTAATGGCTGTGCCATTCCTCCAGCCCCTCCCATGTGGTTTTGATCTGCCTCTTCCTCCTGAGTGACATGACCTCAGATGGCAGATGACCCTCTTTTGGCCCAGTGTTTGAGGTGGGGAGTCTGGATACTGGGCTGAGTCTGTGGCACTGAGGTGGCCCCCCCGACCACAGGTCATCGTGCTCCCCGGCCTGAGCCCAAGCCATGAAGCCTTCCTTAGCACGGCTGAGTTTGAGACCCAGGAGCTCAGGGGGCCTGCACAGCTGCGGCTGCAGGTGTTTCGACTCATAGGAGGGCCAGGTAGGCCTCTGCAGTGGTGGGGAGCCTCGGGGGTTGGGTGTGCTCTCTGAGCTCTGGTGTCTGCAGTTCCTACCCTTGAGGTGGGTCTACAGAGGGTCTACAGAGATTTGCTCCAAGTCCCAAGGATATATTGATTGGGATACCTGGGCCAGTGAGCTAGCCTCTGGCTGGGAGGGGTGCTGGGGTACCACCTGGCAGGGTCTGCAATTTCAGTGGGTAAGCGGGAATTGCTCACGGAGCTCTTTAGTGAGTCAGGGTTCCCCCTTGCCCCCACTCGTACCCTTTACCTCCTCACAGGGGCTCCAGAAACTGGCAGTGAGCCTGGCAATAGGACTGAGCTGGCCCCCAAGTGTGTGCTTGAAGGCTGCTGGTGCTCCAGATCCAACATCTGTGTGCCACTGGATGCCCCCTGCCACCTTGAAGCTTGTGCCAATGAGTCTGCAATGGAAACAGGGCCCCCCCGGACCACGTATGCCCTGTGGAGGGAGTTCCTCTTCTCTGTGCCTGCTGGGCCTCCCACACAGTATATGGTATGCGTGCCCACCTGTTTGTCTGCCTGTCTTTCTCCCTCCAACCAGCTCCCCAAGGTCTAGGTCTCCTAAGTTCAGATAGACTGCCAATGCCTCGCACAGCCCAGCAGCCCCATGACTGTGCTCATGTCCCTACCCACTGTGGCCCGGTGACCTCCATTTCCCTGTGGGACAGTGCCTGCCGCAGGCCTCTGCCCTGTGTACCATCTGAGAACTGCCATCCCATGACGTGGCTGGCTTCCTGCCGGCTCTCAAGTCCCCCGAGGGTGCTTCTGTCAGGTGGCCTCCTCTGCTGCATGTCCCCATTGCCTATCTGCCCTCATTGTCCTTGGCATAGATGCCCGGGGACTCTGTGGAGTGTGGCCCACGGGTATCAGTCCTGTCTGCCCCTTCCATCTGGGCCCTGTAGTCTCATCTTGTGGGGACCCAACACAGCCCTGCCTCCCTCTCTCACAGGTATCCTTCCATGGCCAGGACATCCTTGTGCTCCCTAGTGACCTTATTGGCTTGCAGCATGATGCTGGCCCAGGTGCCCTCCTGCGCTGTCCCCTGGTGCCTGGCCACACTGGCCCCCAGGCCCTGTACCTGTCCTCCAACGCCTCCACCTGGCTGGGTCATCTGCCAGTCCCCCTGCAGGAGGCTCAGGTTGGCCCTGCCTGTGCCCTGCAGCTGCTCTTGGCCACTGAGCGCCTCACTCCACTATTGGGTCCAAGCCCCAATTCTGGGCTGCGGCTTCCTGGGCACTACAAGGTCCAGGCCATGGTGGGCAACAACGTGTCCAAGTTCAACCTGTCCTGCAGCTTTGATGTGGTCTCCCCGGTGACGGGACTCCGAGTCATCTACCCTGTGGCCCACGAGGGCCGACTATACGTCCCGACCAGTGGCTCCGTCTTGGTGCTTCAGGTAGCCTCTGGTACCAACACCACAGCTATGGCTTGCTGGCCTGGAGGCAACATCAGTGCCCCCTTTGAGACTGCCTGCCCCGCCGTGGTGGGTAACCTCGAGTCCAGCTGCCCCCGAGAGACAAATGACACTCTGTTCTCAGTGCTGGCACTACCTTTGCTCAGCACAGGAGAGCACATGGTGGAGGTGGTGGCCCAGAACAATGCTGGCCAGGCCAACCTCAGCCTGAGCGTGTTGGCAGAGGAGCCCATCCGAGGCCTTCGGGCCACACCCATCCCTGAGGCCCGTGTCCTGCTGGGTGTCCTGGTGGTGAGTATACCAAGGCAGCCACCCACCACTACTGGGTTGGAAGGTCACAGTGGCCTAGGATGCCTCCTGTTAGCTACTCTCTGGCTACTTAGTAATGTCTTTTTCTTCTGGGGTGCTGGTGGGTAGAACTCAGGGCCTTGTGCATGCCAGGCAAGAGCTTTGCTGCACTAAGCAATTTCTAGATTACTAAAATAATAAAATACCAACCTAGAAATTTCGAATTTCTGAATTATAGCTACAGCGATCCTCTATAAGTCCTCTTTTCGTTTTTTATACCTCAAGAAGCAAATTGTTGCTTTCAATCTCTACCTCCTTTTTGTGTATTTATTTATTTTTTTTTGAGACAGGGTCTAACTTTTGTAGTCCCGGCTACTCCCTGAACTCACTATGTAGCCCATGCTGGCCCTGAACTCAAAGCAATCCTCTTGCCTCAGCCTCACAAGTGTTGGGAGTATAGGCTTACACCACCACCTCTGGCATATGTGGTGCTGGGAAATTGAACTCAGGGCCTTGTGATTGCTAGGCAAGCACTTTAACCACTGAGCTCTTCCTCTCCCAGCAGAGTTGAGGCATAACCAAGGCCATGGGACCAGAGGTTTGAGAGCTGGCCATGACCTGAGTTCTTGGGTCCAAGTCCTAGTTCAGACCCCTGCCATGTGGCCTCTTAGGCCACACAGGCCTGGCTGAACCTCCTTATCCACTCCCATGTGGGATGTCTCACAGCATGGCTCAGCCTCCTCTTTGGTATACCAGGCACAGCCTTCTCCAGCAGCCTGAGGGAAGTGTGTACGGGTGGGCAGACTGGGGCTGAGGCCTGAGTCCCAGCCTCAGCCAGTATCCTGTGCTTCCCACAGAGGTACAGCCCTGTGGTGGAGGCCGGCTCAGATGTGGTCTTCCAGTGGACCATTGATGACAAGCAGTCCCTGACCTTCCACAATGTCGTTTTCAACGTTGTCTACCAGAGTGCTGCCGTCTTCAAGCTGTCGGTAGGTAGGGGTAGGCGGAGGGGGTCTCAGGGCTGTGGGACATCTGGGCGCTCACTTCTGCCTTCTGTTCTGCTTTGCTTTGCCCCTGAGGACCCCGCCACGGCTGCGGGTGAGTGTGGGGAGGCCGCCGAGCCGGGGCTTGGGGTGCTGCTGCCACCCGTGGTCCCACGTCCACTGACGCCTGTCTCTGCAGCTGACAGCCTCCAACCATGTGAGCACTGTCACCGTGAACTACAACGTTACTGTGGAGAGCATGAACAGGATGCGGGGCCTGTGGGTATCCGCGGTGCCAGCCGTGCTGCCCACCAATGCCACACTGGTGCTGATGGCCAGTGTGCTGGTGGACTCTGCTGTGGAGGTGTCCTTTCTGTGAGTGCCCTGCTATGGTCCCAACCCTTAGCTGTAGCTGCAGAACCCTGGCACAGAGTTCTGTCTGGGCTTCAGTGTCCCTCTCTGTCAGGGTGCTGATAGGAATCTGAGAGGGTCCCATGGTGGGTGCAGGAGACTGTCATTGCGGAACTGGCAGTGTCTTTAACAAGGGTGTCAGAGAGCAGTGACTGCAAGGACGTTGCCTCTGAGGCTCACCTGCCCCTCCTGCTTTGCCATCCCGTTCACCACTCGCCTCTCCCCTGCCAGGTGGACCTTTGGGGACGGGGAACAGGTACTTGGCCAGTTCAAGCCTCCGTATGAGTGTTTCCAGATCCCAGACCCCATGGTGCCTCAGGTGCTGGTAGAACACAACGCCACACACACCTACACCACCCCAGGTAAGGGGGCCTGGGCAGCTCCACCCTGGTGACAGCCACCCTGTGCGATGGCTGGGGGGTGGCTTGGAGCACTAATGAGGTGAAGGAGAGGTAGGTGCCTAGACCCATTGGATAGGTGGATAGCATTTCTGAGACCAGAATTCAAATCTGCCAAAGCTGATCCCTCCTGTCCCTTCTTTTCAAACTCCGTTGAGGTAACAAGAAAAAAAAAATCACTGTTGAATTATTTTTAAGTTCCAGAAAACCCACATATTAATGTCCCCCTAGCACACATGGTCAGGCAGATACCCACTGCCCACGTGCCTCACTGTGCGCCCTTGCCCTGTTCCTGTGTGTATAGTCATGCATGCAGGTGTCCCATCCTGACCTCTGCCTCTTAGATGCTGTCCACACATATCCTGGGTCTTAGGACGTGTCTGTGCCTTGAGAAGGAGCTCAGGGGCTCTGTCAGTGAGAGCCCTCACTTTGGCCTTTCTCTGCAGGTGAGTATAACCTGACTGTCCTCGTGTCCAACAGCTTTGAGAATCTGACGCAGCAGGTATCTGTGAGCGTGCGTGGCATGCTGCCCGCTGTGGCTATAAGCCTGAGCAGCAGTGCCCTGGTGGCCGGCCAGCCTGTCGTCCTTTCTCTGCACCCGCTGCCCTCACTTGGTGGTGTCCTGTACACTTGGGACTTCGGGGACGGGTCCCCCATCCTGACACAGAGCCAGGCAGTGGCGAGTCACACCTATGCCAGGACGGGTACCTACCGTGTCTACCTGGAGGCCAACAACACGGTGAGCAGTGTGGCTACGCACGCCGACGTCCACGTCTGCCAGGAGCTGCGGGGCCTGAGTGTGCACCTGAGCCCGACAGTGGAGCAGGGAGCCCCTGTGGTGGTCAGTGCCACCCTGGAGGCAGGTGACAATGTCACGTGGACATTTGACATGGGAGATGGGACAGTGCTTGTGGGCCCTGAGGCCACAGTGAAGCATGTGTACCTGCAGGCCCAGAATTGTACGGTGACTGTGAGCGCGGCCAGCCCTGCTGGCCACCTGACCCAGAGCCTGCCTGTGCGGGTCTTCGTCCTAGAGGTGCTGCGCATAGAGCCTGCTGCCTGTATCCCCACCCAGCCTGCTGCCCAGCTGACGGCCCATGTTACCGGGGACCCTGCCCACTACCTCTTTGAGTGGACCTTTGGGGATGGCTCATTCAGCACAGCCATCCAGGGCCATCCAACTGTGACACATAACTTCACTCGAAGCGGCATCTTCCCACTGGCCCTTGTGCTGTCAAGCCATGTGAACAAGGCGCACTACTTCTCCAGTGTCTGTGTGGAGCCTGAGGTGGGCAATGTCACGCTGTGGCCTGAGCGGCAGTTTGTGCCACTGGGGGATGAGGTCCGGCTGGTGGCCAGTGCCTGGCCTCCGTTCCCTTACCACTACACCTGGGACTTGGGGACAGAAGATGCTGCTTCCACCCGCACCTGGGGCCCCGAGGCCACATTAACCTTCCGAGACGTAGGCTCGTACTTGGTGACGGTCACTGTGTCCAACAACGTCTCTGCTGCCAATGACTCTGCCCTCGTGGAGGTCCAGGAGCCTGTAGTGCTCAGTGGCATCGGGGTCAACAGCTCCCACGTGCTGGAGCTGCTGCAGCCCTACCTGTTTTCTGCTGTGGGTCAGGGGCGCCCAGCCACCTACCTGTGGGCACTGGGGGATGGCACACAGCTCAGTGGCCCTGAGGTCACCCATATCTACACTAGCACGGGTAGCTTTCCTGTGCACGTGTCTGCCTGGAATGAGGTGAGCCGTGCTGAGGCCTGGCTCAATGTCACAGTGAAGCACCGCGTACGGGGGCTCAGCCTTAATGCCAGCCGTACGGTGGTGCCGCTGAACGGCAGCGTGAGCTTTAGCACCTTGCTGGAGGCAGGCACTGACGTGCGCTACTCCTGGGTGCTCTGCGACCGCTGCACCCCAATCCCCGGGGGCCCCACCATCTCCTACACCTTCCGCTCGGTGGGCACCTTCAACATCATCGTCACGGCAGAGAATGAGGTGAGCGCGGCCCAGGACAGCATCTTTATCTATGTGCTGCAGCTCATTGAGGGGCTGCAGATTGTAGGTGGAGGTGGCAGCAGCTGCTTCCCCACCAACCACACGCTGCAGCTGCAGGCCGTTGTCAGGGACGGCACCAATATCTCCTATAGCTGGACCGCCCAGAGGGAGGGTGGCCCAGCCCTCACGAGCGCTGGCAAGGGCTTCTCGCTCACTGTGCTTGAGGCCAGCACCTACCACATCCAGCTGCGGGCCACCAACATGTTGGGCAGTGCCTTGGCCAACCGTACTGTGGATTTTGTGGAGCCTCTTGGGTGGCTGATCCTGGCTGCCTCTCCCAACCCAGCTGCTGTCAACAAGAGTGTCACCCTCAGTGCTGAGCTGGACAGTGGCAGTGGTGTGGTTTACACCTGGTCCCTGGAGGGAGGGCCGAGCACGGAGACCTTGGAGCCCTTCACCACCCATGCCTTTTCCATACCTGGCCTGCACCTGGTCAGAGTCACTGCTGGGAACCAGCTGGGGTCCATCAATGCCACCATTGAGGTGGCTGTGCAGGTGCCCGTTAGTGACCTTAACATCAGGGCCAGTGAACCAAATGGCGGATTTGTGGCAACTGGCTCCACTGTACCTTTCTGGGGGCAGCTGGCCACAGGCAGCAATGTGAGCTGGTGCTGGGCAGTGCCAGGGGGCACCAGGCATGGCCAGCGTATCACTGTAGGGTTTTCAGGCACTGGAGCCTTCTCCATCCATCTCAATGCCTCCAATGCGGTCAGCTGGGCCACAGCCACGCACAACCTCACAGTGGAGGAGCCCGTCATGGGCCTGGTGCTGTGGGCCAGCAGCAAGGTGGTGGCTCCTGGGCAGCCAGTACATTTTCAGGTCCTGCTGGCTGCTGGCTCGGCTGTCGCGTTCCGCATGCAGGTCAGTGGGTCGAGTCCCGAGGTGCTCCCCAGGCCCCGCTTCTTGCACAGCTTTGCCCGGGTGGGAGACCACATCGTGAGCGTGCAGGCTGAGAACCACGTGAGCCGGGCCCAGGCCCAGGTGCGCATCCTGGTGTTGGAGCCTGTTGGTGGGCTGCAGGTGCCCAACTGTTGCGAGCTGGGCATGGCCACGGGCACTGAGCGGAACTTCACAGCCCGGGTGCAGCAGGGCTCTCGAGTTGCCTATGCCTGGTACTTCTCGCTGCAGAAGGTCCAGGGTGACTCGCTAGTCATCCTTTCGGGCCGTGACGTCACCTACACCCCAGTGGCCGCGGGGATGCTGGAGATCCACGTTCGCGCCTTCAATGAGCTGGGCGGTGTGAACCTCACGCTGGCCGTGGAGGTGCAGGACGTCATCCAGTATGTGGAGCTGCGCAGCCATCGCTGCTTCACCAACCGCTCAGCCCAGTTTGAGGCTGCCACGAGCCCCAGTCCCCGGCGTGTGGCCTACCGCTGGGACTTCGGGGATGGGGCCCCGGTGCAGGACACGGAAGAACCGTGGGCTGACCACACCTACCTGCAGCCAGGAGACTACCGTGTAGAGGTGAATGCCTCCAACCTGGTGAGCTTCTTCATTGCTCAGGTCACAGTGACGGTCCAGGTGCTGGCCTGTAGGGAGCCCGAGGTGGATGTGGCCCTGCCCCTGCAGGTCCTCATGCGACGTTCCCAGCCCAACTACCTGGAGGCCCATGTGGACCTGCGTGACTGTGTAACCTATCAGACTGAGTACCGCTGGGAGGTCTACCGCACTGCCAGCTGCCAGCGACCGGGGCACATGGCGCGGGTGGCCCTGCCTGGCGTAGATATGAGTCGGCCCCAGCTGGTGGTACCTCGGATGGCGCTACCTGTGGGCCACTATTGCTTTGTGTTCGTTGTGTCATTTGGAGATACACCATTGGCACGGAGCATCCAGGCTAATGTGACGGTGGCTGCTGAGCGCCTGGTGCCCATCATTGAGGGTGGCTCCTCCCGCGTGTGGTCAGACACACAGGACCTGGTGCTGGATGGGAGCAAGTCCTATGACCCCAACCTAGAGAGTGATGACCAGACACCCCTCAGCTTCCACTGGGCCTGTGTGGCCTCGACTCAGGTCAGCCATGTGGCGGGTCCCATCCCCACCCTCTGGTCTCATGTACCATGTCCAGTGAATGCCAGTACCCCTTATGGCTGGGTGGGCCTTGATCTCAGCATGGGGAGGGGTCTCCCCGGCCTAGGGTCTGGTCAGGGCTCTGTACCATCCCGACACCTGCCTCCATTGGCTGCAGAGTCAGAACAGCGGGTGTGCGCTGAACTTCGGCCCCCGTGGGAGCAGTGTGGTCACCATCCCTAGGGAGCGGCTGGAGGCTGGCGTGGAGTACACCTTCAACCTCACTGTGTGGAAAGTGGGCCGGAGGGAAGAGGCAGCCAGCCAGACGGTGAGTGCTGCCTGGCCTCCCTGGCCACAGCCCAGACACACCCAGAGAGCACCACCCACCCGGTTCTTCAGAGGCTCTCTCTGCTGTGCCTCTGGATCCGTATCTGGCCTTCAAGGTGCTGGAGGAGTTATGTCTTTTTTTTAATTTGCTTTGTAAATATATATATATATATGTGACAGATCATGTTCATATTGAGCTTCAGTATTTTGTGTACATATATATTGCATTATTGTTATAAACCCTTCCCCTCTCCTTTTTTTTAGACAAGGTCTCTCTCTGTAGCCCAGAGTGGTCCTGATCTCACTATGTCAGACAGGTTGGCCTTGGACTCACAGCAGTCCTCCTGTCTCAGCCTCCTGAGTGCTGGGATTACAGGCATGTGCCACCACACCCAGCTTTATGTGGTGCTGGGGAATGCACGGGTATACATACATCTGTTTTATATGATGCATTTAATTCTTCTGCTGTTGTTGAGACAGGGTCTCACTATATAGTCCAGTCTGGTCCTGAACTCACTATGGCATCCAGGCTGGACTTGGACTCATGACAATGCTCCTGCCTCAGCTTCCTGAGTGCTGGGATCACAGATAATGCGCCATCACAATGGCTTTATGTAATGCTGGGGAATTGAACTCCGGGCCTTTCGCTTGCTATACAAGTGCTCTAACTGCTGTGCCATTCCTACAGACCCTTTTAACTCTCGTGGGCAGATTCCCAGAAGAGGTTTTGCTCGATCAAAGGGATATTTGTTGTTTTCAGCCTTTTGAGGAGTTTTCATACTGCCCGCCATGTGGTTCTGCCAGTTTACAATCCCACCAGCAGTGTAAGAGGGTTCCTTTCTCCCCACAGCCTCCCCACATTGATTCTGCTTTAGTTCTTGATAGAGGCCACTTTCTCTGGAGCTAGGTGGTGTCTTCTTAGCGCTGTTTTGATTTGCATTTCTTTAATAGCTGAGGATGCTGAACGTCTTTTTTATGCACTTACCAGCCATTTGAACTTCTTCATCTGAGAACTGCCTGTTCATCTCCATTGTCCCCTCCCCTTTTTGGAGACAGGGTCTCTCTCTGTAACCCAGGCCGGTCCTGAACTCACTGTGGAGCCCAGGCTGGCCTTGGACTCAGGGAAATCCTCCTGTCTCAGCTTCTGAAGTGATGGGATTATAGGCAGGCGCCCCCATGTCTGGCTTACGTGGTGTGGAGGAATAAAACTCAGCGCTTGCTAGGCCAGCACTTCAGCTGCTGAGTCGTTCCTCCAGCCCCAAACCCATTTTTTAATTGGGTTTTTGAATTTAAAGATTCTGTTTCTCTTCAGTTCCTTGTATATTGTAGTTATTAGACTCCTGTCTGAAGTATAGGTGGTGAATTTTTTTTTCTCATTTTGTTGGTTCTCTTTTCACTCTGTTGATGATTTTCTTTGCTGTGTAGAAACTTTTTAATTTGATATAATCCCATTTGTTGATTCTGGGGGCTATTTCTTTTGTATTGGGTGTCTTATTAAGAAAGTTCTTGCCTACACCTGTATCTTTTAGATTTTGCCTAATTTGTCTTTTAGAATGTTGAGTGTTTTCATTTTTAATATCTAGGTCTTTGATCCAGTTTGATTTGATTTGGGTACACAGTGACAGTTGTGTGTGTCTAGATTTCTTCTTCTGCATGTGGATATCCAGTTTTCCCAGCACCATTCGTTGAGGAGGCTGTCCTTTTTCCAGTGTGTGCTTTTGGCTCTTTTCTCAAAGATCAAGTAGCTGAGGGTACTGGAGTTTTATCTCTGCTTCCTTAGTTCTGTTCCATTGGCCATCCTGTCTGTTTTTATGCCAGTATTATATAGTTTTTGTAACTGTTGCTTTGTAATGTAACTTGATGTCTAGAATTGTAATGCCTCCTGCCTTTATCTTGTTACTGAGGTTTGCTTTAGCTATTCTGAGTCTCCTTGGGTTCCATATGAAATTTAAGGATTGTTTTTTCAAGTCCCTTGAAAAAAAAGTTGTTGGTATTTTGATAGGGATTGCATTGCACTGAATCTGTATATCAGTTTAGGCAGTATAGTCATTTTGACTAAATTCATTCTTCCTATCCAGAAACAAGGTATATTTTCTATTTTCTGATGTCTTCAATTTCTTTCTTGAGTATAATATATATATATATATATATATATATATATATATATATATATATATGTATGTGTGTGTGTGTGTATGTATATATATATATATTAGACAGGATCTTGCTCTGTAGCACAGGCTGGTTCTGAACTAACTGTGAAGCCCAAGCTAGCCTTGGACTCACAACAATCTTCCTGCAATCCTCCTCCCTCAGCTTCTCCTGAGTGCTGACGTTATAGGTGTGTGCTACCATGCCTAGCACATATGGTGCTGGGGGATTGAACTCAGGTACTTAGCACTTGAGTTACCACTGCAAGGCAAGTGCTTTAATCTCAGAGTTACTCCTCCGGTCCCTAATAATGGTTTTCTTTGTAGAGGTCCTTCACTTTCTTGGTTAGGTTTACCCCTAGATAATTAATTTTTTGCTGAGCTATTGAGAATGTAATTATTCTTCTGAGCTCTTTCTCAGTAAGTTCATTGTTAGTGTAGAGGAATGCTATTGATTTTTTAGTGTGTGTGTGGGGGGGGGGGGTTGTGGCAGAGTCTCACTATAATCCAGGCTGGCCTTGAACTCTCAGAAATCCTCTTGCCTCAGCCTCCCAAGTACTGGGATTACAGGCATGTGCCACCATGGCCGGCTTTATGTGGTGCTGGGGAATTGAACTCAGGGCCTTGAGCTTACAAGGCAATCACTTTAACTGTTGTGCCATTCCTCTAGACCCTATATGTTTTTTTTTTTTGGGGGGGGGGGAGGGTCTTGCTCCATAGCCGAGGCTGGTCCTGAACTCACTATGGAGCCCAGGCTGGCCTTATACACAAGGCAAACTCTTTTAACTGCTGTGCCATTCCTCCAGCCCCTGATATGTATATATGTGTTTGTGTGTGTGTGTGTGTGTGTGTATCTTTTTTTTTTTTTGAAGCAGGTTCTCACTCTGTAGTTCAAGCTGGTCCTGAATTCACTATTTAGCCCAGGCAGGCCTCAGACTCATAGGAGTCCTCCTGCCTCAGCCTCTCAAGTGCTGGGATTACAGGCATGCGCCACCACACCCGGCTTATGTAGTGCTGGGAAATTGAACCTAGGGCCTCGTGTTTGCTAGGCAAGTGCTTTAACTGCTGTACTATTCTTCCAGCCCCAGTATTGATTTTGTATCCTGCACTCTGGCTGAATTGGTTTATTATTTCTAAGAATTTTGTGGTGGAGTTTTTGGGGCCTTCTATGTAGATAATCACCTACCAGTAGGAATAGTTTTGAGTTGCCCCTTTCCCATCTCTGTTCCTTTATCCTTTATTTACTCTGTTGCTGGTTGCTCTGTCAGGAGCTTCAAGGACTGTTGAAAAGGAGTGGTGAAAGTGACAGCCTTGTTGTATTCCTGATTTAAGGGGAAACGCTTTCAGTTTCTCCCCCTGTACTATGATATTTGGTATTTCATATAAGGGATATATGGCTTCTGTCAGTTTGAGGTAGGGTCCTTATCCTTATATATCTATTTTCCTCAGGGTTTTTATCAAGAATGGATGTTGGGTATTAAAGGCTTTTTCTGCATCAGTTGAGATGATCATAGGGTTTTTGTCCTTGCTTTTGCTGATATGGTCTGTTACAATGATTAATTTACAAATGTTGAACCAGGCTTGCATCCCAGGAATGAAGCCCATGTATGTATTTATTCATGGTGTCTGATATTGCTGATTCCTTGCTGGATTCTTCTTGCCAGAATCTTACTGAGAATCGTATCTATATTCAGTGATGAGGTTGGCCCATAATTTTCTTCCCTGGATAGGCCTTTGTCTCCTTTTGGCACTAGGATGATGCTAGCCTCCAGAAAGGAGTTGTATAGGGTTTCTCTCTTTCTGCTTCCTGGAGCAGTTTGAGCAGCATTGGTGCTAGCCCTTCCCTGAAGGACTGAGGAAATTCTGCTGTGAGTCCATCTGCTCCTGGACTTTTCTTTGTGGTTAGAGACTTTATTACTGTTTGAATTTTCATGTGTGTTATGGGTCTGTTCAGAGTTTTTATGTCTTCTTGGTTCAATTTTGGTATTTTATGTGTCTAGAAAGTCATCTATTCCAAGTTCTCCAGTTAGTTGGAGTGTAAGTATTTGAAGTACTTCCTTATAATTCTCTGAATTTCCCAGTGACCGTTGTAATTTCACCTTTTTCATTTCTAATTGCATTGATAATGTGTTTTTCTTTCCTTCTTTTAGTTATTTTAGTTAGAGGTTTATCAATCTTGTTTATTCTTTCTGTGAATGAGCTCTTTAATTAATGGAATTTTTTGTTTCAGTTTCATTGATTTCTGCTCTGATATTTATATTCTACTTTTTGATTTAAATTGTTCTTGTTTCCCTAGTACCTTGAGGTTTGTTATTAACTTGTTTATTTGGGATTGCTCTGTTCTTTTAATGTGTGCATTTATGGCCGTGAGTTTCCCTCTTAGGACTGCTTTCACTGTGTCCCACAGGTTCTGATATGATGTGCTTCCTTCATCATTTCTAATCTGTGGAAAGTTTTTTATTTCTTCCCTGATTGCTTCTGTGACCCATTGTTTGTTCAGCAGTAAGTTATTGGGATTTTTTCATCTTTTATTTTTGTGGTACTGGGGATTGAACCCAGGTCTTTACAATGAACTATATTCCCAGCCCTTTTTATAACCTGAATGTCTTTTGAATGTACAATATTTACCTTTTAGAACTCATTTTTTTTTTTTTTTTTTTTTTAGTTTTGAGAGTTTTGCTAAGTTTGCCAGACATCTTGAACTTATAGTATTCCTACATCAGCCTTTCAGAGTGCTGGGCATTTACCAACATTGCGGAAGACAGTCAGTGAGAAGTCAGGTCCCCTTTCTACCTCAGAGGCAGTCAGTGTCCCTAAGCACATGTGGCTTTATTTCTGGGTGGAGTGGCCAGAACCTGCCCTTGTGCTTCCACGGCCTCAGCTGGCTGGGAAAGTTAGGATGCTATGCAGACGAAGCCACCCCTGAAGACATTTTCTGCCGGCGGGCAAGCTGGGCTCTGCTGCTGTCCCCATGGGGGCTCTCTCCCCAGCAAAAAGCCCTTCCAAGGGGGCATCAGGAGGAGGGGTTCAGCACAGGGTCCTGCTGGGCCAAACTATCTGACCCAGGCCTTCCTGGAACAAACAGATCCTCTCAGACAGAGCTGTGGAGAGTGGCCAGCCCTCGCTTGGGTGTCCTGGTCCGTTCATGCACTGCTGTGCGTCCTGTAGCACTGGGCTCGTGTCTGCTGCTGCCAGGTTCAGTAGGGCCCTGGACCACACACCTGCTGGCCTCTGCACTGTTAGTGGCTGCCCTGTCTCTGGACTGGGTGGGATCTGGTACTCCCAGCTGCTCACCATGCTGGCCCCACTTGGCCTCCTGTGACCTCCGTCCTCCCTAGGTGCTGGTCCGCAGCGGCCGAGTGCCCATCGTGTCACTGGAGTGCGTGTCCTGCAAGGCACAGGCAGTGTATGAAGTGAGCCGCAGCTCCTACGTGTACCTGGAGGGTCGCTGCCACAACTGCAGTGGTGGCTCCAAGCGTGGGGTGAGCAGCAGCCTCAGGGATAGGTGGGGCAGCCAGCATGTGGCCACGCGCCCTTACTGCCTCTTCATGTCCACCTGCAGCGCTGGGCTGCTCGCACCTTCAGCAACAAGACGTTGGTGCTGGATGAGACGACCACGTCGACAGGCAGCTCGGGCATGCGGCTGGTGGTGCGGCGCGGGGTGCTGCGGGATGGGGAGGGCTACACCTTCACTCTCACCGTGCTGGGCCACTCGGGCGAGGAGGAGGGCTGTGCCTCTATCCGCCTCTCACCCAACCGGCCCCCGCTTGGGGGCCTCTGCTACCTGTCCCCTCTGGAGGCTGTGTGTGCCCTCACCACCAAGGTCCAGTTTGAATGCACAGGTGAGTGCCAGCCCTTGGGGGCAGCTGGCGGGGGTTAGGGGACTGTGCTGAGGCTGTGTGCCTGCTGTAGGCTGGCACGACGCAGAGGACGCGAGCGCCTCCCTGGTCTATGTCCTGCTGCTCCGGCGCTGTCGCCAGGGCCACTGCGAGGAGTTCTGTGTCTACAAGGGCAGCCTCTCCAGCTACGCGGCCGTTCTCCCGCCTGGCTTTGGGCCTAGCTTTGAGGTGGACCTGGCTGTGGTGGTGCAGGACCAGCTGGGTGCCGCAGTGGTCGCCCTCAACAGGTGAGGTGGGCTCCGCAGAGCCGGGGATGTGGCAAGTTACCTGTTGCTCATGCCTCCACCTCTGCGCTGCAGGTCCTTGACCATCGTCCTTCCAGAGCCCAACAGTTCCATGGGTGTCACGCCCTGGCTGCACAGACTGACGGCCAGTGTGCTGCCAGGGCTGCTGAAGCAGGCCGACCCCCAGCACGTCATCGAGTACTCGCTTGCCCTCATCACTGTGCTTAACGAGGTCAGTGGGGGTGGGCGGAAGGGCCCCAGAGTCTGCTCCCAGGGGGCCAAGACCAGTGCTCTTGCTGGCCCCCGAGGCCTCACCCCAGCCTGCACAGAGAGGCTCCTGCGTTGTCCCATGGGTGAGGACCCCTGGCCTCACAGGATGCTTTCCAGGTGACCGGGCCTCTCAGCATCAGTGCAGTCTTGTGCCCCTGAGCCTATTCGGCATTCTCTGCATGTCCTTTCGGCCTTTGAGGAAACCATTCAGGCTTTGAGCCCCTGCCTGTACCATGCAGCAACCAGCACATAGCGGTGGGTGCCTGTACCCTGATGGTTTCCGTATGCTCACTTCCCTTCCCCAGTACGAGCAGGCCCCAGGTGCAGCCGCGGAGCCTGAGTCCGTGCGGCAGCTGCGGGCCCAGGTGCGCAGGAACATCACAGAGACGCTGGTTTCCTTGCGGGTCAACACCGTGGATGACATCCGGCAGATCACCGCCGCGCTAGCCCAATGCATGGTAGGACATGGGAGCAGCGTCTGTCCAGGTCCCTACTACCCCGGGTAGTGCTGGCTGCAGGGGTCGGTGTGCTTCCCAGTGCTTTTTCTGGCCAGCCACCAGCCCTTAGCAGCCCCCGCTCTTCTGCCTCTCTCCCTCCCCCCCCTCGCCCAGTGTAGGTCCATGATCTGCTCTTGGTGGCCCTGCAAGGTGGCCCTGGGTGCAAAGAGTAGCCCACAAGTATGGGGCCCAGTGCATGCGACCCTGTGCCCTCCTCTTAAGCCGGGGCTTGTGCCCCATGTATGTGACACACCTGCTGTGGCCTTTCTACACTTTAGGGTCTGGACTCCTCAGCAGGGTACATCTGAGTGGGTCTCTGCCCAGAGTAGGTGGGTCACTGCAGGGGCTGGAAAGCAGGCCCAGGTCCTCAGAGGAAATAGGATCAAAGTGGCTTGGTCACCATGTAGCCGGTCACCTGGTTTGTAGCTGGGTTTGGACTCTTGGTAGAACCTTGATGTTCGCCTTGGTTTTCGTTGAGTGAAGATATCCTGGCACATTGGTAGGGCCATGTTATTTGGGCTCCCCAGGAGCTGGCCTAGTCCCCAAGGGTGGGGGGACCATGGAAGGGCTCTCTGCAGGGAGGCCATGTGCACTGGCTAGTGGAGTGACGGGACTTAGCAGTTCTTATGAAGCCAAGTGGCACTGCTCATGTGGCAGAGTGGACCTGGATGCCCTGTGGGCCCCCAACAGGTGTCCAGCCGGGAGCTTGTGTGCCGCCCGTGCTTGAAGCAGACTCTGCACAAACTGGAGGGCATGATGCGAATCCTGCAGGCTGAGACCATGGAGGGCACCGTGACGCCAACCACCATCGCGGACAGCATCCTCAACATCACAGGTATGGGTCCTGCCATGCTGCCCACCTCCCACCTCTTCTGGGGCTGCCTGGCCCCATAACATCGTGTGTTCACCTGCAGGCGACCTCATCCATGTGGCCAGCTCGGATGTGCAAGGCCCGCGGCCCCCCACGCTGGAGGCAGAGGCACCCTCGCCCATGGTGGCCTCTAAGGCCTACAACCTGTCCTCTGCCCTCATGTGCATCCTCATGCGCTCTCGTGTGCTCAATGAGGAGCCGCTGACGCTGGCAGGAGAGGAGATCACGGCGCTGGGCAAGCGCTCGGACCCGCGCAGCCTGCTATGCTACGGCAACACCTCCGGCCCTGGCTGCCACTTCTCCATCCCCGAGGCCTTCAGTGGGGCCCTGTCCAACCTCAGCGATGTGGTGCAGCTCATCTTCCTTGTGGACTCCAACCCCTTCCCCTTCGGCTATGTCAGCAACTACACGGTGTCCACCAAGGTGGTGTCCATGGCCTTCCAGACCCAGGCGGGCGCCCAGATCCCTATCACACAGCTGGCTGCCGAGCACGCCATTACCGTGAAGGTGCCCAGCAGCTCCGGACAGGCTGCCCGGGACCCCCGCGCCCCTGTGGACTCCGTCGTCGTTCCGCCCGGGTCCTCAGTCAGAGCCGTGGTCACCCCAGATGACAGCAGCCCTGCGGCAGGGCTGCACCTGCAGCTTACCTTCACAGTGCTAAGTGGTGGGTGTCAGGTGGGCACCTGCAATCCAGGTGGCTACAGTTTTTGTCCCCTGCTACATGGGCCCTAGGGGCTTGGTGAGAAGCAGTTGGAGGTCAGTGGAGGTGTGCATGCTCCTCCCAGGCCCCATGTTAGGAGTCCTTGAGGGTCTTGGGTAGATGGGTGTCTGATCCCGTGTGTGCTACCCACAGGGCGCTACCTGTTGGAAGAGCCGGAGCCCTACCTGGCCGTCTACCTGCACTCAGCACCTTGGCCCAATGAGCACAACTGCTCAGCCAGCAGGAGGATCGGGCTAGAGGTGTTCAGGGGTGCTGACCACAGACCTTACACTTTCTTCATCGCCCCTGGGTGAGCACCCCGTCTGAGCCTGGGGATGGGCTGGAGCAAGGGGACAGCCAAAGGCTGGTAGCTGGCCAGGCATGGCCACTGAGGCTGGACCACTGACCTGTCCCTGCAGTACTAGAGACCCAGGTGGCAGTTACCACTTGAACCTGACCAGCCACTTCCACTGGACAACGCTGAACGTGTCTGTGGGCCTGTATATGGCCCTGTGCCAATACTTCAGTGAGGAGGACATGATGTGGCGGACGGAGGGGCTTGTGCCCCTGGAGGAGACCTCGCCCAGCCAGGCTGTTTGCCTCACGCGCCATCTTACGGCCTTCGGAGCCAGCCTCTTTGTGCCCCCCAGCCATGTGGAGTTCACACTCCCTGTGAGTGCTGCTGGGCGTGGCTGGAGGGGGGCGGGCTTCAACTCCATCCTCAGGGTGCAGTACTGACCTCCCAGGCCTGGTGACTGTTTCCCAGGAGCCGGCCGCCAGCATGAACTCTGTTGCTCTCCTGACGTGTGCCGTGTGCTTGGTGACCTACGCCATCATGGCTGTGATCCTGCGTAGGCTGGACCGGCTGGATGCAGGCCGGGCCCGCGTCATCCCCTTCTGTGGGAAGGGGGGCCGGTTCAAGTACGAGATCCTGGTCAAGACCGGCTGGGGCCGGGGTTCAGGTGAGGGCAGTGGCCATGCACAGTGCGGGTGGGCCTCAGAGGAGTGGAGTTGGGGTGATTGTGGTAGTAGTAGACCTCAAGTGGCAGCTCCTTTCCCCAGTGCCATGTGGAAAGGTCAGCTCTGACCTTCAAGATGGCCTTCTGGGACCCTTCCCAGCGCAGCATGGGTACAGGGCACCTAGGTGCTTCTCACCCTGTGTGGTGGTGTGGGCCTCTGAGTGTGGCGGAGGCCAGCTTGCTGATCATCGGGGGAATTAGGCTTGTTCTTTGAGAGCCTATTGGTTATAAACATACAGAGGTATACCATGTTTTCTTAGTACATTGTAATTTGCAAAGTTAGATACTGAGAATTAACAGCCGTGCCTGGTGGCACACACCTGTAATCTCAGTACTCTGGGAGGCTGAGGCACGAGGATTATAACTGCCAACCCAGTCTGAGCATTTTAGTGGCTTAGCAAAACCCTGTCTCAAAATTAGAAGTCTGGGAGCTAGATGTTGGGGCACATGCCTATAATCTCAGCAGTTGAGAGGCTGAGGTGGGAGGAATGCCTTGAGTTCAAGTCTGGCCTGTGCTCCACAGTGAGTTTAGGAGTAGCCTGGGCTATAGAGCAAGACCCTGTCTCAAAAAAAAAAAAAAAAAAAAAAAAAAATCTGGGAATCTGGGGAAGGCCTCACGTTTAATCCCAGTGTACTCCCCTACCCTGTCCCCCAACCAGATACACACACAAAATGAGAGTTAAGTGTTGTTTCCTTGTGGAGAACTTTCCTGAGCAGTTCTTTGTTTTTTGTTTTCCTAAACGGGATTGAGCCCAGGACCTTCACACTGAACTACATCCCTAACCCTTGGCCTAGAGCTCAAGAAGTCCTCCTGCCTCAACCTTCCAGTTACTGGGCTCACAGGCGTGCGCCACCATACCTGGCATATGTGGTGCCGGGGAACTGAGCCCAGGACTGGGTGTTTGCCGAGCTAGTCCCCTGACCTGAGTCTCAGGTTTGTTGGCGCAGGAGCTGCTGTGCACCTCGTCCTGCTGGCACGTGTCCTTTGCCTTAACTGTTTCCCTTGTGTGTGTGCGCTGTGTACCCGTCAGCTTCCCACTGTGAAGACACAATACTCAGCGTGTCTATCTTAAGGAGAGAGGGCTTCACCTTGGCTTGCGGTTTCAGAGGTTTTGGGCCGGGTCAGCCAGGACCTTGTACAAATGGCCTGGCAGGAAGACTGGGGGAGGCTGCTCGCCTCCTGGCACCCAGGATGCGGAGAGGGCAGGACAAGAGCTGGAGAAGAAGGGGCCGGGGACCAACCAGATACAGTTTGGCACACACACCCCTGGAAGTGTGCTAACTTACTCCAGTCAGCTGAGGGCAGCCCTCTTGGGCTAAGTCCATCTTCACTTCTGGCTCCTGGTGCCTGTCGGATCTTAGGTGGGGCATCATAGTGGCCCCTTGCTGGTCCTTGAACTAAGTTCCATTTATCCTTTTTTGAGAAGGGCCCTGGGTCTCACTGTGCAGCCTGGGCCTGCCTGGGGCTCTCCCTGTAGAGGGACACTGGGTCTCCCTGGAGCCCAGGTGGTGGGGTCCTCCTGCTTCTGCTGGGACTGCAGTGGCACCACCACACCCAGCTTTTCATTTACCTTTGATTCATAGTAATTTCCCACATATTTTTATTTTTTTATTTGTTTTTGCAGTGCTGGGATTGAATCCTGTGACTTCTGCATGCCAGGGGCGCACACTACCCCTGAGCCTCACCCTCAGCCCACTATTTTTAAATTTTCTTTTCTTTCTTTCTTTCCTTTCTTCTTTCTTTCTTTTTTTTAGACGGGGTCTTACTCTATAGTCCAAGCTGGTTCTGAGTTCATTATGTAGCCCAGACTGGCCTCAAACTCACAGCAATCCTTCTGCTTCAGCCTCCTGTCTGCTAGGATTACAGGCGTGGGCCACCACACGTAGCTTATGTGGTACTAGGGAATTGAACTTGGGTACTTAGCGCTTGCTTTGCAAGACCTTTAACCTCTATTCTTCCAGCCCCTATTTTTTATTTCTTTGCTGTGGTTGGTACATTGTTGGCTAGTTCTCGCTCTTGATTTTTATTATTATTATTTTTTTTTTGGTGGCACTACCATTGGAACGCGGGGGACTCTACCACTGAGCTATGTTGCCAGCCTTTTTTTTTCTTTTTTAAATTTTGAGGCAAGGTCTCACTAAGTTACTAAGTTGTCCAGATGGGTCTCAGACTTGTGACTCGCCTCAGCCTCCCTCGGGATTTACAGGCATGTGGCGTCATTACCCACAAACTCAAGTGGGTCAGCCACATGTGTGGTGCCAGCGGTAATTTCAGAACACTGGAGGTGAGGGTTGTGAGCTCGAAGCTGGCCTCACTACGTAATATAAAATTTGAGACTAACTTTTAAAAAATGGAGTAAGAGAAGGGGGTGTGTCACCAGGAGGAGGAGGAGGCCCATGCGCATGCTGTGGCTGTGATTGCTGTGTGCTCTATTCTGTGGTGACTGGGGGCTGGGGCAGCAGCCAGGCCCTCCCTACCCACCACTGTCACCAACACCTTGCACTGCATCGTCTCCCGGAGCCGAGCCTGTGTGGCAAGGCTGGCATTTCTCTAACTGGAACCTCACAGGGCCACCGAGACTACTGTGCCTGTGAAGGGAGTTAAGGCCACAGATAGGAAAGTAGGGGGGCAGGAGTTCTTCCCTGTTCTCTCTCCAGGTACCACAGCCCACGTGGGCATCATGCTGTATGGGGCAGACAGCCGGAGCGGCCACCGACATTTGGATGGGGACAGAGCCTTCCACCGCAATAGCCTGGACATCTTCCGAATCGCCACTCCTCATAGCCTGGGGGACGTGTGGAAGATCCGGGTGTGGCATGACAACAAAGGTCAGGGGTGGAGCCCTGTCCCCCCTTCCCCTTCTGTCCCTGTCCCCCCCCAGGTCCCACCAGCCAGACCCTGACTCCTGTGCCGCCCCTCCAGGGCTCAGCCCTGCCTGGTTCCTGCAGCACATCATTGTCAGGGACCTGCAGAGCACCCGCAGCACCTTCTTCCTGGTCAATGATTGGCTGTCGGTGGAGACAGAGGCCAACGGAGGCCTGGTGGAGAAGGAGGTGTTGGCCGCAGGTGAGGCCCGGCTGTGCCTGGGGAAGGGAGGATGTGGGGCCTTGGGCCTTCTGCAGCCCCATGCTGCCCTCCTCCAGGGGATGCAGCCCTGTGGCGGTTCCGGCGCCTCCTCTGCTCCGAGCTGCAGCGTGGCTTCTTTGACAAGCACATCTGGCTCTCCTTGTGGGACCGCCCTGCGCGTAGCCGCTTTACCCGCGTGCAGCGGGCCACCTGCTGTGTGCTCCTCGTCTGCCTCTTCCTGGGTGCCAATGCCGTGTGGTACGGGGTTGTGGGAGATGCCAACTTCAGGTGGGTGTCTGTGGGGTCAGGGTGGTCTCCCCTTGCCCAGCGCCCCACCCAGCCTCACCCGGCTCTCCGGTCACACAGGGTGGGGCCTGTGTCCAGCCTCATCCCTCCGAGCGTGGACACAGTGGCGGTCGGCCTGGTTTCCAGTGTGGTGGTCTACCCTGTCTACTTAGCCATCCTCTTCCTCTTCCGGATGTCTCGCAGCAAGGTGGGTTGGGCTTGGGCCTCTGTGCCCAGCTGCAGGCTGTGCTGCCTGGTATTGTAGCTAGAGGGGAAAACCCACAAACCAAAAGCTGATTCTTTGAAAAGGTTAACAAAATCAGAAAACCTTTAGTTACACTGACGAAAAAGAGAGAAGATTGAAATTTCCCACTTTTAAGTGAGGTGGCATGATCGCCAACTTCTAGACCCTGACCAGGATTAGGAGGCGCTGTCCAGAAGCGCTGCACATCAGCACGTTAGTATCATAGGGCTGACACGTAAGTGATGAGTCCGCGCTGGAGGAGGTAGACAGCCCGAGGCCCTGTGGGTCTGTGTTAGTGACGTGAAACCTCCCACAAAGAAAAGCCGGCTCCAGATGGCGTCACTAGTAAAGTCTACAAGACAGTTAAAAATTAACTTCAGCTCTTGTGGTATACACCTGTCATCCCAGCATTCTGAGAAGTTGAGGCAGGAGGACTGCAAGTTCAAGCCCAGCCTGAGCAAGGTAGCAATTTAGTGAAACTCTGTCTCAAAATCAAAAATAAAAATAGGTGGGGAATATAGCTCAATTTGAAGGCCCTGGGTCCAGTCCTACAAAAATAACTTAGGTGAAATTAGAGTCCCTTCTCTCTTTGTCCTCTCTTCTCTCTCCTTCCTTCTCCCCACCTAAGGGTGAGCCCTGGGCCTCACATACGCTGTGCAGGGTCTCTGCTAGCTGTCCACCACATCGCCCGTCTTTTGCAAAAAGTCATTTTTGTACCACTATGTTTCCAGTTCTCTAGGCCGCTGTGATCAGGCTCTGTGCCATGATGGTGTAAAATGTAGGATGTGCCTGCCCTTCTGGAATGTTCCTTGACAGCACTGGTCTGGGCCATAGTATTTGCTCAGGAGGTAGCATCATGGCCACCTCTGACTGCCCACTGTTCCCCCAACAGGTGGCTGGAGGGCCAAGCCCCACTCCTGCGGTGCAGCAGACACTTGACCTGGACAGCTGCCTGGACTCCTCAGTGCTGGACAGCTCCTTCCTCACGTTTTCAGGCCTGCGCGCAGAGGTGAGGCCACTGGGGCTGGGCAGCCAGGCAGTGCTGCCTTAGGTGTGCACACTGAGGCCCACACTGCCCTTTCCAACAGGCCTTCTGTGGGCAAGTGAGAAGTGACTTTCTTCTGGATGACGCTAGAAGGTGGGTCACCTTGAGAAACAGCTTCGGTTGGCATTGGTCTGTGGTGCCCGCGGTGGGTGTCAGGCCACAGTGCGTCTGTCTGGGCCTGGCAGGTGCTGGGTGCTGCACACGGCCCTTCCTCGAGAGCCCTGTGTGGCTGTCGGATGCTTACTGTGTCTGCGTGTGCCTGGACTGGGCTTGAATACACTGCACGTTATGATACCTCCTGTCCCCACAGTTGGATGTGCTGGCCATCCAGCGAGGGCACTCCCGGCTGGCCAGACTTGCTCAGTGACCCATCTATCATGGGCAGCACGCTACAGCGGCTAGCTAGGGGCCGGGCAGGCCGAGGGCTGAGCCCAGAAGAGGATGGCCTCTCCCTGGTCAGCCCCTCCTCACCTGCCAAATACTTCTCAGTGTCAGGTGAGCTCATGGGATAGAGGGGTGTGACCCCCAGGGCTCAGGGGGGGTACCCAGGGGCCGTGGTCACTCCAGCATGTCCTGCTTCCACCAGATGAAGACCTGATCCAGCAGGCCCTGGCTGAAGGGGCCAGCAGCCCGGTGCCCGTCCGGGACACCCTCACAGAGCCGCATCTGCTCACCAGCCTGTGAGTGCCCAGCTTCTGACGGGGAGGATGTCCTGGGGTGGGGACTGCGAGGGCCCAGGCCTGAGAGCCCCAACCCTCCCTGAGGGCAGAGGCAGTAGCATGAGGGGTATTAGATTAGAGGAGCTCAGGGTGGCGAGGCCTGCTGGGAGAGAAGCTCTGATCTTGGTCTGAAAACAATGAGCAATCATGGGAAGTTCATAAATACCCTTCTCTCTTTCTCTCTCTCTAAACCATTTTGATTGCACTTTTAAGAATTTCCTATCCCACCATGCTGGGAGGCTGAGACTGCACTTTTAAGAATTTCCTATCCCACCATGCTGGGAGGCTGAGACAAGTGGACTGCAGGTTTGCATCACACCTGGGCCATCGAGCGATCTAGTGAGACCCTGTTTCAGAATAAGATATGGCTGAGGCTGTAGTCTGTGTGAGGCCCTCGTTTCCTCCTTAGTATGACACACACCCCAATTTCTTAGCCTTTTCCAGTTTAGTGATAGATTCACAGAGAATTATTTCCTCCTTTTTCTGCCATCTCTTTTTCAGCATGGATATTTTCATGTATTTTAACTGTTGGGACTTGTGCGTGACCAGCATAAATGAGTTCGTGGGGAGGGACGGGAGCTCTCGGTAGGCTGACGCAGCTAGGCCGGTCCCCGCACAGCACTGCGGCCGCCGCTGAAGCTCAGCCCAGGGTTCAGTTCCCCCAGATGTCTTTTTCTTGTCTTGTCCCCACAGCAGAAAAGAGTGGCCCTCCTCTGGGTGCGTGCGTGCATGTGTGTTACTGGAGGTCAAGCCCAGGGCCTTTGCGTTGAGCTGCAACCACAGCACATTTTTAGTTTTAAGACTGACTGTTGCCCACGCTGGACTCAAACATGGGATCCTCTTGCTTCAGCCTCCCAGGGTGCTGGTGTTACAAAACTGCACCGCCACGCCTGGCTGTGGGGCTTTTATATTTACGAGTCAATTTCAAGAAAAACTGTCTGAACCAGCCATTTCTTATTCCTGAAGCACCTACAAATGATGCGCCCCCTACTGGCCAGGTGGCAGGGCAGGAAGGAAGCAAGGGGAATCTGGTAGCAGGTGCGGCCAGGCCCAGGCCCGGGGTGGGGGAGCTTGAGGAGAGTCTTCTCCGTCCGCAGCAGCCCCAGCCTGCCCTGGCACGCACACTGCCGCTTGCTCATGTCCCCTTCCATGGCAGCTGTGTGAGGAGAAGGTTGGGGTGGTGGGCACATGGGCTCGCTGATGTGACACTTAGGTTGGGTGGCTCCCTAGGAGCAAAGCAGTCTCTGGACTCTGTAGAGCCCTGTGTCCTGTTGGGATCTGAACGGTGCACACAGCCAGGCCTGGTGCTGACTGAGACCCTATCTAAACATCAAAACTAAGGGGGCTGGAGGAATGGCACAGCCTAAGGCCCTGAATTCAATTCCCCAGCACCACATAGAGCTGGGCATGGTGGTGCATACCTGTAATCCCACCACTAGGGAGGTTGAAGCGGGAGGATTGCTGTGAGTTTGAGGCCAGTCTAGGCTACGTAATGTTTAAGGACCAGCTTGAGTAGGTGTCTCAAACAAATGAAAATAAATAAAAAACTAAACTAAAAATATGGCCTAGCTCTAGCTCAGTGTGAAAGCTCTGAGGTTGATCCCTAAGTACCACACACACAAAAGAAAATGGTATGTGCCTCTCTGTCCAAAAGCTAACTTGAGGCTGCATGGCCGTGTGGCACCCAGGCACGGTGGAGCGCTCGTCCTGCAGGGTGGGAGTGGGGAGAGCTTATACTCCCTGCAGGGTCCAGGGCTCAGGACTGTGGGGCGGCCACTTGTCTCTGAGAGGTGATGACTCTTGGGGTACAGCGGACAGGTTTAGGACAGCTTAGCGCCCTAAATTGATGGAGCCTCCTGAGGAGTCAAGAGGGAGAGGGACCTGAGTCCCCAGCCCCGCCTCTGCCCTAGTCAGAGGGGTTGCCCACCCAAGAGCCAGTGATGGAGTCTGAAGTCACAGCCCCGGCCCTGCCCTGCCCTGCCCTACCCTATCCTGTGTGTCTCAGGTCTGGCCCTCCCGGAGAGAAGATGGAGGTGCTGGTTCTACAGAAGCTGGGGGACCAGGGCCCCCCCAGCCCAGGCCTGTCCTGGGAGCAGCCCCCACCGGCACGGCCCTCTGGGACAGGTACGCTCTGCTCGTGTGTTGCCGCCCCTTCCTCCCCCTCCGTGCTGCCCACCACATGGTGGCTTGTGCCTCTGCAGGGCTGGTGGAAGGTCTGCGGAGGCGCCTGCTGCCTGCCTGGTGCGCCCCCCTGGCCCACGGGCTCAGCCTGCTCCTGGTGATGGCAGCTGTGGGCATCTCAGGGTGGGTCGGCTCCAGCTTTCCTCCCAGCGTGAGTGTCATGTGGCTCCTGTCAAGCAGTTCCAGCTTCCTGGCCTCCTTCCTGGGCTGGGAGCCCCTGAAGGTGAGTGGGTGGGCAAGGGCGGGGGTAGCCGTCCCCACTTGTTGGCTGATGCCATCTCTGCCCTAGGTCCTACTGGAGGCCCTCTACTTCTCACTGGTGGCTAAGCGGCTGCACCCCGACGAAGATGACACCCTGGTGGAGAGTCCGGCCGTGACCCCTGTGAGCGAGCGTGTGCCCCGTGTGCGGCCACCTCATGGTTTTGCACTCTTCCTAGCAAAGGAAGAGGCTCGAAAGGTCAAGAGGCTGCACAGCATGCTGAGGGTGAGCCCCGCCCTGCCCGCCACCAGGGCCACTAGTGCCCAAGCTTCCCCCGCCCCAACCCCACCTACAGCAGGCCCCTCCCAGCCGCCACCCCCAGGCATGCCGCTGCACATCTTGTGCCCTGCGCCACGTGGCTGCACGACCCGACACCGCTGCTGCTCTCGATGGCCTCCGTGTGTGCGGCACCAGGAGCAGCATCCACGCTGCCCTTCCTAATGGCACCCGCCCTGGGTTCATTCCCGAAGTCCTGTCCGGATGGGCGAGTTGAGGTCAGCTGACCGGAGGGCTGTCCCTGCTGTCCCTGTTGCCCAGAGCCTCTTGGTGCACATGCTCTTCCTGTTGGTGATCTTGCTGGCCAACTATGGGGATGCCTCGTGCCACAGCCATGCCTATCACCTGCAGAGCGCCATCAAGCAGGAGTTGGATAGCCAAGCCTTCCTGGCCATCACCAGGTACGGACATGGCAGGGTGCACACGAGTGTCTTGTCTTTTGGGCCAGGGTGGCACCGGTGCACGCGAGGCTCATTTTGCTCTGGCCTTAGTCTGTTTTGGCCCCCAGGGGACATGTGTTCTGGTTGCCAGGCCTGGGGCAGGTGCTGCAGGCACAGTGGTTGGAGATGGGCACTGGCAGGTGTCCTGTGGCGTGCATGATAGTCCCGAGGCAGGCCCGGGGCGAGGAGTCCAGGCAGCCTTGTACCGTAGGGCCTCTGACTCTGGTGGTGCGGAGGGGGTGTGGGCTCAGCGAGACTCCACATCCGCCACCGCCTTGGCAGGTCTGATGAATTCTGGCCGTGGATGTCTCATGTGCTGCTGCCCTACGTCCATGGGAACCAGTCCAGCCCAGAGCTGGGCCCCCCGCGACTGCGGCAGGTGCGGCTGCAGGAAGGTGAGTGAGGGGACACCCCCACACCCCACCCGATACTTCCCTAGCAGCCCACAGCTGATCCCTGGCTACGTGACCGTCACCCACTTACTGCCTGTTACCTGACTGTAAAAGGACATCACGCGGGTTGCTGGGAGGACCAGGGGTGGGGTGAGGCTCACACAACACCTGTGTGTTCCAGAACTCTGCTCAGACCCTCCAAATCCTGGGGGACACCTGTGCGCAGCGGCAGGAGGCTTTAGCACTAAGGATTATGGCGTTGGCTGGCACAATACAACCCACAATGAGTCCGAGATGTGGACTTACTCCGCACCTGAGCTGCTGGGGTGAGCGGAGAGCCTTCCCCTTGCGGGGCAGGGGGGGTGGACTTCGGGTTAGGTCTGGTCCGCTTCAGTCGGGGCTGCTCCCACCCTGCCGATCTGCAGCGCCTGGCACTGGGGCTCCTGTGAGGTGTACGACAGCGGCGGCTACGTGCAGGAACTCGGCCTCAGCCTGGAGGAGAGCCGAGCACGGCTGCAATTCCTGCAGCTGCACAACTGGCTGGATAGCAGGTATGCGCTGCCTGTTTCGGCCTCCCTCCCCCTCGGCCATCACTCCCAGCTGCTGCTGCCCAGGCCACCCTGTGTCCTGCTCCTGTCTGTGAAGGCCTGTCGCTGCTGACCTCACCCTTCCTCTACACAGGAGCCGTGCTGTGTTTGTGGAACTCACACGGTACAGCCCCGCCGTTGGGCTGCATGCTGCCGTCACGCTGCGTCTCGAGTTCCCTTCTGCTGGGCAGGCACTGGCTGCCCTGAGCGTCCGCCCATTTGCACTGCAGCGCCTCAGCCCTGGACTGTCCATGCCACTGCTCACGTCGGTACGCCCCACCGCTGCCCACGGACAGGCCTCCCTTCCCTGCCGGCCGGCCTGGCCCCAGGCTGACGCGGCCCCTCACCCTGCAGGCCTGTCTGCTGCTCTTCGCACTGTACTTCTGCGTGGCTGAAGCTCGCGCCTGGCGCAGGGCGGGCCGCGTATGCGCCATGCATCCCGGGGCCTGGGCACGGTGGCTGCTGGTGGCACTGACAGCAGCTGCGGCACTGGTGCGCCTGGCCCAGCTGGGTGCTGCCGACCACCAGTGGTCCCGCTTCGTGCGTGGCCATCTGCGACACTTCACCAGCTTCGACCAGGTGGCCCAGCTGAGCGCTGCAGCCCGCGGCCTGGCGTCCTCGCTGCTCTTCCTGATCCTGATCAAGGTGAGGGCGGGCGGGCTGGTGGGCACCAGCGGGGCCAGACCTGCACCCTGCGCTGGCCCCAGGCTGACAGCCCCCATCCACACAGGCCGCTCAGCAGCTGCGGTTTGTGCGTCAGTGGTCTGTGTTTGGAAAAACCGTGGGCCAGGCCCTGCCGGAACTGGCAGGAGTCACCCTGGGCTTGGTTGTGCTTGGAGTGGCCTACATCCATCTGGCTGTTCTGGTAGGTGGCTGTACTGGGCCCCTGACCTGGGAAGGGTACTTGCACTCAGCCCGTTCTCACTTGTGTCCCTGCCCACAGTTCATCTCCTTCTGCGTGGACTCCCTCCATAACATGGCCCAGGCCCTCCTGGCAGTATGCCCGGCGGCCAGGGTCCTCAGCCTGTGCCCAGGCGCGCCCTGGCACCTGTCCCCCCTGCTGTGTGTGGGGCTGTGGGCTCTGAGGCTGTGTGGGGCTCTGCGGCTGGGGGCCATCCTCTTGCGCTGGCGGTACCATGCTCTGCGGGGGGAGCTGTACCGCCCGGCTTGGGAGCCCCAGGACTACGAGATGGTGGAGCTCTTCCTGCGCCGGCTGCGCCTCTGGATGGGTTTCAGCAAGGTCAAGGAGGTGGGTACGGCCCAGTGGGGGGGAGAGGGACACACCCTGGGCCCGTGAGCCCAGGGTGCAGCCGGACTGACCGAGCCCCTGTGCCGCCCCCAGTTCCGCCACAAAGTCCGCTTCGAAGGGATGGAACCACTGCCCTCGCGCTCATCCAGGGGATCCAAGTCCTCCCCAGACGCACCCCCACCCAGCACCAGTTCGGAAGATGCTTCCCACCCCTCCACTTCGTCCAGCCAGCTGGATGGGATGATGGGCTCAGGCTGCCCCGGGCCCCGCGGTGAGCCAGAGCCCTCCCGTGTCCATGCTGTGTTTGAGGCCCTGCTTGCCCAGTTTGACCGACTCAACCAGGCCACAGAGGACGTCTACCAGCTGGAGCAGCAGCTGCAGAGTCTCCGGCACTGTAGGAGGAGCCGGCCTCCTGCTTCACCTCGCCCTGGCCCTTCCCCAGGCTCTCGGCCAGCCATGCCCAGCAGGGCACCCGTGCGGGCCAAGAACAAGGTCCACCCCAGCAGCACTTAGCCAGGTCCCTGGGGCAGGGCCCGTGGCTTTGTCCTGGTCCCCAGGAGCCAGGTAGACACTGCTCAGTATTACCTTCTGCCTAAGGTCTTACTTAGGGCCAGGCAGAAGGGCCGCACACAGGTCCCCAGAGAGCAGGCAGGTGGGTCTGTCTGTCTGTGGGCTTCAGCACTTTAGAGAGAGGCTGTGTGAGCAGCCAGGACCCAGGGTCCCCTCCCCAGCCCGTGGGAGGACACGGCAGTATTGAAACGAGGGAGGGCCCAGCCTCCGAGATGCTAATTTATTTCCCAAGTCCTCAGGTACAGCAGGGCTGTGCCCGGCCCCACCTCTGGGCAGCCTTCTCCCTCGCTACGGACCAGCCTTCAGGGAGGGTAAGCTGCACCTCCCGCCGTTGCCCCCCCTAAGTTATTACCTCTCTTGTCCCTGCAGCGCACCCCCTTCCAGCTGCCATCCTGATGTGTGTCTCCCGTCAGTAATTTATATGGTGTTAAAATGTATCTATTTTTGTAAGTCACTCTTCTGCAGCAGGGCTGGGCGGCCTAGTGGCTGAAGCTGGGTTCTAAAGCCCACTGTGCTCTGCAGTGAGGGGCCAGCTGTTACTTGGATCCGAGTCTGGCCTTGGGCCGGTGCTACAAGGCGCTGGGGGCCACCACTGTCCCCCACGTTCCTTTTCTACCCAGGCCTGCTGGTGTCGGGACTGGGCCAGGAACTGTATGGTGAATGAGGCCAGGCCCTCAGGGGAAAGACCCCTCCTGGGGCTGGCCCCCAGGCAGGGGCAGCACCAAGGCACCTCCCATGGGCCCCTGCTCTCATCTTGAGCCTGCCCCTAGCTCCCCAACCAGACAAAGTCAAATAAAGGAGCTCTGACTGCTGCCTACGGTGCTGGGTGCTGGTGTCTCAGGAGAACTCGTTTATTTCATTTACATACCCGCAGGCCAGTACTAGGGGGACCCTCACACAAACTCAGTGAAGTCGTCTACAGAGGAGATGAGGCGCTTGCGCTGGCCCGTCTCATAGGAGGGTGTGGGCTCTGCGGGAGGTGGGGCGGAAGCCTTTGTGTGGACCGGGGGGTGCAGCAGAGGCAGGCTGGGGTTGGAGTATGGGGCTTCCTCGCGGATCTGAGGGGAGAAAAGGCCTGAAGCCCACGGTAGGTGGAGGGGCTGTACCTGCTCGCCCGGAGCTACATGACTTCCATCACCTGTCCAAAGGCACTCAGCCTCCTTACCCGCTGGCGGAGCCGCTTTATGTGGCGAAGCCGGGCAATCCATTTGGAGGGGTAGATGTCTGTGGGGTTGGAGCGGCTGTGGTGCACCTGGGAGGCCATCTGTGGGGCCAGGGAGCAGGGCGGTAAGACCTCCATCCCGCAAGACTGTCCCACCCTCCGCCCCTGGGCACAGCCTCCACTCACATTTGCGTGCAGGGCCATCTGGCGGGCCACAAAGGGCAGGTTGCGGTCAGACACGATCTTGGCCACACTGGTATCCACCAGGCCTTCCATGTCTGGGGGAGACACTGCTCACACCGGGCCGGGGCCACACACCACCACCCCCCACCCCCGCCTGACCTGGGCCTCACCTTTCCTGCACTGCAGCGACAGCAGGTTGCACTCGTAGTCCAGAGGCGTGATGATCACGTGGACAAAGTTGAACTGACCCTGTCACACCAGAGGAGGGAGCTGCAGCCACACGGCCCCCCTCAGGTGCCACATGCAGCCACCTACCCTCAGGCCCGCACCTCCTTGGAGGCTGAGATGGCGCATCCCTACTGAACCCAGGCTGCGCCTCGCTGGTCACCTGTGCTGGAAGTGCGGAGCACCCAGCTTACAAGCACAGTTGTGCCTCCCCGTGCCTCACACAGCCCACGAGGGAATGGTGCCCACCCTGGCTCCATGCCGACCCCACCTCCGCGGTGGTGCCCGTGTGTCTCGGCAGCTCCCCCGGCACTCTGTCCCTGGAGGACAGAATGCCTGTGGAGAGGCCATCGAGGCCGAGTCAGACACTTTAAGCTTAATCTGCCAGCTCAGGCTGTGCTACACGGCTGTCCACTGACCATGGGGACAGGCACGTGATAAGTCTGGTGCGGTCACAAGCTGTGAACGAGCTGCCTCCACCACCCAGGCACACCTTGCTGGACGTCTGAGACAGGGGTAGCACCGGGGCGCTGACACCCTGGTCAGAGGGGCACAAGGCGCACACACCTGGCAGATGTGCTACTTCAGTGGCTCCTGACGAGCCACTTTGCAGATGGAAATGAGGCTTAGACCATAAGCCCACCACCCTCCTGAGCTGAGTCTTTCCCCCTGGACGGGGCTGGCTGGCACCTTTTCTAGGCTCCCAGGGGACACAGCAGACAGACGGCCCTGCTCACCTTGATGGTGCCCAGCTTGAAATCCTCACCGGAGTCATTGTAGATGATGGAAACAAAGTCATTGCCCAGATGTCGCTTCTTGTCACAGCGGTGCTTGTCCCCGTCCTTGGTGGGCATCAGCGTAGCGATGTGAAAGACAGCTGAAGAGGGTGGGGGAGGCTGGGTGGTGCGCACAGCCCGGCGTCAGCTTTAGGGCTGGGGCACGGGGGCACAGCGAAGTCTCCTTGCTTTCTGCAAGCACCCTCGGGGTTTCTGATGGCGAGGGGCCCACAGGAGGGACGCGGCCAGCAGCTGTGAGGTTCCCTCGCAGGCAGAGCTGAACCCCACCGCTGCACCCATGTGTGGACTGTGCTCACGACCCCTGGGACACCTCCTCTGTCCTGGGGGCAGGGGTGGGGTCACTGGGGAATGGGGGCGCTATGCACCTTGCATGATGTCGTCATGCCAGCAGTAGGTGAACTGACCGTCCTCACCACACACGTCCAGGCCACCCAGGTACACTTTGTCGGGCTGGCAGTCCTTGAGCTCGATGAGCCGACCCAGGCCAGTGAGGAACTCGGTGTACCGGTAGGAGCCATGCTCGTTGGAGAGGATGGCCAGCTCGCTGCTGCTCTGTGGGAGAGAGCCAAGGAGCTGCCCTGGGCCGCAGGCTCCGCCCTGATCCTCATGCGGTGCTGGCTACGGCCCAGGCCAGACTGCTGGTGTCACCTGGGTCCCCACTAAACACTGCCCTATCTTCAAGACACCCAGAACCCCAGCTTTGTCTGGTATCCCTGCCTGCTCCAACTAGGCCCATGCTAACCTGTTCCTCGCACCAAGTCTGTTTCTACCCGACTCTCCCCGGAAACTGGGGGGTGTCACAGGGAACTGCTGCTTCCCCACGTCCAGGACCCCCACCCCTCCCCATTCTCACTCAGGGCTGGCCCACCGCAGGGCCCTCACGGCTCTGGCCCACCCTGTACCCGTGTGCTAGCATTCCTAGAGGTCAGAAGGGTGCCTGTCACAGAGCTGAGTGAGCACCTGGTGCTGTGAGGATGGTGACTGGCTAAGCCTTACGGAGGGGAGGGCCTCCACCGGGCCCGACAGCCTCACCTGGCCCTCGCCCACGTATAGGACGGCAATCTTGTGCGTGTCGTAGGACGGGATCTGGTCAAGAAGCTGCACTGATCGCTCGAAGGACTGCAGTCACACAGAGCTATCTAAGCCAAGCAGACCAGAACAGAGCCCGGCCCGCCGGCCCACCCGGGAGGGACGTGACAGCGCTGTAGGGCCAAGGCAGGCTGGGCTCTGGCCAACCCCAGCCAGCCCTACCTGCAGTTCCAGGGGGTGCTACAGGGATGGGCGACACGCCTACCTCGTTGGGCAGCAAAATGGGCTTGTTGGACTCATCCCCAAAGAAAGGCGAGTGGTAGAGCTGCAGGAACACGAAGCTGTGGCGCAGGACAGTGAGGGCGGGTGGAGGCAGGACCGAGGCCGACGGCCATCCGGCTGCCACGGCCACTGGGAGGCCCTCAGACCCACCCTGGTGCTCTTCCCGGGAGCCCAACGAGGATGGGAGGCTCACCTGGGATTGATGCCTGGCACTTTCTCGGTGTTAGAGGCAGCTGCTCTGTTCTTGAAGGCATCTCTGTCCACTTTTCTGCCCCTACGGGATGGGGCTGAGTCCGAGATGGTGTAGCCCCGGGGCCGGAGACCACCAGGCGAGCGGGGAGCGTTGGTCAGCGGGGGCCCCTCAGGCAAGGCAGGGCCTTGGCTTTCCTCCCCGGGGGATGCCCAGGCTGCTCCTTCCCCATCCAAGATGCCCGACTGGGACCGTGCCTTGGCCTCGGGACTTAGCCGGCCTACGTCAGCCTTGTCACTGGGGTCCCCGAGGATGTCCTGCAGGGTCTGCAGCTCAGGCGAAGAACTTGACTTGCTCAGAGTCTGTGACGGCTGGAAGGAGAGGTCCACAGCGGGCCGGCTGCCTTCTGAGACGGCCCGCACGATGGGGACGCCCCCAACTGCTGCCAGCTCCTCCACGGGGGGCTTCTCCTCCTGGCTGGAGGCTGAGGATGACTGCCATAGGCCAAGAGGAGATGGTCGTCAGGCTCCTCAGAGGCCCCGCTTGCCCCTAGCTGTGTTCCCACCCTCCCTGGGCCCAGGTGGAACAGAGAAGCTAAGAATCCCCCAGGCTGAGAGCCCTGCCATGACGGCCATCCTGCAAAGTGGCTGGGACATCCCAAGGTCCACGCAGGAGGGGCGTGGGAGCTGAGACAAAGCTCGCTCATTCCACATACCCCCTGGCGGTGGCCCAGTGCCCTCCTTGGGACTCACCCTGCTGTAAGCATCGAGACGCTGGCAACGCCTGTCTGTGCCCAGAGCTGCCTCAAAATCCTCCAACTCGGGGGGCTCCCCTGGCACATGGGCCTCGCTGGGACTTCCCTCTTCCAGAACCACAGCAGAGTCTGGGAGGACACAGATGGGGCTGCTGGGCTGGACCTTGGCTCTTGGGGGTGGGGGGCTCAGATAACCAGCCTTTTCCCTAGCAGAGGGGCAGCAGCCGTGCAGAACCTCCCCGTGGCTCTGCCCACTGCCGCTGCTGTGGAGCAGGCTAGGAGGGACCCCGAGGGGCCGGTCTGTCTTGCAAGGCTCCCTGGCATGGTGCCCACCAGAAGCTGCCTCTGCACCTCCACCAAGGAGAGGGCAGGACGAGAAGCCCCACGGGAGGCACCAGACTCCAGCTCTCAGGGTTCAGGAAGGATGCCAAGTCCCACAAAGACTGGGCCTGGGGAACCCCCATTTACAAGCCAAATCAGAGCCAGCTGAGGACAAGGGCTCTTCTACCCCCCACAGGCCAGCAGTAGGCACGTTTTGGAGAGGGGCCGACGTCCCTGTGCCAGCGGTAGGGCAGGATGTGGGCTAGAAGCAGCAGTCAGCAAAGCCCCTGAGCATACCTCGGACCCTAACTGCATGCGCCCCTGCTCCGGGCTCTCACTCATGGGGCAGCCCAGGGAAGACTGCTAGAACTGGGCAGCCGGGTGGCTGCCAGCCAGGGGCTAGTGTGAAGAGCACACAGCCAGCCTGTGAGGAAGCCACATGCAGTCCGATCTGTGACGTCACAGAAAAATCGGACCACCGGGAGCCGGGGCAAGGTCAGCCGCCCACCATCACGGAGCCTGAGCCCCACCTCCTCAGGCCGGGAGAAGGGCTGCGGCCGCCTGTGGCTCAGGAGCCGCGCTCAGCACAAAGGGAAATGTGTCACAGGGTCCCCACGGGCAAAGCAAAGGTGTTCTGTGCGGGTGTCCTCACGCGCGTCGGACCCTGCCCCAGGCAGCCGGTGAGAGGCGCAGACGGGCTATGGAGGGACGATGACAAGGGCGAGGAGCACGCGCCGGAGGCAGCAGCGCCTGTGGCAAACGTGGCTTCCTGAGAGGGACGCGTGAGTACCTGCCCAGGAAATGCTCCTGTGCAGCTGTCCTTGGCAGCTGGGCTGGTACAGGGAGGAGAAAGAGGCCACTGCAAGGGAACCACGTTAGCAGCCGCGTCAGCAGCAGCGACTGCGCAGGCCGAGCAGAGGACGGGCAGGGACCTGCGCCTGCAGAGGAGAGAGGGGGCCAGCGGCAGGCAGGCTGGCGCTCTCGCCCAGCTCTCCAGGCAGCGAGGTGGTCATCTGGGAAGGCAGTGCTGCCCAGATCTTCCTGGGCGGCATCCTCAGCCTCTAGGTACCACTGTTATCACAGGGCAGGGCCAGGTGGGCCAGGGAGGATGGGGCCCGGCCTAGCCAGGTATGGGGGATGCTGAAACATGCAGGCTGGCAGGCCCAGGCTAGCCAAGCCAAGCCTGGCGGGAGAGTCAGCTGCCCGCAGTGGCCCCTGGAGCCTCAAGCCCCACACCCCCTTCCTGACCTACGCAGACCTGGTGGTGCCACCGGAACCAGGCTCCACGCAACAGGTCGCCCTAAGCAGGAAGGAACCTGCTCTTCGACGTTAGAACCCAAAGCTCTACACTCCCCAAGATCCTGGAGGACAATGGAGCAGCCAGCCAGGCCGGCACCGCGGCCCACACACCTGTGTTAGAGCGCGGCAGAGGAGGGGGCTTGGCTGTGCCAGCTGCTGGCACCGACAAGGACTTGTACAAGGCTGTGTCCCGGTGCTCCTTGAAGCGCTCCGCAGCCATGAGGGCGTTGGACAGCTCTTGCAGGGGCATGTTGTTGATGTCTGACGAGAAGGGGCTCAGCGGGTTCTCCAGGCTCATCAGCCAGCTGGTATTCCCTGGGGAGAGCGGGGGCCTCAGGCCTCGCTGGCAGCCGCCCCTGCGCTACTCCCACCAGCACGGGCCAGGGCGGGGAGGCAGAGATCATGTCCTCGGTGCTGTCCCCCTGGGTGCCTGTACCAAGGCCAGGCAGCCAGGCTCAGGGGACACTCCAGATGGCAGGCTCCTGCCACAGCCTCGCTGGCCACGTGGGCCCCATAGCACCAGCCAGGGTCTGGGCCTCTGCTGGGCCTTTCCTTTTGGTGGAAATACTCCACATTCAACCACTTATCTTTTGGTGCTTCTGAGACAGGATCTCATCTACAGCCATAGCACCCTAAACACACTGGATCCCAGAGGCTAAGCAGCGTCAAGCCTCGGTAGTACTTGGCTAGGAAACAAGGTCTCACTATGTAGCCCAGGCAGGCCTCAAACCGGTAATCCTCCTGTTCTCAGCCTTCCAAGTGAAGGGCTTAGAGGTGTGGGCTGCCACACTTGTGAAATACCATTACAGGCTGAATTACATACCCCCTTAAATTCACATGTTATTCTCTAACCCCACGACCTCAGAATGTAACTGCAGTCTGAGACAGGAGACAGGACTTTTTTTTTTCTGATGACAGGTCTTGCTCTGTTTTCCATGCCAGTGCTGAATTCACCACACAGCCCAGGCTGGCCTCCAGCTCAAGGTACTTCTTTTACCTTAGCTTCCTGAGTGCGAAGGTTACAGGGGTGTGCCACCATGCCCAGCTGGCATGACACGGGAGTTGAAGTCAGGGCTGTATGCCTGCTAGGCATGTGCTGTAACCACTGTGTTACTCCTTCAGCACAGGAGACAGGACCTTTAAGGAGGTGATCCAGGGGCACAGTGCAGCACTAGGTAAGCACAGGCCCTGAGTTGATTCTCCAGCACCATGTAAGCTGGGTGTGGTGGCGCATGCCCGTAATGCCAGCACACAGGAGGCTGAGGCAGGGAGACTGCCATGGCTTCAAGGCTAAGGGAGTTTAGGACCAGCCTAGACTGCAGAGGAAGACGATCTCAAAAAAAAAAAAAAAGTGATCAAGATAAAGTGAGTTCACACGGGTGGCCTTAGTCACATTTGACTGGGGTCCTCTAGGAAGACATCAGCACAAAGGGATGGCCAAAGGGGGCAGCAGGAAGAGGACAGTGTCTGCAAGAACAGGAGATCAGCCCTCAGAAGAACCCTGCCCTAGCCACGTCTGGCTCTTGGCTTCCAGCCCCCAGAAGAATAAGGCTTTGTGGGCAGGCTTTGCCTAACAGGCCTTCCCTGAGGCTCTAGAAACCTGGCCTTCAAGTTGCCTCCCCAGTGCCTGCCGCCAAGTGGCTCCCCAGCCCTGTGGAACCACCTACGGGCACTCCCTCTCTGGGCCAACCCACACCTGCCAGTACCTGTGGGCCTGCGGACCAGGATCTCTGCCCAGCCCTGGGTCAGCAGGGGCACGTAGGCTGCCAAGTTTGTCTTTTCTGGGGCTGGAACCTGGACCCCAGCAGGTGTCTTCTCCGGTTTGGGGGCTGTAGTGGCCTGTGGTCCTGGAGAAGCAAGGCCACCCGGGGCATCCAAGGCACCGACCCGCAGGCCATGGCCCCCTGAGGGGGAGAGGAAAGGAAGGCTGGTGCCCACTGGCTTTCCAGGGGAAGGCTGCCCGCACAGCAGTGCCTGCTGAGCACCAGGTCAGTACACAGGCGAAGCCAGAGCAATGGCAGCTCAGTCCTTCAGGCCTGGCCTTCTAATCATGAGCCTCAGTGGCCAGGGCAGCAGAGGAGATCCAGGCCCTGCCAGCCAGTCCACAGCATGTGAACATGGCAGGAAAAGCCCTGGAGTACGCTGGGCTGGTGGCCACCAGTGGCCGCAGGCACGTGGGCACTCTGCTGGTGGGCATCCTTCACTGCGGGCCCTCACGGTGCAGCAGGTGCCTCCCCATATGGCCCAAGACAAGTATGACGCAGGGTCACTGGCCACGGGCAGCAGGAGCCAGCCTAGCTCTGCTGCAAATGGCTTCCCTGAACTCCAGGACCAGCAGGCAGCAGAGGGGCCGGGGCTCACCAGACATGGAGCGGACCCGATCCCGGGCCCCGCGGGACACCTGCGGCCCGGCCTGCGACTCCAGCTTGGCGGGTGCCTCCTTGGTCTGCTTCACATGCGCACAGGGCTCAGGGCTGAGAACAGAAGTGCCCCATGCACAGGCTTATCAAGGGCTCTGGGGCCTCCAGGACAGCAGGGCAGGTGGGGACAGGAGTGGTCACCTTGACTCAGGGCCACCACGCAGCTCAGCTGGATCCAAGCCCAGCAACGAGCGGGTTCCGGCTCCCACACTTGTGGTTACAGTGACAAGCTTGTTCCCGACCAGCCAGGTCTTGGTCCGGCCTCCTGCCAAGAGGAACTCTCCTACGGGAGACCTAGAAGCACAGGGAGCTACTTCCAGTCGGTGGGCTGGGGGTGAGGACAAAGGCTGTCCTGGCCAAGGCATTTTGGGTCCTGATGGCCAGGGGAACTATTAAAGGTGGGCACAGCCTTGGCCAGGCTACTGTGGGGATGGGGGACAGCTGTGGCGGCCCTGCCACCCTGGGGGCCCCCGCACAGCTCAGACCTCTTGGGGACCGCGGTGAAGTTAGAGAAGACGTATCGGGCCATCATGTCCAAACACGTCTCTGTGAGCTCCAGGTGGAGGCTTTTCAGGCTGTCATCAGCCTGGGCCATGGAGTTCTCATCTGCGGACCCCAGGCTAGCACTAGTAAGGGATGTCTGTATCCTGCTGGAGAGAGAGGGCACAGTGGGGTGCGGGGGCTGGGCAGGTGCCAAGCCACCAACCACCAGGGACAAAGCTCAACACATGCATGGCCCAGGGGCCTCACTCAAAAAGACCCGAGGGGCCCACTGAGTCGCAGCTCTGCACACTGCATGAGCCACATCACCCAAGAGGGGACACTTCACAGGAAGATTTTCGGCCCTCTGATCAGAGCAGATGGGAGAGACTGGCAAAAGAAAACATCCCCTCTGCCCAAGCACCCCCAGGAGAGTTAGTCATGGCTGTGGCAGGACAGCTTAGTCATGCAGACTCCAAGACCACCGGGACAGAGCAAGATTGCATTCTGCCCACCGGGCCACCTCCCACCGTGGACATGGAGGGGCTGGGCATCAGGTGTACCCTCCCCCGCTCGCACTTGGGCCAGATGAACCGGAACCACCAAGCACCACATGCAGCCTGTGACGGGAAGGGCTTGTGCCGGCTAAGTCCTGGTCAGATTGTTAGGGCTTTATCACAGCCATGCTCATGATAAAGAGTTTAGGGCTAGAGAGACTGGTGTAGTTCAGGGGTTAGTGCACTTGCCCATCAAGTGCCACGCCTGGGTTCGAATCTCCAGCACCACATAAACTGGGCATGGTGGCGCACACTTCTGATCCTGGCACTCAAAGAGGTTGAGACAGGAGGACTGTACGTGTGAGGCCATCCTGGGCTATGCAGTGAGTTCAGGACCAGCCTAGACTACAGAGCAACACCCTCTCTCTCTCTCCTCTCTCTCTCTCTCTCTCTCACACTCAATAAAAAAGATGACTTCAGAAAATAGCTGGGATAGAGACTCGCTGGGTACCCTGCCCTTCCTCACTCCCAGCCACATCCCAGCCCAGGCTGGAACCTGCATCAGCACTAGCGAGGAGCTGGTCAGAGTGTGAGCCACCCAGGCCAAGGGGCTTCCAGGTGGGGAACAGGTGTGCCCTCTGCTTGTGTGGCCTGAGTGCCATAGGCAGCAACTGCTGAGATACTGATGACCAAGAGCCCACACCTGCATCAGAACTCAGAGGAAGAACCAACTAGGTCTATGCTCAGGACCGGACAGCACCCCCTGCTGCCCTCTGGCCCCCACGGCCCTGCAGCTCCTCTCCAGCTAAAATAGAAAGCAGTCCAGATGGGTAAGTCTCTGCAGAATGACAAAGCCAAACCTGAGAAGGCATGTCTCCGCCCACCAGCATGGGTAATGCTTTACTCTGCAGAAGCCCTTGCCCCTGGGGGACAAGCCTGCAAGGGGGCTGCCATTGGCCTCTTGTCATCCTCAGGGCCGGGACTCCCAGGCCACCCTGGAGATGACGACTGGCCAGCCCACACTTGCACAGGGCTCACGGACAGAATGCAACCTTTCTACCCTCACCACCAGGCTCCCCAGGCCACAGGCCAGGTGAGGCCCTTCTCCAGCCCCGGTCAGGGTGGGCACAGGCAGGCGACGGGGTCATGCAAGCAGCCGCATGCATCGCCACCCGGGTGCTCACAGGGCCAAGCTCCAGGGTCTGTACCCCCCCACCCAACACGGCCCCGCTACCTGCGGACCACATGTTCAGACACACTGATGCTGCGGCACCGGAAGGCCTCGGCTGCAGAGCTCTCCTTGAATTCTTTCACGGGTGGGGAGTTATTCAGGCCTTGTTTGGGGACTCTGGCTATCCTCAAAGTACTGGGCGAGGAAGGAAGCCCCAAGCCCAGAGAGCCCCGCTCCGGGGAAGGGGGAGCAAGCCGTGGGAGGGTGAGGGGGGCGGTCCCAGGCCACAGGGTCAAGATGGACCAAAGAACCATGCCAAGGACAGTTCGCAGGGAAGAGAGACAGAGAACAAAAATGCGTAAACCACATCTTGTAAACGCAACTGAGAAAAAGGTCTCACGCATGACACAACAAAGGACATCAGCGCAACTTAAAACGTGCGTGGATTGTCCCCACGGCAGGTTCCAGGCTGTGTTGACCGGATACCCCACCCTCCCACAGGGGGCTGGCACCCTTAGCCCTAGCTCGGGACCCAGAGGCAGGAAAGCCTCCTTGGCGAGGCGCCAGGATCACTGGGAGCTTGAGGCCCAGGAGCCAGCTCAAGGCCCAGCCCAAGGGTCGGCCGCACTGGAAAATGCCGTATCCAGCCTCGGGAGAGTCGAGAAACCCAGAAAGCCGCAGGGAAGGGCGGGCAGGGTGGAGGGCAGCCGCTCGGGGATGTGCACACAGAACACAGAGGCCTAGCGCAGCTCTTTACAGACTTGGCACAAGCAGCTGTGAGGAAGAGGTGCCCTGGCAGGAGGCTGGGCTACCCACAGGCAACAGGGCTGTGAAGAGTATGGCCACGGGCTCCCCTTGCCCAGGTGGGAGCAATCCTAGGTCCTTCACTGCTGCACACCCGTGCACCTACGGCCAGCATCCTGATCCCCGACTCAGTGAATCTGTACTGGTGGCCTACGCAGGCCACAGCACCCCAGGTGGCAGCCAGATGGCAAACGTGGCCCTTGTTGGCCCTACCCTGCCTCTCAAACCCTGGGGCATCTGGGATCCAGCACAGGCCCAGCCCCAGGCTCCGTACATACCCCTGGTCCCAGGTCGTGGCCTGGGGTCCAACCCACCCAGCACCAGGCAACCCACCACAGGCACCGAACCTTTTGGGCCTCTCGTTGAGGCTGGTGCTCCGTGCTCTGAAGCTGTCCTTGTCAGGGGTGTCATCAAAAGACATCAGGACGTTGGAGCGCAGGCCCTGAGGTGGAGCAGAGAGAGGCCAGGAGGGGGGCTCAGGATAAGAGAGCGGTACCCTCCCCACCCGCCTTGAGCACAGGCCAAAATGTCCCCACTTCCCCTCCTCCAGCTCCCTCCCCTGCTCGAGCTGCGGACAAAGAAGGCCCAGACCCTACAGGCAGTCCTGCCTGGCTGCTGGCCTAACCTTAGTGATGAAAGGGACAAAATCCTTCCGGAAGGGCAGACGGCATCGAATAAACCACATGGCTATGACGTGATGTGCCAAACACACGATGTACTGATTGAACCTGAAATGCGAAGGAAGGGGGTGTGGTGGCACCCTCCCAGTACAGACCCAGGGGTACCGGGCAGCAGCACCGTGGGGCTGGTGCAGCCTTCTGCTCTGACACAAGGCCTGGCTACAGCTGGGCAGGCAGGGCCAGTGGGCAGCACTTACTTGGAAGGGTTGGTGTAAGGCAGAGAGATGGCAAACACGCTCGCGTACTGCTCAGCCGCGAAGTTCCTATACAGGTGAGGCAGCCTGGCCAGGGCTGTGGGACAAGGACAGCCTGTCAGGATCCGATGCCAGTGCAGCTGCTCTGGTCCAAGACAGAGAAGGCCGCAGCCCCCCAACGTGACCTCCGAACTGGCCTTTATTCTCCACTCCAGGAGCTGGGGGACAACGGCTGGGCCAGGTCCAGCAAGTGCCTGCTCTTACGTGAGCCACAAGTGTAGTTGTTTTTTTCCCGTACTAGAGGCTGAACTTTGAGGCCTCACGCTGAGCTACATGCCCTGCGTTAGATTTTGAGACAGTTGCCCGAATTGGGCTCAAACTTGCAATTCTTCTGCCTCACTACACCCGAGTGCTGGATGACAGGCGTGTGACACCACACCTTACCATCCTTTGAATTTCTGCAGAGCAGCAAGCAAGATAAAAACATATGACAGTGCAGCCATGCTGTCCGTAAGATAGCGGGGTTCTTGCTGGCCCTTTCCTACCAAGTGCTCATCCAGGCCCTCCCTAAAGGGCCAGCAAGGGACCCTCAACTCCGGGCATCACCATTCCACCATGGACCAAAGCCCATAGGATGGCCAAGCCCAAGTCCTGGCACATGCCCTGAGGGGCAAGGTGGGGCCCACCTGGCTCCTGTGTGGGGATACTTCCACTAATGCAGAGAAGGGGAGGAGCAGCCACCTGAGGCTCGGCTAAAAGATAGCCATGCGCCAGCCGGAGGAGTGGGGACCCCAGCTCTCCATGGAGGGCAGCCAGTGTGCCAGCAGATGGGCCACATCTGGGGAGGGCACTGCAACCAGGCCCAGGCCCAGACCCCAGGCCCTGTGTTCCCACCCCAGACACACACTCACTGGACAGGAACTCGAGGAGAGGAATGGCCATGCTGGCTGTGGCAGAGATGTGTGTGAGCTTCACCACCAGGACAGGCAGCGCCTTGATCATGACATCGGGCATCTCCACACTGCAGATGGCCAGGGCCACCACACACTGGCTGGCACAGCGGTAGATGAGGCCTTGCTCCAGGCAGTAAACCATCTCACGCTGTGAAAAGCCAGAGTCTCAGGTCCCACACACAAGCCAACCACAGCGCCCTTGTCCGCAGCAACAGCCAGTTGCCCTGGCACAGTGGACCACTCAGGGCTAGTCTCCCCTTAGCCCCTGGCCGTCCTTGTGGAAGGCAAGGTTTAGGACCGTCTCGAACCCCTAGGTGGCAAAGCCAGCCAGGAGTTGAGACAGTGAGGAAGGAATATGTACCAGCGGCCCTCGGCAGAAGCTTCCTGACCCCACTCCACCAGCCAACAGGGTCTGGCCTACCCTGGCATCAACCAGGACGTACAGGCTGGAGGACCCCATGGCCCAGTTGGGCAGAGGGTTTAAGCAGTCTGCAGATGCAGTTTGGTGTTAGGTCCGGCCAGAGCCCCAGCTAGGAGCTAGCATGCAGGGGAAGGCAGCCCAAGCGCGGGCACCGATGCCAGGACTGGCACTGGGCCTTCATCTGCCTAGGCCTGTTTCCTTGCTGAGAGCCGCTGGAGGATGTCTGTTTTTTAAGACAGGGTCTGGCTCAAGCCCAGGCTGGTGCTGAGCTCACTACGGAGCCCAGGCTGGCCTCAGACTCCACAGTGCTGGATTACAGATGTGCACCTCCATGACCATCTTATGTGGTGCTGGGAATCAACACAGGGTTGTGTGCTTGCTAGGCAAGCGCTTGAACCGCTGTGCCACTCCTCCAGCCCTGAGCCGCTGGAGTTCTGGGACGGTGCGACAGCAGCAGTGAGGGGGCGCAGCGCTGCTGAGCTTCGACGCCACACTGCGCGTTATTCAGGTGGCCCAGCCTGTCCACTCTCGTCCCAAAGCTTGTCTGGCCTCTGTCCCAGAGCTCCTGCAGGGACAGGTCCAGGAGCACGCTGAGCAGAGGAACTGCTGGGCACGGGAGGGCAGGGCCAAGTGGCATGTTAACCCCAGACCTGGAGGGAACTCAGAGATGCCAGGGGCACAGATGCCTACAGCTCGAAGCAAGTAGGTGGGCAGGGGAGGGTGACCACCAGGGGAGTAAAGCCAGTCCCCTCACCCTGGCCAGCAGCCAGTCCATGGAAAAGATGCCATGCCCAAGTCCAGAACCAGTCAGTACTAGGCCCTAGGCCTCCCCATCATACCTGTTTGGTTTTATCCAAGTAGTTATGGTAAGAGATCAACACGGTCAGCACAGGGACCACGGCCAAGTGCAGGTCGGTCCTGGAAAAGCCCTCGGGGATGCCTCGGAGCCGCTCCAGCGTCTTGGGGCCTGAAAGCTAAGGACCAAAATCTGGCTGTGAAGCTCCTGCCCAGTAGCCGGAGCGTATGATGGGCAAGAGCATGTGGGTCAACAGTACAGAGAAAAATACAAAAAACAAGAAAAATTTTTTAAAATTTAAAAATCAAAAAAGAAAGAAAGAAAAAGAAATAAACAAGAGTACAGAGGAGCCAGGCCTGATCGCACAGGCCCACGATCCCCACAATGGGAGGCCGAGGCAGAAGGACTGCCAAATTTCAGCTCAGTTCAGGCAACTTAATGAGAATCTCAAAATCAGGGGACTGGAGGAATGGCTCAGCAGTTACAGCGCTTGCCTAGCAAGTGCTAAGTCAAGCACTAAGTACTGGAGTTCGACTCCCCAGCACCTCATAAGCTGGGTGTGGTGGTGCATGCCTGTCATCCCAGCACTCAGGAGGCTGAGGCAGGAGGACTGCCGTTAGTCCAAACCCAGCCTGGGTTCCGTAGTGAGTTCATGAACAGCCTGGGCTACAGAGTAAAAGACTCTGTCTCAAAAAAGTGAAAGCTAAAAATAAAAAATAAAAAAGAACTGGGGATATAACTTAAAGGCCCTGGGTTCAATCCCCAGTACTACAAAAAAAAAAAAAAAAGTTCAGGAGGCCAACGCCCCCTTTCCTGGCAAGGTTCTTCTACCTTTCCAGGAACATGGGGGAGCACCTGCACAACAGAGGCAGAGATGGCACAAGCTCCCTGAGGCCCGAGCCAGAAGAGGGGAGAGGACACGCACGGTCAGTTACACGCGCCCAGACCTGCTTCCCTGCTGACAGCCGCTGCACTTCTGAGACACAGAGGCGACAGCAGTCATGGGGAGCAGGGTGCGGGGCGCTTGTGCATTTCTGGCCCACCACCTGCTGGCCCCAGCCAGCCTGTGCCCTGGGTTGAAGGTCTGTCTGCCTGGCAGGCCACAGGCCTCATATGCTCTTGTCACAGGCTGTCTTGTGGAGGAGACAAGCGCAGTCCTATCCCCACAGGGCCCATGTGGGTGACAGAGGAGAGGGCAGCGCAAGCCTGGGGTGGGCGTTACCATGGCACAGAGAGCAGAGGACAGCTGGTCCACACTGCACGGGGACGTGAAGATGAGGACTTTGTAGCGCAACGACTCCGGCAGCTTGCTCAGGACCAGCTTCAGCACCCTCCAGTCAGTCTCCTGCAGCGACAGGGGATGGGGACACAGGGTCAGTGCCTGAGGCTCCCTGCAACTAGACAGCGGCAAGGTCGCACACAGGACTCGCCCGTCCCTATAATGGCAGCAGCAGCTGCCGCTCAGAGAAAGCCCTGAGCGGTGGCAGCGGCCCTCCTTCCTTCTCGTGACCTAACTCGGGACTCTTACTACCTGGCCAGCCTTCTCTCATCTGGCCACGGCGCCCCAGGGCCACCTAGCTATAGTACTGTACCCGAGAGTCCCGAACAGGTGCCACTCCAAGCACCAGCAGAACTTCTGTGACACGGAGGTGGCAGGCATAGGATGTAGCTCTACACTAGGGCACTTGCAGGGCTAGTGTCAGGCCCTGGGTTCCACGCCCAGGTACTATGAAGTGGGGGAGGGGCGAGGAAGAGGGGGAGGGGGGAGAGAGGGGGAGAGAGAGAGAGAAAGAGCGAGCGCAAGAACGCAGAAGAGCTAACAGGGACAGGTGACAGGTCAAGAACAGACCAGCTCCAGACCACAGCCACACAGGGGCTCCACTGTGGCCCTCCAACCTGACCTGGAGCCTGTACATCAGAGACCACACCTGTGCCAAATCCCAGAGGACCAGAGACTGATGGTCTCCGACAGGACTCTGGGCCTGTCCTGCCCAAATGGACCCTTCCACCCCGCGACACAAAGCCACACTTAGCAACCTCCAGGCTTGGCTGACGCTTCCTCTAACCCTCACCCCTTTTTTTGTGACAGTCTAATTCTCTAATCCGGACTGGTCGTGATCTACCTCTGTAGCTCAGGCTGGCCTCAAATGCACGGCAAACCTCCTGAGTGCTGGGATTACGAGCATGTGCCACCAGGCCCAGCTCATGTGGTACTGAGGAGTCAAAACTATACCCCCAGACCCCCTTTCTCACTTCCAAGTGCAGCCCACCATGCCTGGCAAGCACCAGGCATGCCTGCCCTCCCGGGCACCCACGGCCTGAGTTGCCTGTGCTTACCCTATCTGGCCACATAGCTGAGTCCTGATGCAAACAGAAGCACAGTGAGTTGCCCACCATGGGAAGGACCATGCTCCTGAGGTGACAGACCCCTCTCACCTGCTTCAAGCACTGCAGCAGGACGCGGAAGAGCAGGGAGTAGGGCAGGTGGCCGAGCCGCACGGTGGGACCCCCTGGCACGGGGCCCGCTGGCACAGTAGGAGGTGAAAGGGGGCCACCCACCTTCTTCTCGGGGCCTCTCTCAGGCTCCCTGCGGAAGAGCCACGTTGGACATCCGCCGAGGAACAGACACCACAGTCCCCCCTTCCAGCCTGCAGTTAGGACCCCTTTTGATGGTTCCTCGGCACAGCTACTGTCCAACACGGAAAGCACCTGCTCCCCTTCCCACCCTGTGACCCTGATGCCCAGAAGCGTGGCATGGGGCAGGACCGGCACATACACGCAGTCGCAGAGGCAGTAGGGGCTAAACCTCACGACCCCATCCTTGGCGGGCAGCCCCAGGCGGTGCAGCGAGTCAGCCCGCAACAGCAGCAGGAAGTCGAAGGCCTGGGAGGGACAAAACTGTGTCCTCCAACCCAGCCAGAAGCTCACCCGGCCCCGGCGGTGGCCTTCCTTCCCACTCAGACCCAGGAATCCAGGTTCACCGAGGCCCTAACTCCCCAGCTGACATCTTGCCAGGGCACACGGAGCTCTGCCCTGCCCTGCCCTCCCTTGCCTCAGCAGTGCCCTCTGGTACAGTCCCCCTGGCAGATCCTGTAGCACTGGCAGTGTCAGGGCCACGTGCTACCTTCCTCCTCTTCTTTGCCTAGCTCGCAGGCCACTATGTTACGCAGTGAGAAGCCGCAGAGGGACAGGAACTACAGGCACAGGAAGGGCAGGGGGTGCAGGGTCCAGAGAAGGCAGGGCCTGCAGTGGGTCCCTACCGCACCCCAGGCACTCGGTGCCCCTCCAGCCTGAGGCAGCCATGGGACCCGGAGAACAGGCTGTCCACACCTGGAGCCGGATGCTGCTGGCGATGGGCAGGGAGTAGCCGTGCTTGTAGTGCAGCTGGACGTGGGTGACGAGCATCTCGTACACACGCGTGGCGTGGCTGGCGGGCAGCGCATACAGCTTGGTCTGCAGAGAGAGGGCGCCGTCACGACCACGCGGGAGCCTGCCAGGGGCCGGGGCAAGAAACCGGGACCACTGATGGAACAGAGCCAGCCACCAACTCCACCTCAAGGAGCCACGTCACTACGCACCTAGAGAATGAGGAAAACCATCCAGGGAAAACGGCATGGCAGGAGTCTAACACCCATGCTGCGTGCCACAAACAGCCTGCGACATGGCAAGGCCAAGTGAGGTCACGGAGGGGCAGCCAGTGGGACACAAGTGGGAGAGGATTACCCCAGGTGCAGGGCCGGCCTCCTACGGTGTCCCACCATGGCCAGGTCTTGGGCCCCTGGCAGGGGACACACAAGGCAGGAGCTGTCAGCAGCCCTGCAGTGACAGGCTAACAGCAAGGGGGCCTTAGTGCTCGTGGGAGTCAGCAGCACACACTAAGAAGCTCATGAGTACTCTTCAAAGAAAGAAATCAGGGCTGGCGGGATAGCAAGCATGAGGCATGAGTTTGATTACCCAGCACCACAAAAGCCATGCATTATAGCACATGCCTGTAATCCAACACTTGGGAGGCTGAAGCAGGAGGACTGCTGTGAGTTAGAGGCCAGCCTGGGCTACACAGTGAGCTGAGGATCAGTTTGGACTATAGAGTGAGACCCGGTACATCCAGTACCCCATACGAAATAAAAACAGAAACAGAGAAAGCTACTGACACTCATGGTTGCTTCTGCCCACCAGAGCCCAGGGCAGGCAAGTGCAAGCCCACCGGGGACTCCACGAGATGAGTCTGCGGGGAAGCTCCCAGGAAGGCGGCTCTCTCTGGTAGGGACACGGGACTTGGCTGGATCCTCCGGGTGGAAGGACGGTACACGACCCTTCACTGGGGTTATGAGTGTTTAACGAGACAGACGTTAAGACTTTCTCTATTTCTTTGGTGTCAGCGCTGGAGACCGAAGCCACGGCCCTGCACACGCTAGGCAAGTGCTTTACCACCGAGCTCCTCACTGCAGCCTCTCGTTTCAACACAGGGCCTTACTGGACTTAACCAGGCTGACCTCGAAACTGTAACCCTCCCGCCTCAGCCTCCTGAGCAGCAGGGCTTGTAGGCATGTGTCACCACCCCCAGCCAAATGGACATAGTGCTTTATGCATGAGTATGAGAGTGTACTATTAAGGATTAAACCCATGGCCTTTGTAACGAGACAGGCCTCCGTTGCTAAGATGCCCAGGCTAGGCTGGACTCATAATCCTCCTGCCTCAGCGTCCCAAGGTCCAGGGTGCTGGGACTAGTTATGTACCACTACGCCCAATAGTAATTTTTTTCTTTTGAAGCAGGGTCTCGCTCTGTAGTCCAGCCTGTTTCTGAACTATGTAGCCCACGCTAACCTTCAATCCTCCTGCCTCAGTCGCCCAAGTGCTGGGATTACAGGTATGCACCCCCATGCCCAGCTTATGTGGTACTGCAGGATTTGAGCTCAGGGCCTTCTGCTTGATAGGCAAATGCTTTAACTGCTAAGTCATACCCTCAGCCCCCAACCATGACTTTTTAATTATAAAAAAAGAAATAAAAACGGTCAAGTCAGGTACTTGCCTCAACCAGGGAACACAGGCCTGCAGTATCCCTCAGGCCTGGATTTCCAAGGGAGGAAGACAAAATATCTCACCTTTTCTTTACCAAATGAGGGGTTCCAAGTTCATACAGGCCATGAGCCCACAGATGGCACACACTTCCCTACAGGTCAAGGTGGCAAGGAGCGCAGGCTCTCCCATATAAGACTCCAGGAGGGACTGTCTAGTCGTTACCAAAATGCCACTTTAAAGGTGAAAGCACACACAGGCAGTACAGGAACTCAACACCCTGCAAAGTAGAAGCTGTTCTTCTTTTTCTTGAGATAAAGACTTACTAAGTTGAGCAGGCTAGCCTCAAGTTTCCAATCCTCCTGCCTCAGCCATCACAGTGCTGGGGTCACAGGGGTGCACCGCCATGCCCATCCTGAGCTGGAAATCTGTGAGCCAACAGGTATCAGGCCCTCTGCAGCCCTGGCTCCAGCAGTGTGCTCATGTGACACCAGGCGGCTCTGACAGGCAGTAACCAGAACAGCAGGCCAAGGGAGGGCCTGAGCACTGCTCCCCGGGGCGGTGGAGCCTGGGGATTGTGGGAACAGAAGGGGTTATACTAAGCTGGGTGAGGTGACACATGCCTCTGACCCCAGCTACTCAGGAGGCTGAAGCAGGAGGATCAAGAATTCAAAGCCAGGGGCTGGAAGAATAGCTCAACAGATAAAGCACAGGCCTAGCAAGCACCACACAGTAGCTAAGTACCCAAGTTCAATTCCCTAGCACCACATAAACATGGGCATGGTGGTGCACGCCTATAATCCCAGCACTTGGGAGGCTGAGGCAGGTGGGTTGCCCTGAGTCCAAGGCCACTCTGGGAGACCCTGTCTCAAAAAACAGAAATTCAAAGCCAGCTTGGGTGACAATATTGAGATACTGTCTCAAAACAAAAAGGGCTGGGGTTACAGTTCAGCATTAAGGTACTTGTCTATCATGCAGAGACCCTCATGAGGACCCAAGCACAGGGCTGGGCGAACATCTACAGGGAAGAGAACTGGCTGCACATCACCTACCCAACACGGACCTCACGTCATAGGCAGACAGCTAACAGTAACAGTGCACGTTTCAGTAAAAGACATATAAAACAGCCAAAGGATAAGAACAGGCATTACTCCAAAGACCTACAATGGGCCACCAGCACATGACAAGATGCTTGGGCTATGGGTGTGGCTCAGTGGCAGAGCACTTGCCTAGTGTGCGTGAGGCCCTGGGTGCTTGCCCCAAAACACACACACAGACACACACACACACACACACAGACACACATGAAAGACAGACACACTGAGAAAGACAAATAGACAGAGACTCTACAATGTTACCTTCCAGGTAAGCACAAAACAAAACCACACCGAGACACCGCCTCAAACCCACCAGCACAACCACAGTCAAAGACACATCTAAGTGGAGCCCAATGGTGCACATGGGTCCAGTCCTCAAGCATGCCATGGACAATACAGCGTGACCCATCTCAAAAAGAACGAACGAAAATAGAAAAATGAAAAAAAAAGGAAAAGACAGACATAACTGGGGGTCCAAAAGAGACCACTTTCTCCATCTCAGTGAAGTGCCCACAACCAGTAGATCCCAGAAGACCGAGGGAAACGAGCCTGCCGGGGCTGGGGAAGGATGGCTAAGGGGCGCGGCGTTTCTTTCAGGGAGCTGGGGATGCTCTGATCTGACTGCAGTGACATCTCCACAGCTCTGTGAATACACCAAACGGCACTGTCGCTCACCGTCAGTGGGTGAGTTGAGCCGTATGTGAAGCACCCTCAGCAGAGCTGTCCCCAGACTCAACGCAGTGAGGGCCACCTGTCCCTCCTTGGCACTGCCACAGGAGCCAGGGCAGCTGCCGCATAAGGATGAGGTTCGGTTCTAATTGAGACTCAGGACAGCTCCACAGACGGAACATCATGGAGCCACCACTGTACCCTGCAGGCCTCTAGCCCAATCAGGGCCTTGTCCTTTTGCCCACCACAGCCACTGCAGTCCTGCAACCTGGAGGATCCCAGGCCTCCTGGGAGGTGTGTCCCTGAAGGGCAGCCTCCAACAGCTGGACAGGCAGTAGGTATGAGGGCACACATCCAGGAGCCCTGGCAGAACGCTCACCTGCAGGATGACTAGCAGCCCAAGAACGGCAGTCTTCACGTCCTCCAAGGATGCCGAGTAGGCAGCCACATCCCTTTCTTCTAGCTCGGGGGGCAGAGCGAGCGAGCGGGCCATCACCTTCCAAGAGACCAGCGTGTTCTATGAGTCTAGGCTCCCGGCCCCACCACCGCCAGATCTTTCTACTACAAATACCTTCTCTTTCACCTCCCAGGAGGGAAGGAGAGAATCACTCTCCACACCCAGCAACCCTTCAGAAATCACAGCACATTTCAGAGGCCGAAGTGAAAGATGCCCTGTGGAGAGGACAATGGCCACAGCCCTGTGCCAGCTCCTGGGCTCTCTGTGCGTCTCCCAATGCCAGGAGGGGTGCCCTAACCAGCAGGCACTGCCACCCGTCACAACACGGACAGGTGGTAGGGGACGCTCCTGCCCACAGTCCTGTGCCATGGGGGTGGGGGAACCCCAGCCCCCCCAGCTCTCACCTTCTCAATTATGTCCAGCAGACTACTGAAGTGGTGCGTGTGGCAGCCCTCCGCCAGGTCCACCAGCAGCTGGGTGGCCAGCTTGCGGACCTGGGGGTCTCTGTCCTCAGGGATATGGGACAGCTGCGAGATGACCACGGAGTTAATGAGCTCCTCCTGCATGGGGAACGGTGGGGAGCAGTAAGCCTCTGGCCCCATGGGGCAGTGTGAGTGTCAGGGACACTGTGCATAGGTCCACAGCTCCAGGCACTGGCCCCAGAAGTCCCTGACGCCAAGGAACCAGGCTACACAGCGCAAGGTAAGCAAGCAGGCCAGCAAGGATTCGTCCGGATTTCCTGTGTTACCATCTGAACTCTGCCTGCGAGGTGGGTGGGGCATTAGCATCTCATCGGAGCGCACACCCTGCTGCGACCGTAGCAAGCAGAAGATGCAGGTTACAGGAAAACTGAATGACTAACGGCTCGAGGTGGAGGCGAGGGGGAACAGCTGCACCTACCAACATGAGCACAGAGGGCGGATGGCACTGCCCCTCCACCCCAGGACAGAACCGTCCATTTGCAAAAAGAAAAAAAAAGCGCAGGGCTCCCACTGGTTCTATGTGATGATGTGCTGCATATTTTGCTACATGTCACGACATGAGAGCAGGGGGCATAACTCAGGGGTTAAAGTGTTTGCCTAGCAAGCACAAAGCCCCGGTTGCATTCCCTAGCACTGCATAAAAAATAGCTGGGAGCGGTGGTGCACACCTTTAATCCCTGCAATGGGAGGGCTGAGACAGACTGCTGTGGATCCTGGACAGCCTGGACTACACAGCAAAAAAAAATAATTACGATATAATAATACTTAAGTACACAACCTGTGTCATGCTTTTAAACCCAAAGACCATCCCCGACTATAAACTAGTCCACATAAACCAGTTCCAATGGCCAGAAAGGTAGGTGACCATGAAGCTACATCACCACTCAAGACTGCAGGAAATCTGGGAAGTGAAGTCATCAGGGCGTGCTGAGCCCACCTCCAAAGTCCCAGGTCCTCTCCCCAGGCATCTGACCAGCCAGCCTGTCATTCACATCAGTGACCACCATGCCATGGCCTGGCACAACCACACAGCCCAGGCAATGGCCCTGCCAGCTCTGTCACTCAACGTCACAACTGAGAGTACCTTCTTCAGCACCATGTAAGGCCCTGAGTTTGAGTCTCAGCATCACCAAAAACAAAAGTAAAAACAATCCCACGTAGAGGACCACTCGTGTATCTGGAGTGGCAAGACCCTGATGACAAAGACCCAACTGTGATGTGGACAGGGTGACGAGAGTCAGAGAAGGGTCCCATGAACTCCGATGAGGGACCGGAGAGGACAACAGGCTCCCTGAAAGAGGCTCTGAGCTCTACTTCGAGAGAGGGGGGCTGCACTGCAGGGAGCTAGCGGGCAGTCCAGGATAGGAAAGGCGGAGCAGAGGGCAGGACCATCTGCAGAGGCCAGGCCTGGAGGCTGCCTAGTGGGAGAGACGGGAAGAGGCGAGCTCCCAGCTGAGAGTGCGTCTCCGTGAAGGGGACCATGGGTAGGCACACTGGCACTGCCACTCTCCCAGGACGAGAGGAGGAAGGAGAGGGGAGGGGACAGCAGGGGCAGGAGAAAGGCCAGCAGGACCCGGCACAACCCAACAGCTGGTGACCTAACAAGGAGTGAGTAATGAAAGCGATTGCAAAAGCGACACAGCATCACACATGCAACTGTTCTGCGCCCAGATCACAATTCCCGAGAGGCTCCTGGGTGATGCGTGAGGACCAAGCCAGAATGGCCTGGGGATCTGCGCCCCTCGCGGCATCACAAAGGCTCGGCCAGGGCACCACAAGACAGACACACAAACGAGCAAGGGACGAACGAAGACGTTGCCGAACGCCTGCTCCAGAACGGAGCTGACTAGAACAGCAGGCCCTTGGCAGCACCCAGGTGGGGATGAAGCGGCGTCCGGCAGCCACACCCCCTGTTCATTTTTTGAGATGGGGTCTCACTCTGCAGTCCAGGCTGGTCCTGAACTCACAGCAATCACCTGCCTCAGCCTCCTGAGCACTGGGATTAAGGCAGGCACCCCAACACCCAGCTTATGTGGCCCTTGCCAGGCAGGTGCTCTAACTGCGGTGCCACGGCTCCAGGCACCCAGAGGCCCCCCCCCCCCCCCGGAGACCCAGCCTCACCCACCTCATAGAACTGCCTGTTGATGAGCAGCACGAAGGACAGCACGTCCAGGACCTTGATGCGCACGGCACTGCGGGACTCGTTCCTGGGGAGGGGGAGACAGGCTGCAGGGCTCGGCAGGAGCATCAGGCCCAGCCCTGAACAACAGTGGGAGGCCTGGAGTTGGATTCTCCCACGGGCCCCAGCTCGACATCCACACCCAGACCCTGACCTAGACAGGAGGCAGAAAGCTCTGCCCTCTGAGGCTGCCACCCAGGCATCTTGTCAGGGGACCCCGTCCTGCTGGAAAACTCCTCTCCCACCAGCAAGAAATGCTACGTGCAAGAACCAGAAAGGACAGCACAGCAGGCATGAGGGCACACATCTACTGAGGCAGGAGAGCCGCCAACGCAAACCCAGCCAGGGGAACTGAGCAGAAAGGGGGTGCAGAAGGACCTGGGTTCAATGGCAACAAAAGAAAGAAAGACAGAGAGAGAGAGGGGAGAAGAGGGGAGAGGAGGGGAGGGGGAGGGGGAGGGGGGAAGGAAAAGGAAAGGCGGGAGCCCTGGCCCTTGCACGGAGCATGAGGCCCAGGCCAGCAGGCTACAGCAGCTCCACTACCTGAAGAACCTGTCCACCAGCAGCTGCAGGTTCTGGATCCAGCCACCCTTTGCTGGGTGGATGGACTGAGCTCTATAGGATATCAAGTTCAGAAGAGAGGACTCCTGCCAGAGGAAGACAACAGTGTCAAGGAGCCAGATGGCCCGTGAACCCTAATCAAGCTCTGACCCCGGAGAAGCAAGCATGCTAGGCAAGACGCACCCACCCGTGGCCCAGGGGGAGAGGGGAGCAGGGCAGCAGGGAGCTTCTGTGAAAGCCCACCGGGCAGCCTGCCGTACACTGAGTGTTCCTGGGAAAACGACCGTGGCCCAGGGGCAACTGAGGAAACAGCCAGCCTCACAGGCCAGCAGAGGCTACCTCCACACAGGGCGATGAACTGGTGGCTAGGCAGGAGCACCGGCCTCTCCAACAGGTGCACACACCAGCCACCTGCCTTTACCTCCAATGCAGAAAACCTGACTTCCGCCCTTGCAGTCCTCCTGGCCTGAGCCAGAACGTGGAAGGGAGAGAAAAGCGGGGAGGAAGGGAGGAGGGCCGAGGGGGATCGTACAGGCCTCTGGTCCGCACAGCTCTCCACCAGCTCGAAGTATCTCTCCTGGGAGCCGTGGAACTCATTCTGATCACAGAGCTCCTCCACCGTGGTCAGCAGGTCATGGACGATGGCCCGGAGCTCCGGGCTGTCCAGGCTCTGGGACACCAAAGTGCACACACAGGCTACTTCCACCCGCCATGACACATGGCTGGGCCACGCTAGGCTGGGTAGGCAGCCACCGTTCCTGCCAGTTCCCAGCATGGGCAGCCCAGGCCGAAAAGGACAGGAGACAAGAGAAGCTACAGCTCTGAACACTCGCACACCTCTGCCAGGCTCTGACACCGTCTGAAGCACCAGGGCTGTGGCTGCCACCTCGTCACCCCAAGCTGAGGGGCTACCTGGCTAGCCAGACAGTCACAGCAGCCCTCAGAGGACGCCACCAGGATGTGCTGAGGCTCAGCTCTTCCCATGGCGGCCTGACGCCCACGCAGCTCTCCGCCTGAGTCATGCCCAAATTGACCTGCCTGTCTCACAGTCTCCATGTCACTGACATATGCCTATGACCCCAGCGCTCTCCTCTCTGCTCTGATCAACAGCCTCTCTAGCCCTGTTCTCCCAGTCTTGCAGAAAACACAGCAGCACTCCCGACGCTCTGGGACCAGCCTTCAGAGCCCCTTGGAGCCATTTAGGGGACCCGGATTCTCCCTCTGCCAGGCTCTAAACACCACTGACCCAGCTCAGCTCACCCACTGTGTACTTCTGTCTGGGACCAAAATGACGGTGCCATCTCAGAAAAATAAGACCTGTCTTAACTGGAGAACAGGTTACTCGGCACCTTAAAAAACCCCAGCAAACACAGCCATAGTAGCTAAGACCCCCGAGTGCTGTCCAGAAACCTAAGGCTCACCCCAAGGGTGGGGGGGGGGGGCGCCAGGCCAGCTGTCTGGGGTCTTGGTCCTCTGGCCCACCACCTTCACCCCTCACCTGGAGCTGCTGAAGCAACCGCTCCATGATGTTCAGCAAAATGTCCCACGCTACAGCCTGCAGGTCCTTTCTGTACTTCTTGATGAGCCTGGTGATGGACAGCACGATCTCATAGGACACCACCTCGTTGGGGCAGGTCATGGCCTGCAACATGGGCCGGAGGACACGCAGCGTCAGTGCTTGCTACTCACACACGGGAGCCTCTGCCACGCCGCCGTGGGGCTCAGTGTAAGACGCCTGGGCGGACGGCACTCACCGCCCTGGGCTCTGGGCCACAGGCACAGAGCGGTCCCACAAGGTCTCTACCCCACTGCACCAGTGGGCCGAGTCACTTCCCGCACCACACGGGGCTACACCTGTGGAGAGCACAAGGCTGACCCCACAGGGCAGGGATTCCACACAGCAGAAGCATGGCTTGGCCATGCTGTGAAATGGAGCACGTGTGAGGACCCCAGCTCACCAGGGAGCCATGGAAAAGGCACACGAACAAGCACAGGACGTGCTCCCACCACCACAGGCACACGGGAGCAGGAGGAGCCCTGCCGTCCCACCCCCGAAGGCAGCAGTGCTAGCACTTCACAGAAACATCCCACCAGCAGGAGGGTGACTACCCCAGGGTGACACTGAGCAGTTCCAGAGCTAGTGTGCAAGAGATTAAATTCCTAAGACAAACGTTTGAGAATAAAACCTTAAAACAGCCTTAAGCCTTTTCTCCATTTGAAAAACAACTCAGTCCTCCCAGCCAGCTGAGCACGGGTGGGTGTGAGGTCCACAGCCCTGGCCTGGGGTGTGGGCAAGAGGGACATTCCCATTCCTTTGAGGTCACCTGGGCCCAGAAACCTTACCTCATAAAAAGATGGTAACACGGATGTCGGGGAATTCTTGAGAGAATAGAGTCGGTGGGCCCCCCAGAGAGCCATACCCACAAAGAACACAGCTCCTCGCAGCAGTGGGGCATCCTCCACGTAGGCTCTGAAAGCAGAGGCCAGAGAGGCACAGCTGAGCTGGGCCCCAGCACCACGCAACGACCAGGGGCAATTTGGTACTCGGAACAGCCAACTGTGCCTCACTGACACACCATGCGTCGCAGGGACACCAGGCTGAGTGAGAGAGCAGGCCCTTGGCACCAAGGCACTCCTAGTCTAGAGGGGAAAAGAGCCAATGCGTCACATCACGCAGTCTGCACCTGGAATCACAGACGGTGAGGAAGGCCAGGAGCCGATGAGGATGCCACATGTCCTGGGAACACTTAGGACTCAACAAAGATAAGAAGCATCAGCTGAGGAAGCTGGACGCACCAGGAATGCCAGCACCCCGGGAGGCTGGCCCAGAAGGGGCACCAAGCTCAAGCCCTGCAGAAGGCACTCGGTAAGACCTTGTCATCAATCAGAAAAACAGGCTGGAGGAATGGCACAGCAGTTACAGCTCTTGCCTTGCAAGCACAAGGTCCTGAGTATGATTCCCCAGCACCTCATAAAGCCGGGCATGGTGGCGCACATCTATAATCCCAGCACTCAGGAGGCAGATGCAGAATTGCCCTGAGTCCAGAGCCAGTCTGGGCTACACAGTGAGCTTAAGACCAGCTGGGGCTACAGAGTGAGACCCTGTCTCAAAAAAGAAAAGAGCTCAAACAAAGGAAAAAAAAAAAGCAGTTGTGCACACCTGGAATCCCAGCATGTTGGGAGGCTAGGGACAGGAGAAGTGCAAGTTCAAGACCAGCTTGGCTATTTAGGAACTCAGTGACCCTGTCTCAAAGGCTGAAGATGTAGCTCAGTGCAGGAGTACTGGGTTCAATCCCAGCTGTGCAAAAAACAAAAAGGGCGGTGGTGCAGGAACAGGGAGAACACTGCAGCAAAGAGAAACCACGTCCTGAGGGCTGCTGGCAAGAGGGCGAATGGCAGAGGGAGGGAACAGGGCCCTTGGGCTCGGCCACTAGGGCCCTGGCTTCACAGGGAAGGGCGTCATTCTGGAAGAAGCAGGGGCAACTGTGGTCTCAGGCAAAGGGTGACGCACTCAGACCTGTAGGAAAAGGCCTCTAAGCAGCTGTGCAGAGAAGGTACTTCAGGAAGCAAGAATGAATGCTGGGAGCAGAAGCTGAGCCCTGGCGGGTGAGTGGCCACACGAGGGGACAGACTCGGGCCATCACACACAAAAATCGGCCGAGCTTCCGTGAAAGCTGCTGAAACAGACACCCAAAAGGAACAGGAAAGTCCCACTGTCGTCCACTCCTGGCAAGTGCCAGCATGACCAGCCTTCCATAGGCTTCCGAAGCAGCTGATCTCAGCCAACTCATCCTCACTCACAGCCCAGCATGCCCACTCACCTGTCCTCCATAATGCGGCACATGTTGTAGATGGCACTGTGGCCCAGGTGGGTGCCCAGGAGGTTACGCATCAGCTGGGGACAAAATGCACATTACAGGGCTCAGTGTCCCGGCCCTCGGCTTGCCTCACACAGCCACTGCTCCACAGCCCCAAAAAGCCAGGTTGCCGTCACCTCCTCCCAAACCTGAGGACACAGAAGCTTCTACCACCAAACTCTCACCTCAGTTCAACTGCCCTGGAAACACCCCACGGCTGCCTGCAACAGGCGACCAACTGGGCACCCACAAAGTCAGCTGCTAACTAGGAAGACGAGGCAGCCCTAGCCCCACGTGTCCCAAGAAGCCCCCACCTTCCAGCAGGGCTCACAGAGCTCCTTGACATTGACGGTGCGGCACAGGGTGACAATGAACAGAGGCAGGCTCTCGGCCGGCAGGCAGTTGTAGCAGACCACAGCATCCAGCACCTGCAGGGAGACCTGCGGGACGGCAGAGCGGTCACCCCGCGCCCCACCACCAAAACACCTCAACACCGGGACAGAGGCCGCCCACGGTCCTCACTGGGGAGACTTCTGAGGACAAGTAGCCAACCAAGCTCTGAAACCACAGGTGACAGGCAGGGCTTCATCCCCGAGTCCCCGCCTCCCAGAAACAATTTGTACGAACCATCTCCTTGCAGGGGCACCACTGACCTCTATGTCCACGGAGGACACTGTCCGGATGCACAGAAGACAGATCATGCTGGGGAGCAAGTGGTAGAGACACCTCAGAGAGCACCTCTCCACGGCTGAGCACCACGCAGCACATCGTGGTTACTCGGGACGTCAGCTAGGGGGCCGGGCAGGGGTCCTTCCTCAGGGCCTGCTCTGGGCCAGCCACGCTGTCTGTACTGTGTGTCCGACATGACCCTGACAGAGCCCCACCCTCAGGGACGCCACAAGATGTTATAAGTGAAAATAATGACAAAAAGAGGCTGGGTGTAGCGGCTCACGCCTATAACCCCAGCATTCTGGGAGGCTGAAGCAGGAGGAATACAAGTTCAAGCCCAGCCTGGGAAACTCAGAGACTTCTGCAAGGCCCTGTCTCAAAATAAACACAAAAAGATAGGGCCAGGAATGATAGGAGTACATGACTGTGATCTCAGCACGGTGGGAAGCTGAAGCAGGAGGATCCCAAGTTCAAATCTAGCCTAAACAACCTGCAAAACCATCTCAAAGTAAAATTTAAAAATAAAGGGCTAGGGATGTAGCTCAGTTTGAAGCTCTAGGTTCAACACTCAGAACCACAAAACATATATAAACAAAAGACCGGGATGGAATACTAGAGAGCTACATCCCCTTCTACTCCTCCACTGAATTGGCAACTTAGTTAATCTGATCTTAAGAACAAAGACGGAACTGTCACTACAGTAACATCTGGGACTCCCAGCAATCCTCAGCCTCCGGAGGGCTGGGATTACAGACATACGCCACCATGCCCGACTTATGTGGTGCTGGGGAATGAACCCAGAGCTGTGTCCATATGCCGTGCCATTCCTCTCACTCCCCCTTCTCTTTCTCCGGTGCTGGAGCCGGCCCCCGCGCAGGCGCGCGCCCCACCAAGCCACACCCCGCCTTTGCTTAACCTCCTCCTTACTGAACCATGGAGGCGATATATTCGTCCAGGTAGCAGCTGTTGAATTTGACCAAATTCACAAGAACGAGCAGGAACTCCGAGGACAAGCCAACGTCCATCCACTGCAGGACAAATTCCGCTGCAAGAGAAGAAGAGGGAAGGCTGCAGAGAAGAGGGGTACACTTCCCCTCATCTTCTCCCCCAGGAGTCTTAATCTCAACCCTGCTGAGGAGTACGCCAGCAGTCCCCTCACGGGAACAAGCAGGTCCCTCACAGCGCTGTCCAGGAGCTGTGCCTGGACACCCCTCGCCACCTGAGGAGTGGAGCTGAGAGGCAGTGGGTGCACAGTGTCCACACTCCAGGCCCCCAGCCCAGGCCACCACAGCAGGGCACACCCAAGGGGGTGAGGGGGAGGGAGGGAAACAGAGAGAGAGACACACACGCACACGCCACCCTTCGCCAGAAACCTGAGTGCAGGCTCCCATCAGCAGCCACCCCGGCAGACACCAAGGCCCGCAGGTGTCACAGCGGCAGAGCCCCTCAGACCCGCTGTCTCCTCCTCCCCCTCACACAACAGAGACATGGCGTCTGGAAACCATCAGGCTGAGTGAGCACAAGGCCAGGCTTGGAGGGCAGAAGGAAGGTGTGTCGGGGCACGTGGGGCAACAGAACTGGCAATACTCTCCTCCGGTGGCAGGACACAGTCCACCACCGCCCACCTAAGAGGCCCTATCTGGGTCCCGTTCCCCACTTTAGGCCAGCATGTCTAGAGTGAGGCCTGGAGTCTACGTTCTACCAAGCTCTAGGGAACCTTGGGAGATCCGAAGGGGCAGAGTGCCACGATCCTATACCCCTTCAGGGTCCTCAGGTCCTTCCTCATCCCAAGTTCAATTCGGCTTCCAATCTGTTTACTTATGGTACTGGGGATCAAACCTGGAGCCTTCAAACTGAGCTATATCCCCGCCCATTTTTATTTTTAATTTTGAGGCAGGTCTTGCTAAGACACTAAGTTGCTAAGGCTGGCCTTGAACTTGTAATCTTCCCACCTCAGCCTCCTAGAGTAATGAGATGACACCACTGGTCCTGGCTAACAGGTTAAATCTGATAAAGGCCACAGAAAGCTACACACCCAGTTCTTCTTCCAAATAAGTGATGTGTCTCCCATTGTCCGTGAGAGCCTTGAAAACTTCCAGCCTTTCGTGGAGGTCCTCATTGGAGGGGTAATCTTTAATGACCTTAAAGAAGAGGGCTCTGAGGATACCCAAGCGGTCACCCTGTAGACAAAACCATAGTCAGCAGAGTCCTCCCAGGTCCTCCCACACCACTGCTGGAAGCCGGGAGCGCAAGGACACTGCAGTGCAGAGCCCGGCCAGCTCCGCCTTCACCCAGAAGCACTGTGCTGGACAAGAGGCAACATTACGGACTTGGGCGGGGGTCTAGAGGCACCGGTCAGCAGATGATTGGCACACGTGGACCACCTACGACGTGGGGCTGAGAGCACTGGGGGGCACAGAGCAGGGACAACGTGGGTCCTACCCTGGCTCAGCTCAGCCCAGGATAGACACGGGAGTTCCCATCATGACAGAGGTGCCAGAAGAGGGGTGGTGTGAGTGGACGGGCCTCTCCAAACAGTCCAGTCATGAGGAAAGACAGGACACCAGAGGAAGAGCAGGACAGTGTTACAGTTCAGCTCCAGAACGCAGTCTCAGGTGCTCAGAGGTAGGATATTGGAAGCAGACTGGCTACTAGGAGATGCTGTAGGTCACTAGTGGAGCAATCCACTAGCAGGTGGCAGGGCCCAGGTGGAGGGATGTGGGTATAATCTGACGGGCGCATTCTTGGCCCTAGCTCTTCCCACCCACGATTTCTCTGCTTCTTGGCTGCCCTGAGTGAGCAGCCCTGTACCACCATGCATTTACATCCTCTGTGCCACTTCCCTGGAGCTGGCCAGTCATGGGCTGAGCCTACTGACACCATGAGCCAAGTACATCTCTTCTTTAAGGCGTAGGTGTAGAGCACTTTGTCCAACAATGGGAAAGCAACGAATGTAAACAGGAGGGGAGCCTCAGGGTCAAGGGTCAGCCAAGGCCAGCACAGCTGTGAAGTAGGGGCAGCAGGAACCTGACACCAATGGCCACATCAGCCTCCTCTCCCCACCTCCTGCCTGAACTGCCAGAGGAAGCAGCTCCAGCCATCAGCCCCACTTGGCAGAGAGGTGGTGGAGCCTCAGGTTCCAATGACGAGCCAGGGCTACAAAGATCAGACTGATGACACCACCACGTCCAAGCACACACTCTAGCTCCAAAGTTTTTTTCCTTTTTCTTTTTGAGACAGTATCTCACTCTGTAGCCCAGGCTGGTCCTGAGTGCACCGGTGTAGCCCAGGCTGGCCTTGGACTCAGGACAACCCATCTGCCTCAGCCTCCAGAGTGCTGGGATTACAGGCGTGCGCCACCACACCCAGCTTTATGTGGTGCTGGGGAATTAACTCAGGGCCTTGCCATTCTTCCAGCCCCAAAGCTCCTGTTAACTGCCAAACTCCACACAAGGCACGTCACCAAAGACAGGAGTCCACACGATGGTGGCTGGTATAACCCATCAGGCCCCACCCCTTACCTGTCCTTGCACGATGGCCTTCATCAGGGCCAGCACTGCATGCCGGGCCTCCAATGGCCGCTCTGGCTGCAGCAGATCTGCAACAGCCTTCCAGAGTGCTTCCACCGCATGCTGCCACCAACAAGAGGGGACAGCAGTGAGGATGTACATTCCAAGAACCTTGGCACCTCAGTTCAAGGACAAGACAGCCAAGAACCGAGCACAACGGGCCTCCTGACAGAACCGGCCCAAGAGCCCCCGCCGCGTGCCCTGTCCACAGGCCTCAGAACCCCTCAAGCCCAAGCAGATCCTTTCAGGCAGCTCCAGGCAAGGGCGAAGGGAGGAGGGAGAGCAGACAGGCCAGGGGAGTGACACTGCTGCCCCCGGACGGGCAAAGAGGGTCCTGCAGAGCTGCTTCCTCTGGAGAGGGTTCATGGGGAAAGGCTATGAACTGTAGGGCAGGATGGGGCCGGGGCCTGCCCCCCACCTCTCTGCACGAACCCACCAGCCATGCACACCTGCCCTCCCAGGAGACGCTAAGTCTGCTACTCTCACCAGCTCTCAGGGGCCATGGGGAGCTTCTTCCCGAGTCTGGACAGTCTCATTCCACACAGGCCTGAGCCAGCTCTTACATCACTTTCTCCCCCAGACTAACCACGCTTCTCCAGCCTCCACGACCAGGGAGGTCACGCCCTCACTCTCCCGGGCCATCTCCTTTCGAGAGAGGGACCGAAGTGGCCAGGGTCTCTTAGACGCTGACTAGCGACGTCTCAACTGACTCAGAATTCGCTGGAACCCTTTGTTCCATTCGTAAGACTTCTGAAGATGCAACCCGAGGAGCAGCAAAGACAGAGCCCGTGGACCATCCCAAAACCTCAGAGCTGTTTATTTACTGGCATGATGGTCCACAGCCACCTCCACAGCAACCCTCAACCCTCAATCCCTCTACCACCCCCTCTACCCCAAAGAAAGCAGGAGGCTGGAAACAGCTGTCCAAAATATAACACCGAGTCAGGCCTCCCAAGTGGTCCACAACTGCGAAGCCTTCAAGCATCCTCTGCGAAACCTCACCCTGCCCGGGGTATCTGACATCTCCCCTGCCCTAAATGTGCTCTAAGAGTGAACAAGGCACGTGCACTTTCATAACCCTTCTGGGGTCTTAGTTACCTTCCTGCATACCAGAGAAGGGTCACTGCTGTGACTTTACCTGACCATGTAACTCGGAAGCCTTTGGAACTAGTTTCTGGGAAAAGGTTGGAAAGTTTTGAGGATGCTGGCTCAAGAAGCCTTGGAGTGCCCAAGCTGAGCTCAGTGGGAGGTTCTGGTCAGAGCTCAGAAGACCAGAATGCTGATAGAAGTGTGGACTGGGAAGGCTGGGCTCAAGAAGTTTCAGATGGGAAGAAGAACTGTATTGGCAAGTGGCCTAAAAGCCATGCATGCTGTGCCCTGGCAGAAAGTCGGCTGACACACTGCCCTTGTCCAGAGACTGCAAAACTGAGATTAAGGGCTGTGCATTACTTAATCTGACAAAGGAAATCTCAAGGCAGCCCAATGTTCAAGCTGTTTCATGGCTGCTATCTGCAGCTTTTAGCCAATTGTATGGCAAAAGGCAGGAGGAAAAAATGGCAGAGAAAAATTATATAAAAACTTTGCAGTGCCAGACTACCGTGGCCTGCAGTGGTAGGGCAGAAGTGTACAGGGAAACTAATGAGACTAGCATTGAAAAAAGGCCAAGTTCTCAGGACTGTAACATAAGACGCCTTGAGGGTGTCTCAAGAATCAGCAAGACCTCGCCCTTTATCAATTAAAGGGTGGAAAGGTTAATGACTCTGCTTGAGAAGCGTACCCCAGGGCACCCCGTAGTGGCAAAGAGAGAGCCACCTGGAGTTCAACCATCTAAGAACACAGAGGCCTCCACATCGACTGTCCAAGGGGGCAAGGCTACTGCTCAGGCAAGTGGCAGACTTTGATGATATCCATGTGGTCCTGGTCTTACAGGCTTGCAGTGTGCAGGAGCTACGGGTTCATGGAGGCTTCCACCAGATTTCAGAGGAAGGCCTTGGAGGCCAGGCAGTGTGCCCTTAAGGCTCAGGCAGTGTACCCCAAACATTTGGAGAGGCTGAAGCCAGAAACATGGGTCTCAGCTGAGAAAAGCTGCAGGCATAAGCAGATTCAGCATAATACAGAGAAGATGGAGGTTGCAGCCAGCAGCAACACTGCAGGGGTGGAGCCACTCAAGCCCTTCAGAGTTCACCTGTGTCTGATGCCAGTCTACCCCAGGTGCTACACATGCAGCTAAACTTAACTCTCGCTCTGCTGGTTTTAGAACTTGTTTTGGTGCAGCTGCTTTTCATCCTCCTAGTCCTTTTGGAATGGGAATGGTTACCTCGTGCCACTCGATGTTGGAGGGGCTTAACCTTTCTTTGATTTTTCACAGGAGCTCATAGCTAAGAGTTTGCCTTGCCTTTCAGAGACTTCGGACTTGGACTGCTAGCAGGGCTGGAACTGTTAAGATTTTGGCAACTCTTAGTGAAGGCCTAAGTGCATTCTGCGTGAGGAGGTGAACATGAGTCCTTTGGGGGCTGAGGCAGAATACTGTGATTTGGATCTCTGGAATGTTCCCCAAGAGTCTCATGTATTTGGATGTTATGAAATATCTGTGATTTGAGGAGAGGTGAGGTCCTGCTCTGGAGGAGTAGATTATGGGTATGTGCTGGATTATAGGTGTGTGGTGGAAGAGAGGCAACGGTGGAATTAGGGGCTCAAACCTGGAAGGGGCAGAACATTGAGGCTGGACCTGGAGGGTATATGTGACTTCCTCCCTTCATCAGGGACTTGGCTTCCCGTCTGCAGTGCTGTGAGGAGCTGACTCCTGTACACCTCTGCCCTGGGTTTCCACTGCTGCCGGCTGCCCATGAATGATCAACCTTCTAAAACCGTGAGCTAAAATAAACTTTTCCTACGCTAATTTGTGCACGTTGGTTATTTTGTCACAGCAACAAGTAAGTAACTAAGATCCTGGGATCCACTGCAAAATTCTGCCTGTTCTCTTCAAGCCCACCCCCGACCACGACAGGTCTCTAAGGGTTGCACTCAGGCCATCTCTAGAAGCTTTTCCATTGCAAAGATGAAATGTCCCTAAAATACTGAGAATCCAATCATTACAGAGTTAGTCGTCAACCATACTCCTGAAAAACAGCAAACTAAGGCTGTTTTCTCATTTGTTTATTTTTTTGGGGGTGGGGTTTCTAGTCTCTAAACTCAAGAATTCTAACTAGTGAATATGCATCTCCCTAGGAGCATAACTGAGACACACTTACCTCTTCAAATTTCTTAGACTTTGCGACCTCACAGATTTGCCCTATCACCCGGATGCGGTTGTTAAGCCCACTTTCGACACTCAGTTCCTGCAGAACAGGGAGGAGGAAAAGGCACCAGCACTGAGAAATCAACCACACACCACGCTACAGACTGTGGCTCCCCATTCTGTACTGGAACGGCCACATATCTTCATGGATGAGTAATGACAAGGGGCAGCTTTGGTTCTCATAACTGCAAAGCTTTTATCAAGATAGAACTCGTGTGAATACACCACACTGTGCAATTTTCAATCGTGCAATTTAAGGTTTAGTACACCTGTAACACACACAACCATCTCCGCTAATTCCAGAACGTGTCTGCATCTCCAGGAGGAAATCACAAACCAACTCCTCCTTTCCCTCACCCTAGCAACCACCAATGTGCTTTCTGTCTCCCTGGATTTGCCCATTCTGGACACTTCATACAAACAAATCTGTGAATTAAGAGATAAACACAAGGCTCTGGATTTTTCTCCGTTATGGTGGCACACACCTTTTCATCCAGCACTCAGGATGCTGATGCTGTGAATTTGAGGCCAGCATGGGCTATGTAGTGAGTTTAGAACCACTCTGGACTACACAGACAGACCCTACTCAAAAAAATGGGGGGGAGGGGAGGCTGGAGACATAGCTCAGTGAGAAAGTCCTAGGCTGCATCACTAATACCCCGCTCAATAAAAGGAGAAAACATCAACAACAAAAATACTAGGTGTCTTGTTAGACATTTCCAGGACCTCACTACTTGGCAGGCTGAGGAAAAAGAATCACAAATTCAAGTCAAGCCTGGACAACTTAATGAAACCCTGTCTCAAAAAAAAAAAAAAATTACAGGAGTGGGCTGTTGCTCGAGGGTAGAGGCCCTGCAGAGAACACACAAGGCCTTGAATAAAACGCCCAGCACAGCACAAAGGAGGGTGGGGGCTGGAGGTGCAGCAGCCTGCATGAAGCCTTGGGCTATTCAATCCTCAGCAAAAATAAAAATGAACCATAAATTAAGGAAAGTTAGGAACCTACTTCTCCCAGAAACTCACAAATTCCCAATGATCACCTGGCCCTATCCCTAACAACCTCTGAAGATAAAGCCGTTCAAGCCACACCTGGTAAAATTGCTTTTTCTGGCATAAACATCTGAATTTTTTTTTTCCTAAGGCAGAGTCTCACTCTGGAGTCCAGGTGAGTCCTGAACTCACTATGTAGCCCAGGCTAACCTAGATGCCTCAGCCTCCCACGGGCTGAGATTACGGGTGTGCAGCCATCATGCCCAACTACTACATGAGCTGGAGGATCAAACTCAGAGCTTCGTGCTTGATTAGCACACCCTCTAGTCACTGAGCTACACCCCCAGGCCACTGACTCCTGAATTCTAAGGTAAGTGTGCAATGGAAACCCGGTAAGATCCTGCCTATCTGGAGAAAGAACATGCATGGACGCCTCCACCATATGGGGACAGCAATGGGCCCCTCTCAGAACCCCCTTGTCAGACCAAACACAGCCTTCCGGGCCTTCGCACCGGGCTGCCATGTTGGCAGCTTCACTCACTCTCAAAACTTCCGTCGTGATGATAAACTCGGTCTGCTTGCCTTCCGCAGACCTGGGGTTTGGCCTGGACGTTCCCAGTCCCAAGAGAATCTTGAACTTCTCCTTCAGGCCTGAATCTTTGCTTGCTGGCTTGGCCATGGTGGGCAGGAGCCCAAGAGAGGGCTGTCTGTGCAGAGAGAGGGGGAAATAAAAAAAAACAGGCATTGGAAACACCTGGGAACAATTCCGCACGCAAAGACAGTAACGACCTCCAGCCGCCACGACCCTAAGTCTCTGGGAAGGGAGGAAAACCTTTCTCGCCCACAAGGCTGGTCAAGTTAGCTGCCTGCTAGCACGCTCGCGCGCTTTCGCGGGGTGCCCGGGGCCCTGTCGTTTCTCCCCTCCCTTCCTCCTGCTTGCAGGAGGAACTGTCGCGGAGACCCCTGAAACGGAGACCAGCTGGCGTCCGCCATGACTTATAGTCAAAGCCTGGAAAACGGAGACCAAGTTGCGGTGAGCGTGGGCACAGCCTGAGCAAGCAGGGCCCGCCTCCCCGCCCCTCATCACTGCCGGGCCACGCCGTGGTCCCGACCGGCGACAGGAGCCGAGGCGTCAAATGCCACTCACCCCTCACAGCCGCCCCCGCGGAGAAAGGCTCACACCCCCAGCTCCCGAGCCACCACCACCGGAAGCGCGTCTGAGACGCACTTCCGGGGGAAGGGCAGAGCCGCGGGCCCGCGCGTGGGTTGCCGGGAGTCGTAGTTCTGGGAGCGCACAAAGCACGTGATGGGACCGCGAGGGCCAACGGGAAGTGTAGTCGGCTGCTCCAGGCATGAACGCGACTTGGAGGATGGTGACGCGCAGCCGGAGTCGCGCTCCCGGGGCCAGGTCACGGGCGCGTGGGGAGGAACCCACGTTGACTCGGAGCCCAGAAGTATCTGCAGGTACCCCTCCGCCTATCCAGGCCGCAAGAGGAGTGGCGAGGGATGGGGGCCAGGGCTGCAGATCGGAACCCAGACCCGGGTAGAGATCGCAGACGCAAACGAGTCGGCCCGCCCTCTGCCCCACGTGCGGCCCGGCGGCCCTGCCCCGACCTTTTTTAAGAGACTGAGGTCCGCAGAACCGGGGTCCGTGCTCGTCCACCCTGCCACCCACCCTCGTCCCAGATGAGAACGTCCCCTTCCCATCAGCCTGCCCCGGAACAGTCTCCTTGAGCCAAGCGAACTGTGCGGCACAGCAGTCCTTACCCTCGGCTGCTTCCTTCTTTGCCAGGCTGGGTGCCAAGAACACACCCAGTCAGAAGTCTTCTCCCCCAGTTGGAGGATGAAGCCCAGAGAAAACAGGAAAGGGCACGGCTTTCATTTGTCCCGTACCGGTGAAGGGCCTGGTGTGTGCCACGCACTCCCTGCACTCGCCTGCTGAGGCTGCTTCACGTTTGGCCAGAGCAGAATTTCCCATAGGCACCCTGGGTACCAGAGAAGTCCGGACCAGGAGGCCCTCGGGGGTGGGCGGGAGCAGCCAGGTGTTGCTGCCCTCTAGGGCAGCAGGAGGCTTGATGCCGGATGAAAACATTGGGAGTTCATTGTGGGTGCAAAGGCAAGCCATGGAGTTCTGTAAGGGGGCAACACAGTCCAGTTTGGGTATTAGGAAGGTCTGTGGGATGGAGCTTGGGATCACAGTGGAGGCTGTCACTGCGATCCTAGTGGGAGTACTTTCTTTCTTTCTTTCTTTCTTTATTTTTAAAGAATGTCACTCTAGCCCAGGCTGGTCCTGAGCTCACTACGGAGCCCAGACTAGCCTTAGATTTGTGGCAGTCGTCCTGCCTCAGCCTTCCAAGTGCTGGGATGACAGGTGTGCAGCACCACACCCAGTTTACGTGGTGCTGAGGAATCAAACCCAGGGCCACGTGCTTGCTAAGCAAGTGCTTACCGCTGTGCCGTTTCTGCAGCCCCTTGTAAAAAATACCTTCCCCCCAGGTAATGGACAGTCATTGGGTGAATGAGAGGGGTGGGTCACCAGGTAGGCACCTCCTGTGTGCTGCCTTCATGCCTTAGATCCCCAGGGCTCAGGGGACTGAGTGGCACTTCTTACAGACGGAAGACAGAGCCACAAGCCCGTGAAGCGTCTGCGGAAGGCACAGAGACTGCACGTGGAGTATGAGGACTCAGACAGTAATAAAGGTGAGGCACCTGAGCCCGCCACGGTGCCTGTCTGGGAGCCCCCATACTGGCGGCAGCAGCTGGCCAACATCCGCACCATGAGGAGCAAGAAGGACGCACCTGTGGACCACCTGGGAGTTGAGCACTGCTGTGACCCTGGCGTCCCCCCAAAGGTCGGTAGGAGCCCCACCTGCCTTGGTGGTCCCTTCCTCCCCTCCAAGCAAGGAAGAGGCTTGCTTCCTTACAGGCCTGCAGCAGCGGCTACAAAAAACCTGGCAGCTCTTGACTGGCACCTTACCTATTGGTGGCACCCCAAGAGGATGCTCATCTGGTGCCCCAGAACATGGGCAGCATCACCTGCTTCATCGCGGCTGCTCAGTAGGCCAGGGAGAGCCGTGACTTGGGGCCCCGTGCTCTGCTTTCTGCTGGGTACAGTGTGGCATGTTGGAGGCCTTTGGAACCATGGAAGAAGAAGAGTTCTGTTTCCACTGCCCTAGAGCCTGGGTGCTTTGGTCAGCCTGACTTCTAATGCCCGCTGTGCTACAGGGTGGCATGGGGACTTGCATCTCTGAGCCTGTTTGCTTGTCTTTGAAACGGGTATGCTACCGCTGATGCAGCAGTAGCAAATAGCTGTTGAGCAGCAGGCATACCCAGGATGTGATTCCAAGTACCTTGTTCCTCTTGTTGTTTGGGACCGGAGATCCAGCCCAGGGCTTTCATGCTGAACTGCATCCCCAGGCCATTTTTATTCTTGATTTTGAGACAGGGTCTTGGCTTTGTTACCCAAGCTGGGCTCAAACTTACGATGCTCCTGCCTCAGCCTCCCGGAGTACTGCAATTACAGGCCCGTGCCACCAGGCCCAGGTGATTGCAAGTGCTTTGATAATTTGTTCGAGCTTCACACTAATCCTGTAAAGAAGGTAGATATTGTCCCCAGGCTGTAGGTGACAAGACAAGTCCCCCCACCACCCCCCAGGCACACAACCTGTTGTCCCGGGTGAGTAGAAGGGCCCGGGTACGAGTGATAGTGGCAGTGAGCCCGGCTGATGCCTGACTCCAGCTGAGGTGCCAGGACCTGCTGCCACCCTGCCTGTGTTGCTGTGCTAGCAGGAGCGGAGGTACCAAGTGCTGTTGGCCCTGATGCTTTCCAGCCAGACCAAAGACCAGGTAACAGCGGGCGCCATGCAGCGGCTACGGGCACACGGCCTGACGGTAGACAGCATCCTGCAGACAGATGACAGCACGCTTGGCAAGCTCATCTACCCCGTGGGATTCTGGAGGGTGAGCCTGGTCCACGGCGACTGGGAAGGGGTGGCGCCGGCCTGGCAGAGACATGCAGTCGATGAACACCGTCTCTGGCCTCAGAGGCCACTGAGCAGCCAGAGAAGCAGGCCCTGTGGCTGGTGGCCTGTCCCTAAAACGCCTTGTTTGCACCCACCCTCCTCCCCTCCCCGCTCAGCTGTCTGCACTTCCTTGCCTTGCCTTTCCCTGTGTTTACTCCAGGCCTCCCCCAGAGTGTCACCCCGTGAGGCTGCGCCCCGCGAGTGCAGTGCAGGGTGGTGGGTGGGAGGATCTGTTGAAAGTGGTTCAGTGGGTGGAGCCACTTCCTTCAGCAGTGGCGTGGGCCTTAGTCTGTCTGGCAGGTTTTAAATAGCCCTCTCCACTCAGCACAGGATGGGAACCGCCCGGCTGCCCCAGCACCAGCAGGGGAGCCCCAGGCTTGGCCTTCCTTCCTGAAGGCCCAGGTGCTGCCAGCCAAACTCCTGGGAGTAGCTGGCCTGGCCAGCCTGGCTCAACTCCCCAGGACATGTGTCACCAGCTTATGTGGGTGGAAGGCCAGGGGCCCGTCCTGCTGCTGCTTCGCATCCGCCGGGGAGGGAGGGAGCGGGTGCCTCCGCCTGTGTCCCCAGCGCCTTAGCAGGGCATCTGAGGATTTCCCCAGGGCTGACGCCCCTTCTCTCAGAACAAGGTGAAGTTCATCAAGCAGACCAGCGCTATCCTACAGCAGCGCTACAACGGGGACATCCCCACCTCCGTGGCAGAGCTGGTGGCACTGCCAGGCGTTGGGCCCAAGATGGCCCACTTGGCTATGGCTGTGGCCTGGGGTACAGTGTCTGGCATAGGTGAGTGGCACCTGCCCCAGGGAGGGATCTCCAGCCTACTGGCTGGCTGTTCTTAGGGTTGCCTATGCCCTGTCACCCCACTCTAGCCTTCTAACCTGTCACAGGAAGGTGTTCCCAGCACTGAGCAGGCCAGCCCCACCCAACGTGGGCACTGACGGCAGAAGCTTGTGCATTCTGGGCTCTGTGGGGACCCTGGTCTGTAGCACATGCTGGAGAGATCAAACCAAGGAGTACCCCCACCTGTGGGTGGAAACACTGGGTGGGGGCGTGCTGCTGCCTTGGGCAGGAAGCCTCCAGGAAGACTTCCCGGGATGAGGGAAAGAGCTTAGGGCCAGGCCAGAAGAAGGCAGCGTGCTCCAGCCAGAAGGTACAGTGTTTCCAAAGCTGTGTAGGAGCACCTGGGGGGCTGAGGCAGGCGGATCACGAGTTTGAGCCCAGCCTGGACAGCTTAATAAATTAGTGAAAAACCTGTCTCAAAAAACTTAAAAGAGGTTGGGGGTGTAGCTCAGAGTAAAGGACTTACGTTCCATCCCCGTACTTAAAAAATAAATAAAAATAAAACAGGCAGTATACCGCAGGACAGAGGCCCGGAGAGTAGGAGTGGGGAGCTCAGAACTGAGGCAGGCCAGGTGGAACGGGCAGGGGAGGGCAGGGGTCTAGGTGGAAAGAGAAGGGCCAGCTCCTGGGGCCTGGGGAGAGGGGGTCAGAGTGGGCTGTTCCCCGAATCCTTTTCCTAGGTATGATCTCTTCCTGGCCCTGGAGGTCCCTCTGTGGACCTGGGTGAGCCGGCTCCCTGGGGCAGGCACAGGGCTGCTTCCTTCTTGGACCTTTGCCCAGAGGAGTTGGGGCTCCAATGGCCACATGGCAGCCCAGGAATGAAAGAGTGACCTCAGTCTCTCTGTATCTCTGCTCTGGACACCTCTGGGCCCCCTGGGGGGGACGAGTAGGTAGGAGAAGAGGCAGTGGTTCCCTAGGCAAGCAGCTTTTTGGCAGTCCTTGGCTGGCAAGAGGGCAGCTTGGGGCCTGGTGGCCACCTATGAGGCTGGATAGCAGCTGAAGAGTCAGGCCAAGCAGGGCCAGGGCAAAGCCCCCACCCCCACCCCAACTCCCAGTGCCACCTGCCCGACTCTTGTCAGACACTTGAGCTTATCTGGGCGCTGTCCTCAGTGGCCTGTGTCCCAGGAGTGCTGCTTTGGGGCTGGGCATCCTGTGGGGGAAGGGCCCGTGCCCGTGGCCAGATGGGACTGGGTTCCGTGTCAGGCACAATGGATGTGAATCTCGGAAGGCCGCCTTCTCTGGTTCTGTGGCCTGCCCGCGTGGCCTCCCAGGAAAGAGAATAGGCCCTCTGAGTTAGATCCTACAGCCGGCCAGGGTGGTAGGACACACCTACAACCCCAACGCTCTGGAGGCTGAGGCAGGAGAATCTCAAGCTTGTGCCCAATCAGGGCAACATAGTGACTGAGACTCAGCTAGGTGACTCGGGTTAGCCACTTGGCCTCCGAGCTCGCTCAAAGCTGATGAAGCAGACACTTTCCTTAATTACCTGTGTGTGTAGAAAGCCCTTCCGGCTACCACAGGAGACTCATACGTGATGCAGCCCTGGGCCAGGCCCCTGGGTGTCCTAAGAAGCAGTGTCACCTCTGTGTCGTAGACAAGGAGGCTGAGGCTCAGGGCCCTCATGCCCTGCCTGCACCCGGGTACCTCTTCCCACACATGGGCAGCGAGGCCAGGGAGCAGGTACAGGAATTAGCTTTCTGGCTGTAAATGAGAGATGGCAGGGCCAGGGCTGCTGCTGGCCAAGATGCCTGAGCAGGAGAAGGTGGCCAGGGCACCAAGGCTGCACCAAGCCCCAGCAGTGGCCAGCTAAGGGGGCAGGGGCCGAGGCACAGTGGGTACAGCTGCAGCCGATCTGGCCACGCTGTCTGTCTGCTCTGGTCCCATCAGCTGCAGTGGTCAGACCCGCTGGGCCAGAGTGCAGACCTGGTGTCCACAGCTAGTGCCTGGTCTAGGAGGAACCCTGGGCCGCAGGAGAAGGGGCAGAGGAAGCAGAGCTAGGCAACTGTTTTAACCGCTGAGCTATTCTTCCGGCCCGTTTGGGGGTTTTTTGAGACAAGGCCTTTCTCTGTCATTCAGGCTGGTCCTGAACTCACTATGTAGCCCCAGCTGGCCTTGAACTCATGGCAGTCCTCCTGCCTCAGCATCCCGAGTGCTATTTTTTGTTCATTTGTTTTTTTCATTTTGAAACAGGGTCTTGGTAAGTTACTATGTTGCCCATTCTAGGCTCAAATTTTCAGTCTTCCTCTCTTAGCCTCACAGAGTGCTGGGATTACAGGTGTGCACCACATCTGGATCTGGCTTGGGTTTGAGGGGGTAGGGCAAGGTTTGATGCTGAGAATCTTACCTGTGCTGGGCACGCACCCTGCCGCAAAGCTGTGCCCCTAGACCGCACATGCTCTGGTGGGAGAACTCTGCCGTAAGTGCTGTGTACACTTGCTGAAGGCCTGTGCCCTAGGCCCTGAAGCCCAGTCTCTGACTCAGCAAGCCCCTGTTGCTGCTGTTGGAGAATGCAGAGCCTAGTTCCCCTGTTTTGCGGGGGAGTGAGGGAAGGGTTTACTGGGGATCAAGCCAAAAGTCTTGACACTGAGCTCCACCACTAGCCTTTTTTTTTTCTTTTTTCCTTTTTTCGAGAATCTCACTAAGTTGTCCAGGATGGGCCCCAAACTTAAGATTTTCCTCCCTCAGCCTCTTAGAGTACTAGGATTATGGACTTATGCCACCAGGCCTGTCAGGGGTCCCCTGATGATAGGAGGGAGGCCTGAAGGCAGGAGAGACCCCAGGCCCGGCTTAGCAGCCCAGATGGAGCAGCCACTCCACCCTGCAGCCGGGGCTGAGCAGTTCCCATGCCCCCACTGGGCTGTGGGCAGGGATGGAGCACAGTGTGGGATGGTAGAGTGTATACCTGTTCATCTCACCCCTACTCCAAACAGCCGTGGACACGCACGTGCACAGAATCACCAACCGGCTGAGGTGGACCAAGAGGCCAACCAAATCCCCAGAGGAGACCCGCACCGCCCTGGAGGAGTGGCTGCCCAGGTACAATGGCGTGGGTGGCCTGGTGGGCCTGCCTTCCCTTTGCTCCTTCCCCTCCTCTCCGTCCACTGATGAGGCTCCCTCCCCACAGGGAGCTGTGGCGTGAGATCAACGGGCTCTTGGTGGGCTTTGGCCAGCAGACCTGCCTGCCGGTACACCCTCACTGCCAGTCCTGCCTCAACCAGGCCTTCTGCCCTGCAGCCCAGCACCTCTGAGGGCCACAAGGCTGCTCGGCCCTTTATCTGTGAAGTGCCTTTCCCTTGGAGGGATCTCTGCCTGTGTAATAAAGCTTAGGGGTTGTTTGCAGCTGGGGCCTGGCTGATGTCTATCCCTGAGGTCTGGGAACAGGCCAGGAAGCACGTGTGTCTATGTGTGTGTGTGTGCGTGCACGCACATGCACATACTGTGCTTGCGTGTCTAGGGTTGGGTTCCCCGGGAGGCCAGGGCAGGAGTGTGACAATGTTCTGTGTACTCAGGGAAGGAAGGGAGATTCGGGTGGAGGGAGGATTGACCGCCAGCTGCAGCCAGCTGTAGGGAAGGACACTGGGAGCTGTCCCCAGGCCTTACCTGCCCACCTGCAGGCCTCGGGCCCAGCAGCTTCTCAGCCCAGGCTCCGCCAGCTCCTGGACCTGTGTATTCTCCAGAGCCGCCTCTGCCAGGGCCCCATCCCCACATGCACAGTCACTGTCTTTTTTTTTTTTCCCTGTGGTCCTGGAGATAGAGCCCAGGGCCTTCACACTGAGCTACATCCCCAACCCACTTTATGTGTTTGATATTTCAGACAGGTCTCACTTAAGTTGCTAAATTGGTTGGGGCTGGACTCAAACTTGTGATGTTCCTGCCTCAGATTCCCAGAGTATTGGGATTACAGGTCTGAGCCCAGAAGACCACCAGTCGTGAAAAGACATCAGAGACCCACACTCAGGCAGCCCCGGGTTTGACCTGGGTGTCCCTGTGGGATGTAGAGAGGCCTGGGGGGCTTCGCAGGACGTAAAGGTTGGGAGGGTGGGCCCTGGCCAGATGGAGGTGGAAGAGCAGAGGCCTCAGAATGTGCCAGAGGTGGGGATGGGATGGGCCTTAGGAATGTGGGCACCCTAAGTAGGAGCAGGAGCTGACAGCAGCAGGCCTGATCAGGGTCGCCTAGACAGGCCTCGGCTGTTCGCTCTCCCAGGCCCCTACCCAAGATACAAGACGCCGTAGGCTCCGAGGCAAGGCCTGTTTATTCCGAGGGCGCGCATGCGCTATGGCTTATGAGGCAGACAGCAGTGCTGGTCGGTGGGTTCAGGGGCTCAGGGCGCTGAGGAAAGGGCAGAGTCAACAGGATGTCGGTGGGGGTGAGCGCCAGGCAGGCGCAGGGCAGGGGCTGGGCCTAAGCCCGGGGTCCTCCCTGGGGGCGGTTCTCACACACCCACACTCCCAAGCAGGGAGCTGAGAGGCAGGAAAGGAACAGCCTGTCCTGAGGCTGTGCTCCTGGGGGCTGGGCCTCCATCCTCAGGCCCTACGCAGAGCCTAAAGCAGAGGCAGAGGCCACACAGGGGTCTCTGGACAGGGGCCAGGCCTGGTCTAGTGACTCTGCACACCAGAAAGGACAGGCATGGGGCACATCTGGCCTCCCCAGCTTTTCCTGAAAAAGCCCGCATGAGCTATGACCCAGGGGCCTCCAGCTTCTGTCCCCCGAAAATCCCTGGGCTTCCTTCCACTTGGGATGGTGCTGCCGAGGGGGTGGGAGGAGATGCTTTGCAGAGAAAGGTTGGTTTTATTGCAATTATTTAAAGAGCGGTCCCGAGGGGGCGGGAGGGGGGGTTGCTCTGGTATTAAGTGGAAACATGTGTGGAGCAGGAGATCTTTTTGGGAAAAAGGGGGAAAAAAGCAAAAACACAAATTCCTTTCAGTCAGTAGGCCTGGGGCAGAGCTGCAAAGGCTCTCTGCTGGCTGGCCGTGGTCACACTCTGCCCCCAACCCCGTCTCTCACTGTCTCTCTCTCTCTCTCTGTCCCTGTATTCTCTTTCCCCATCTTGCTGGGACAGGCCCTGGGCACCCAGCAGGTAGGAGGCAGGACAGGCTCACTGGGGCACAGGTGGTTTTCTAGACTGAGGTGAGACCCTCCTCCAGTATGCTGAGGCTTGGGGAGCTCTGGCTGGGCCAAGGTCCACGGGGAGGAGGCCTAGGGCCTGCACATAGACGGGCTTAGGTCCACAGGAAGGAGGCCAGGGCCGGAGCGGGCAGGGAGGGGCTCAGAAGTTACTAAAGATCTCACGCTTCCGGTTCCAGTCCATCTGTGGAGCCCGCTTGTTGATCCGTGTGGCTCGAGCCTTCTCCTTGGCCTCAGCTGCGGTGGGGCTTAAGTGGAGGCCACTCTCCTGGAAGGGGTCCCTTTTCCAGGTACCGCCATCCTAGAGACAGGCAGGGTACCAGGAGTGAGCCGCGGACCATGGCCCGGCACAGGCACCTTCCCAGGGAGCTCTCAACAGGGGCCAGGTGGGGACCAGGGCAATGGGCCCAAGAGGGCCTTCTGGAGAGGGTGGCCCAGTGTCCAAGCTGGCATCTGTCTCTACAGACACCCACCCTAGGCCTCAGGCACTGCTGTGTGTGAGCATAGCGTCAGTTACCTCAGTGTCCTTGTCTGAACCTGGCAGGTCGCTGCGGGAGGAGCACACTGAGCCACCGTTGAGCTGGGGAACCAAGGGCCAGTTGTGGTTTCAGGGTCCCTACCCAGTAGCCACGGGTACACACAGACACCACACACGCGAGGACAACACAGCCATGTGCGCAGGGACCACAACTGTGCCTACACTCCACACCTTTGCACCCACCACAACACAGCCATGTGCGCAGGGACCACAACTGTGCCTACACTCCACACCTTTGCACCCACCACAGTGGAACACGCAGCACAGCTCCGGATGCACCTCTGTGCACACACCACAGGCTTGCACACATGCGTACTACAGCCTCCCCTACTCCCCCTTTAGTAGTGAGCACCAGCCTCCACCACAGTCCAGGTCCAGCTGGGCAGGACACTGGGTACCCACAGGGAAGAGACGTGTCACCATATGGAGCCTGTGGTACGGGGGTCACGCATATGAGCATGACCTGGGCTAAAGTCAAGCAGGCTTCCCTGGATGGGGCACTGTGGGATGACTTGGAAGGCAGGAAGCAACCGAGAACACTGGGCAGCAGCCCTCTGACCCCAGGGGTGTGGCTGCCCTGGCGCTGACCCAGGACAGGATCCCTACACTGGGCTTTAAATGTGGGTGAAGGCAGCTTAGAATCACACGTAAGGGCAGAGATCTCCAGGGGAAGGGGCCCTACATCAGGCCTGGTGACACAGAGGTGCACCTGTGTCCACCTGGACACACCCTCTCACCTGTGCAGGGCTGGTCCCGTTGGTGACCGGTGACGGCAGAGGACCTGTGGGGACGGCATATCAGTTGCTGCTCTGCCCCCACCCTGACCCAGCCCTGCCTCCCCCGGACAGCCGTCAGCCCACCATCCACGTGCGCCTCCGTGGGGGTGACCCGCAGCCGCTTGAAGTGCTCATCCGTCTCGGGGTCCACCACCAACAGCCGGGCCTCATCCTCCTGCGCCTTGATCCTGGCAACCACCTCCCCGTGGCGCAGCCCCTCCACATTGTGCCCGTTCACCTGCCACCACCAGCATGGGGTCAGCATGGGCTGAGGGGCCCAGCTGGCCCCACACCCCCCACCAGGTGTGCCATCAAATATTCAACAAGGCTGCCACCAGCTGAGGCAGCCAGAGGAGGCCAGCTCAGGTTCCCAGTGTCCCCCGCTGCGGTAAGGACCCAGGGCTCAGACACAGACACCTAGGGACACACGGGCACAGGGAACAAGGCACCTCGATGAGCCGGTCCTGGGCACGGAGGCCAGAGTGGGCAGCGGGTGAGTCCAGGTCCACTGAGCGGATGTACTGGCCGGGCCGTGACTTGTCACTGTGCAGGTTAAAGCCATAGCCCTGGGGTCCTTTCCGCAGGTGGCAGAGCCGGGGGCGCAGCTCTCTTGGGGCACCATTGACGTCCTGCAGGGGCACGAGATGGAGACGCCAGATCAGGCTCCAGCTCTGGCCTGCAAGCCTGGGTGAGCACCACCCCAGCCCCAAACTCAGCTTCATGCCCACAGTAAAGGATTTCCCAGGTCTCAGCAGCAGCGCCCCAGGACTGGGCGAGGCTGCCCAGGCCAGAGTTCTAGCTGTAATGTCTTGGCCAAAGCCTCAGTTTCCAAGTGTGAAATGTTCGGCTGGGAGAGCCACCTAGCAGGGCCTCAGAAAATGTGCTCGCTGGGGCGGTGGTATGCGCAGGCCAGGCGGAAGCAAGCTGTCACCTATGCCAGACACTGAGCACTGTGCCCCAGGCCGGCCTGTGCGCCCTGCTGCCCCGCCTCCCAGCCCTGTGTAGCCTTGCTCTTTCTCTCCAGAGCCTCCCTGAGGTGGCTGTGGTGGCTGTGTTTGCTTTGACATTCCAGAGCTGCTCCCACCCCCACAGCCCAGAAAGAAGCAGGGGCAGGACGGGGCAGCTAGTCCCAGGGCCTGCTGCCTCCCCCGCCCAGACGACGGGGAATAAACTCATGGTCCCACAGAGGAGCGCCCCAACACCACCCGTGGCCCTGCCTCACTCTACCTCTGGCATCCTGCAGCAGGGCTCCAAGCCAGGGGACTGTGCAGGCGGGGACCAGCCCCAGTGACCCGCACCCCGCCAGCAGCCAGGACAGCAATGCAGTGCTGAATGGCCAGCAGCCGCTGGTGCCCAGTTACACATGACGGGTGGCAGCTCAGGTTTCTGAGGGCGTGTGCGGGTGACAGTGTGCTGGCCCCTCCCTCACCTTCCACCTCCCTGCACGAGGTCACCACGGGACCCCAAGCCAGGCTGAGGCTGGGGCCGTAGATCTCACAGGCCCCTGGGCCCTTGCAGACTAGACCACTCCTTAACTACTTCAGGTGTCCAGCTTTTGAGGTCATTTCAAACCCCAAATCTGACTGGGAAGGACCCTGTCCCTGGGCAAACACCCAGCTGTGCAAGCAGGTGTCTCCCTGTTCCTTGCCCAGGGGCTCCAGGCTTTTCCCTCAACCTTTTTTGTTTTTACTGGGAATTGAACTCATAAGCCCTCACACTGAGCTACATCCCTAGCCCCTTTTTTTAATTTATTTTTAATTTTGAAACAGAGTTTTATCAAGTCACTAAGTTACCCAGCTGGGCTCAAACTTGTGATCCTGCGCCTTAGCCTCCCAGAGGGCAGGGATGACAGGCATGTGCCACCACGCCCAATTTCCCGTCTGGAACAAACTTCCTGCCCAGTCGGTGTCCCTGCTCAAACCTCTTCTCTGATCCCAAAGCCTGGCCAGACCTCTGGTCAGTCTCCTGCTGATTCCCTGGACCCTCCCTGTGTGGCCACCATCTGCCCTCCTGACCCCAGGCATTCTAGGGAGCAGGCTGCTGGTCCCCAGCAGCCTCGAGCCAGCTATGCAAACAGAGACTAAATCTGGGAAACAAGACCCCCAAGCTCTCTAGAGCCCAACACACACTCGTCCTCTCTCCCAGACCCGCCTGGAGGTCCAGGTGGGGAACACTGAACCAGCCTTGCCACCTCCCCACGGAGGTGCCTCTCAGTGACATCCCAACACGAGCACCCTGGGGGAGGGAGGAAAGGAAGGAACAGACAGAAGCCAGAGCCAGCACAGAGAATGGGAGTGGCACGCGACCATACCTGGGGCAGGGAGGGACATGGCCCAGCACACAGGGCCACATCAGGTGGCCACGGTCACAGACATCCAGGTTTCTACTGGTAAACCTGTTTCAGGGACACACAGCCACCCCCTGAGGCCCGTGATGCTGGCCTGTGTGGCCTCTTCCCACAGCCCCAGCGGTGGCCTACAGGGCAGGGTCATGGAAGGCCCCTTGATGGGAAACAGGGTGGGGTGGGGGTACCCAGGGCCCCGCGGCCAACGGAGGCCACGACTGGCCATTCCCCTAGTGACCAGCCCAAGTCCCTCCCATTACAAGCAGGATCCAAGGAGTACCCAAGTGGGCACGAGACCTTCGAGTGGAGAGACTACGACACGGGGACCCACCAGCCCAGCCAGCGTGCTGCCGGGGTGGGTGGAAGCTGGAGAGCGTGGGGGGGCCGGCGAGCGGCAGGAGGGGTACATTGCTTGCATTCCTCCTCCCTGGCCAGCTCAACACACATTTCCTGCCCCTCCCACCAGGCCTGCTGGCTCCCACGGACTCCAGGCCTCACGGCCACAGAGCGGAGCGAGCCCTGGTCCCTCTGCCAAGCCTGTGACCAGAGAAAGAGGCTGGCATGGGTCTGCCCTACGAGCTAGGCTGCGCTCCCCCCCACCAATGGTGACTCACAGCCTTGGAAGAGAAAGGTCCCCATTATTGTGCCAGGACCAGCCGCTTACACAAAGGTCCCCGGGTGCCTTCTCCCTCTCGTGGGTACTAAGCAGAGGCTGGAGTCCTCCCGGCCCAGCCCTGCCCACTCCCCATCTGACCTGCACAAGTCCGCAGAGTGGGCTCCCTGGAGGGGCTCCTGGGGCTGGGACAGCTGGTGTGGTGCTCCGGGAGCGGGCCATGAGGGGAGGGACAGAAGTCTCCTGCAGCGGTGTCCAGCTTCGGGTAGCCTGAGCTCTCTGGACAGCTCAGGCTGCCACCCAGTTTATCTACTTCTAGCAGTGACCTGGGTTCCCCAGGGAAGGGTGGGACATGGGAGCTGAGTCACTTTAGGGACCAGGGTGGTGACTGAGCCGGGTCCTAGGCTGAGACTCCAGCTGGGTGCCCCCCACCCATCTGGGTTTCCGTCTCAAGAAAGGAAGGAAGGAAACCGCCAGGAGGCCCTGCCCTGGTGAGAGACCCAGGGCTGGGAGACGGGGAAGCAGCTGAGGGGACCCCAGCCCCAGGACAGAGGAGAGTCTTGCTGTGCCTCATCCAGGGGAAGGGGACAAGGATATCAGGAGCCATGGGACCCCAGAAGCCCTTCTGCAGGTGCTGCAGCCCGTACCCTGCAGTTGCCCCTAACTCAGCCTTGGCCTCCAGTGCCCCCAAGGTAGGAGTCACAGCTGGGGAAGGGTTAGTGGGTAGTAGGGGTGGGTCTGTCGTCACCTCCCTGGTTCTGGCACTGCCAGCCGCCTTGTCTCTGTTTGGGGGCTATTCCTGTCGTCACTGCTAGAATCAGCTGCACTGCAGCTGCAGCCACCCCCAGCCCAGTGTGGCCCTGGACTGAGTCACCGCTGACGAGGACTCCGCAGCCCCCACAGGGAGGGGGTGCTCACCAGTGTCCTCCTGCCCCTCTCCCCTCCCCAGCCTGGGACAGAGGACAGAAAGGGAGAGAGAGGGACAGGGACAGGGGAGGGACCCCTCTCAGGTCTGTCCCTCTGTCACCAAGCCCCCATCAGAACTCAGCCTGGCAGGGTGCTGGTCACCGTCCCAGGCATTCAGCCCAAGGTAAGTGGTCTACATGCCTGGCCTGTGGATGTCACAAGGCCCTGCTGTCCCTTCTAGGGGTTGACCATGTCCCCTGAGCTCCCCTGACCTCTCAGAGTCCCCATCCCCAGGCTAGACCTATCCACAGAGGGACTTGCCTCCTTTGTTCCTCTAAAAATATGCCTGGAGGAAGCCCCCTCCCAGGGTTTCCTGAGGCCCCAAGAGCCTGAAATAGCAGAGGGGGGAAGGTCCCACCCAAGGCGAGGTGCCTCAGCCACCCTACCTCCAGATAAGGCCCAAGGGCGGATTTTTCCACAGGAAGATGGACTCAGTCATTTGTGTCCAAATCAATGGACAAATGCCTTGTGTGTGGGGGGGGGGGCTTCCTCTTGGTGGATGGAGGGAGGGGGTGCCCAGTCCTCAGCCAGGGGGAGGAGGGACCAGCTGGCCACAGGCAAAACTCCCCTGAAAGCCTTTTGACTTTTGGTGGCCCTGGAGCAAGCTAGATTCCTGGACATCGGCTCTGCTGTCCCAGGGGACCAAAGTACACACTGGATCCCTGCCCCAGCCTTTGGGGATACCTGCTTCCCATCCCAAGGCAGGCCGCATAAGGCTTAGCTCACAAGCAGTTAAGGAAAAGGAGGAGAAAAAATAGATGTCACGGTCTCCCGCGCCTCCCAGAAGCCTCAGATCTGACGACTTCACTGGCCCTAGGCCAGTGGTTCTCAAAGTTGGGTCCAGGGAACCCTCACACTGAAATTGCTTGGAAGAGAAATGCACAGGCCATGAAAGACAATACTTTCAGGGGCTCCGAGAGGCAGAACAAATTGCTCCAAGCGTTTCCTCCTGGCCTCAAGGAACATGCCCACGTGGCTACCTGGAAGGAGGTGGGGCAGGCCCTCCCCCATTCTCTTCCTGCTCTTCTGACCTGGATTGGCAACAGGGACAGGGGAGCTGCTACCCAAGACACGTACAGAGGCTCCTCTCATTTTGTGCGGTCCTAAGGATCAACCCAGCCCACTTTTTAATTTTTGACTTTGAGACAGCCTTGCTAAACAGCCCAGGCTGGGCTCAAAATAGCAATCCTCCTACCTCAGCCTCCTGGAGTGCTGGGATTACAGGCCTGTGCCCCTGCACACAGCTGAGAGGCTCCTTTTAATATGGGAGGAAAGGCAGGTGCACACACCACAGCAGGACCCAGCACGTGAGGGGCAGAGCTGAGCATGCAGTGCGCTGATCAGCCACACGCCCTGTGGTTACTCTCAGACCACCCAGCTCCGCCCCTACTAGATCCCCAGTGGGGCATGTCCTCAGCCATCCTTAAGCCTTCCCAGCACACACAAACTTGGAGCAGTACCAGAGATAGTCACTCAACCCAGGCACGGAGATGGGGATGCCTGCCACGGAGGCATCTCCAGCAGAACTGGAGGCGTGTGGGGTGACCAGAAGCCAAGACTGTCATCTGGAGGCAGAGATATCAGCACTAGAGAGGCACAAGGAGTCCTGAGGGCAGTGCCCACCATACCTTCTGGTCAGGGCTGGAGCCGAGGCTGCCCCCACGTGCCCAGTCAGGTTTTGGTTCCCAGGGGTCGTGCACCGGCGGAAGGCCATGGTGGGCCATGTCCTCGGTGCAGGTCAGCTGCCGCCGGTGCAGCTCCTCATCCGTCTCCTTGTCCACGACCAGCAGCCGCGTCTGTCCTTCCACAGCCTTGATCCTCTGCACCACCTGGGACAGAGGGCGGGAACGGGTCAGTGGCCAGCACCCTGAGCAGCACATGGACCGTGGCACCACTCTGGACTGGCCCAGGCGCATGGGCAGTGGGCAGGAGGCTGCTCTGCCAGGGATGGCCAGCTGGATTGCGAGGCCTGCAGGCTCCACCCCCCACCCCCAGATCCCTGGAGCTCCCTCCCTCTTCTCTGGGCTCCTGACACCGCAGCTGTGGGGCTGTGGGGTCCTCTCGGGCCTTGCCCTCAGCACAGGCTCTTCTCAGGAAAGGCCACAAAGGAACCAGCCACAGGGTGCAGCCAGCCTGGACTTTGGCTAAAAGTGACAATGACTGTGCCTTGCTGGACTCCAGGGTTTCGAGCTGAGTGTCTGCTGGCAAGCGCACTCATGCACACATCTGTTTCGATCTGTGCCTGGCTGAAAGACAGGTGTGCCTCTCAGTCCTTGGTATGGAAGACAGGTACGTCGCTCCGTCCCACTCATGCGTGCTGGGGCCCGTTTGCATCTTTCTGAGTGTTGCAGGGTGGGAGTATAACCGCCTGCCCCTAGACCATCTGTTCACCGGGACCCCTTCCTGCTGGATCTGTGCAGACCTGGGGTTCTGCCTCGGGCACTCACACATCCTGGTAAGCAGGGGTCAGCCCTGGCAGGTAACGAGACACAGGTACAAGTGCACTATGGGCCAGGTGTGGCTTTACAGCTGTCCCTGTGTCTAGGTGGGAACCTGTGAAATACGGAGAGCACAGGACAGCTGCGGAGCAACCTGGGGGCCTGTGTGAGCCTGCAGGAGGAAGGGAGGTGACCTCCGGCACAGGCGTAGGCAGGGTGACCACCTCAGCCCCTCCCTGAGGCCGGCCCCACTGCGCCACCCGGCAGAGGTCAACATCTAGGAAGGAACGTCTGCGCAGCCACCATGTTCAGGTCCTCCTTCTTCTCCCTTCCACAATTTTCCCAATGAAGTGTCCTCGTCACACACAAAAAGGAAGGTCTGGCCATCCAGTGGCCCCCCAGTATCTCTCCTCCTCTCTCCCATGACACCAGAGAGAGGCAGAAGGAACTCAGCACCCAGCTGCACCTTGATGTGGGACCCGGGTGCGTCACTGACAATCTCGGAGCATCAGTCTCCTCAACTGTAAAATGGGGGCATAGCGCCAGCCCTTGCCCTCGTGGGGGCAGTAAGGAGAGTCCAAAGTGGGACTCCGTGAGGTTCTCTCTCTACATACTATTTATTTGTTACCGGAGATTGAACCCAGGGCCTTCACACTGAGATATATCCCCAGTTCCTTTTCCTCTTCTGAGGAGTCCAGCTAAATTGCCCAAGCTGGTCTTGAACTTGAGACCCTCCTGCCTCGGCCTCTCAGAGTGCTGGGATTACAAGCCGAGACTCAGCAGGTGCACTCAGGGAGCCCCTCCCCTACCAGGCCGGCAGGAGGATGGGTAGACAGGGCCCCTGGGGAACACAGGAGTTCAACCAGGCCCCAAGACTGCCACCTGGAGAGGTTAGGGGCGGGCTGGCTGGCACTGCGCGGGACACGGAGGACCTGCAGCAGTAGAGGAGCCGGAAGGCTGGACCTCAGTCAGGACCAGGCGTGAGGTGGCTGTCAGCGGGCGATAGATAGAGGAAGCTGCGGACGGAGTTCCTCTCAGCTGCTGTTACCCCTGACGAGCCGCCAGCCAAGGGCCTCTGAGGGAGGGAGGCTCCAGGAGCCGGACCCAGACACCCTCAGCCGGGGTGCACGCACACCAGCCGGCCAGCGACGGGCCAGCTGAGCCCCGCTCACACACGGGACAGGTGTGCAGACGCGTCCGCACTGGGCCCCAGGCGCACAGGTGACCCCTCCCCCGTACACGCCGACAGATGTGTGCACAGAGGGACTTGCACGCTTTCACGTTCCCGCTTGTGCGCGCACACACACACACGCACACGCATCGGGAGCAAGACGCCCGCACCCCACACGCGGCGCACTCGGGCCAGACGGCACAGCAGAGGGAGCAGCCAGCCAAGGGCCGGGCAGCCGCAGTGCCCTCCCCGCCAGGGCGGCCCCCACCCCGCGCCGGGCCGCTTCCCAGCCCCGCCTCCCCGCGGAGCCCACGCGGGCCCGCGCGCGCCCCCCGCAGGCGTGGCGAGCCGCCGGGGGTCCGGGCGGGGCGGGGCGCTCACCTGGTGGTGCGTCTCGCTCTCCACGTTGACGCCGTTGACCTCGACCAGGCGGTCCCCGGCGCGCAGCGCGGCCGCCTCCGCCGGGGAGCCGGGCTCCACGCGCCGGATGAACTGCCCGCGGCGGCCCTTTCCGCCGTGCAGGTGGAAGCCGTAGCCCTGCTCGCCACGCACCAGGCGACAGAGGCGCGGCCGTAGCGACTCCGGCGCGGCCATGGCTCCCGGTGTCCCCCGGGTCGGCTGCGGCTGGCCGCGGCGCGCACCGCCCGGCCGCCCGCGAGCAGGCGCGCGGGGGCGCGGAGGCGCAGGCGGCGACGCTGGGGACCCGGCGGCGGCCTCGGACGCTCCCGCTCTGCTCTCGCCGCCTCCGGCTCGGGCTCCGGCTCCGGCTCGGGCCCCGGCGCCGCCCCCGCGCCCGCCCCTTCCCCGCCCCTGTCGCCGGGCTGCCCCCGCCCCGGCCCAAGCCTCGCTGACGAGGCCGGGCCTGGGCGGGCGTCCAGCTCCAGCTCCAAGGGGGCTGCAAGGCCAGGACGCCCCTGGAGTTTCTGCACACTCTGGGCCCCTTCCCTGGTGCCCCAGAAACATTTAATGGACACCTGTGTGCACCGCATTAGGCTGGGGAGCGGTTTGGAGAAAGAGTTCCCAGGCGGAGGTACCCCCGGCAGGGCCCAGAATCAGGACCCAGGGCTGGAGGGATAGCCTAGCAGTTAAGAGTGCCTGCCTAACAGGTGAAAGGCCTTGAGTTTGATTCCCCAGCACACGTGTGCCTTGATCCCAGCACTTGGGAGATGGAGGTAGGAGGATTGCAGTGAGTTTGGGGCCAATCTGGGCTACACAGTGAGGTCAGGACCAGCCTGGACTACAGAGCGAGACCCTGTCTCAAAGAAAAAAAAAAAGTCAGGACCCACGCCTTCCCCATCTTCAGGGATCCCTGTCCCCACCGCTCAATGCGCCGTCTGCCTGCCTGTCCTCACTGTCCCATCCTGCAATCAGCACTCACTTCCTGGGCCGTAAAGAGACAACCAGAAAGGTTTAACCATGCTGCGCAGCAGCCCCGGCTAGATCCCGGAAGCTGGTGGTGACAGGTGACTCCGGAGCCTCCCGGAGCAAGTCTGTGCTCTCCAAACTGTGTGTCCCTTAAACATCCAGCTATCTGTGTTCCCTGCCCACGGGACTGTGGTGTGTCTGGTTGAGACAGCAGGGTTAGGACTTGGCTTGGGATTTGACCTTCAGCGCAGGTTGCCTGCTCCCTACCCTGCTGCCCGTAGCTGTTCCCGTCCCAAGCACCACTGTCCGCCAGTAGGCGACTGCTGGTTGTCACCAAAGCATGAACAAGCATTTTGCAGATTAGGAAACTGAAGTCAGGAGAGGGAAGAGACCCAGCCAAGGTTGTGCTTAAGGCTGGGTTTAAGAGAGGCATCCATCTCCTCAGGCACAGGAAGACAGCCGAGTCCTAGGCTCAGGCCCAGCCTGCCCTCGTCCAGCCTGCCACCCTCCGGTTACGTACCTGCTTCCCAGGGGCCAAGCAGGGCCAGTCCAGACAGTTCCCCATTTGGGCAGGAGTAGCAGACTTCGCTCAGTCCTCCCCTCTTCCTCTCGGCTCCCTGCGCTCTCCACTGGGCTCCCAGCCCCCACCTGAAGGCAGGGCCCGCCTCTGGGCAGCCTCTGAGCCAGGGCCCCTTGTGTGCACACACCCTAGTCGCTGCCCTTAAAAGCCTCTTTGGCTAGGTTACATGGCTGCTCCCATCCCAGCCGCTCCTGCAATTCCAGTCACTGCTGCCACAGGCTTCACCGGGATGGCCACCTCCATCTTATTGCCTCCACAGAAGTTGTGACCTGTGCCTGGATGTCCTGGCCCCAGCCCTCAGAGACCAGGAGGCTACGTGTGGACAGTATGCCTACCACACACCCTAGGGGTCATCCCACAGAACAAGGACCCTCCTGCCAGGCCGTAGCTGTGGCCACAGAGCAGTGAAAGGTGGTGGCCCAGTCGAAGATCATTAGCCCGGGAAGGGAAAGGTAGAGGCCCCTGGTCTCCTAAGACCGGAGTTTGGAGACTGCTTCCCTCTAGGTGGGGCAGATTCCCCATCAGCCTGAGGCACTCCTGCACCATCTGCAACCCAGGGCTCAACCACGTTCCTGGCCTGTGACTGAGGGTGGGGTGGGGACAGAACAAGGCTGGAGGGACAGCTCATCAGGAACCAAGGCCGTGTTACAGGACACTGCAGTCACCGAGTGGCGAAGGAGTCCTCCAGGCCAACAGGGAGCAGGAACAAGGCAGCCGCCTAGGGTAAGGAGGGCAGGGAGAACAAAGGAATGGCTGCCCGGCAGGGGAAGCATGATGAAGTGAGTAGGAAAGGCCCGGAGCAACAGAACGGGGACGGGGGACCCCCAGCTCTCACTTCTGAGCCCTCCCAGGCACGTCCTTCAGCCCACCTGGTGACCTCAGACAGAGAGGACTGTCACGGGGCAGAGAGAGGGGCCATCAGGAAGTCATCAGCAGAGGTCAGGGGCAGAGACAGGACAGAGGTAAGGATCTCCGAGGATGAGATGGGGAGGAAGGTCCCAGGAAGCCTTAGGGTCACGCCACGGGAAGGATGAACTTCATTTTGCCAGTTCCTGGAGTGAGGTAACCCTGCCCCCGGCCCGCAGCAGACGGGAAAGGAAGTCAGGCCGGTAATCAGGGATCCTGTCCCTGGATTCTCCATTCTAGCCCAGCTCTGCCAACCTGTTCACCAGGCAAGTCCGCTGTACCACAGAGAGCCGGTGTGTCCCTGCTTTCAGCCTCCCTGCAGCGGCGGCTGGAGGACCTCCTAGGGTGCCGCTGGTCCCTGCACCCCCATTAAGCCTGGGGGCTTTTACCAGAACATTGGACTTGCATCCCTCCTGCCAACCTCCCAGGTGGAGGCGGGACTCAGGCCAAGACTCCGGGCTGCGGCAGTGGGCAGAGGTTAGAGACCCTGTCGGGGTGGAGCCATTAGCCTATATTCCCGCATCACGCACGTCTGGGCAGGCGCTGCCTCCCTAATGCGCACTAATGGCTGCGCAAGCATCTCCAGACTGCAGTACGCCTCGGAGACCCAGAGGAAAACGAGAGGGCCTAGAAGAATGGCAGGGAACGCGCGCCCGGTAGAATGGGGCAGCCTCGCCCCGCCCAGGCCCCGCCCACACCGAGTCCCGCGCCCAACCGGTCCTCGCTGGCTGTGGTCCATGACAGCAGCGACGCCTGGCGGGCACGTGTAGGATTGCGTCGCCCGGGTGGTTGTGGGGCTGCCCCAGGGCTTGTCGGCCTGCTGGCTTGTGTGGTGCTGGGGAATCGAACTCGGGTACTCTAGCACTGCGCTTTAACTGCTGAGTTATGCTTCCAGCCTTGTGACCAACATTTGTGGGCCACACGGCAACTGGCACTGGCACACGCTGAGTAAGCAGATTTGTGTACCTTGGCCAAAACAAGGGGGCCCTGGGTGGGGGCCCCAAGAGGGACAATAAGCGCCACCTGGGCCCTGGGGCTTTGGGGAGGTGGGGAGATGTCCTGGACGCTGTCAGGGGTCCCCCAGGCGGGAGCAAGAGGTAGGGAAGGGGAAGGAGCCACAGGACTGGGTGTGCGGCCACCCCTGTGCCCCGGCCTGAGATCACGGGATTATCCCATATGTGAGTGGGGAGCCCTGGGAGTATTAAGCCTCTGGAGATGACGAGGCAAGGAAACTTATGGCTTGCAAGATCAGGTTTGGTGATGACCAGAGGCAGGAAAAGGGAAGTAGGCTTGGAGGGAGTAGAATGGGTTCACGTGGGGTGCCCATGGCCACCCCAGCCCCAGCGCAGACCTGGGAAAGGGCTGAGTGGAGCCAAGGTAAATAAATGTAAGGCTCTGTGAAATTCAGGGAGGGAGGGAGCCAGGACTCATGGCACACATCTGGAACCCCAGCACTCTGGGAGCCTGAAGCAGAAGAACCACAAGTCCAAGCCCAGCCTAGGCAATTTAGGGACTTAGCAAGACCCTGTTTCAAAACCAAAAACAAAAATAAGGCTGGAGATGTAACTCAGTGTGAAGAACTTGGGATGGGCTGGTGGTGTAGCCCAGTGGTTAAAGTGCTTGCCTAGCAAGTGCAAGGTCCTGGGTTCAATTCCCCAGCACCATATAAGCTAGGCATGGTGGCACGTATCTGTAATCTCAGCACCTGGGAGATTGAGGCAGCAGCACTGCCATGTGTTCGAGGCCAGCCTGGGCTACGTAATTAGCTCAGGACAAGCCTGGACTACAGAGGGAGACCCTGTCACAAAACAAAACAAACAGAGCAAAATAAAACAAGAAAATCCTGGGTTCCATTCCCAGTACCATGAGACCAAAAAAAAAAAAAAAAAGTGCTAGGAGAGGCAGGAGATGGACTAAGCCCTTGGGCGGCAGCGCCCACAGGGATGGGAGATTCTCTCCCCGCATGCCCAGGGGACAGAGTGAGGGAGCCAGCCTGGTGGGGCCTGGGCTCAGCTGCTACCCGGTAGAGGGCCAAAGGTGTCTGGGGACTCTTCTGCTGACTGCCCCCCCCCCCACCAACAGGAGGAGGGACGCTGGCAGAGGAGAGGACCCAGACCCAGCGGCTCTCTCCCCCATCCCTCCTACTCTGCCCCTCTGCCCAGAACACATACTGCTGCAGCTGGTGGGGGGGGGGCCCTCTCCTGGTCAGGGAAAGGGATCTTGACATTTGCCAGGGCGTAGGCGCCCGGAAGTCAGACACAAAGTACACAGAGCACAGGAAAAGGGTCCTACGCGGGGGCGCAGGAGTCAGGCCGGTTTTATTGACCAAACCAGGCCTGGCCTGGCTGGAGCCGGGAGCGCACGGAGAGCGCAGCTCCTGGGTCATGTGCGGGGGAGGGGGTACCGGTGCCGGTACCGGCGGAGGGACTGCCCTCAGCGCCGGCCTGGAGCCAGGCGGGACCTGCGAAGAATGTCCTCCGTCGGGACCACAGCGGGGCTGAGCGCCTCTCTCCGAAGGTTCCGGGCGGGGCAGAGCAGGATTCTGGGGAGGCTCGGAGTTCCCGGGCTGCAAGAGTAGACAGTGCAACAGACTGTCAACCCAACACTGGAGGCTGAGGCAGGAGCATCGCGAAGTCAAGCCCAAACTCGGATTTAACAAGACCCGGTCTCAAAATCAAAAATAAAAACGGGCTGGGCATGCTTAGGGGCTGGATCCCCAGCGCACACACACGCACACACGCGCGCACACACGAGCGGGCACGCTGCGAAGCGCCTTTCTCCTAGCGCCGCCAGGGCGCGTCCGCTGGGCGCGGCACACCGTGGCCCCCCACCCCCAGATACCTGGCCGAGTCCACGCAGATCCAGGACGGCGGGCCGCTCCACCGCTCGGGCTGGGGCCCCGGCTCCGGGGCGCGCTGACTCCGAGGGGCGCGGACGCGGAGCCCTGCCCCGGAGCTGCCGCGTGGCGCCTCCCGCAGCCCCTGCACCCACGAGGGAGGCGGCAGCAGGGTCCTGCGGGCGGCGGGGCCCGGGACCAGGGTGTCGCGGGCCGGAGGGTCGCCGGCCAGGCGCAGCGCGCGGCGCCAGAGGTACGGGGAGCGGCGCAGCCCCATGAGCAGCCCGGCGGCGCGGCCCACCGTGTGGTACCGGGGACTTGCCACGTGCTTGTACCAAGCGCCCGCGGGCAGCGGCAGCGCCAGCAAGAGCAGCAGCCCCGCGAGCAGCCGCCGGCCGCCGGAAGCCCCCAGCCCCGGGCTCCGCACTCCCCGACCCCGCGCCAGGGCGCTCACGTCCGCTGCCGCCCGCGGGGCGGACCGGCGAGGAATCGGCGGGTCCGCGCGGCGGAACCGGGCGTCGGGGCGCAGGAGGATGGCGGCCTGGCACGGGCCCCCCGCGGGGTCTGGCTATAACCGCTCGGTGGCCCCGCCCCGGCCGCCCCCGCGGTACCTGCTGCGTCCCCTAGGGGGGCGGGGCGCGGCGGGAGGCGAGCTCGGGCTGCCGGAGCGCCCCACGCAGCAGCCGCCAGCCTGCACCGCTCCTGAGGGTCCGCTGGGGCCGGCCCGGGCCGCCTCCGCCTGGGAGTGCGGCCGCCAGCGAGGGAATCGGGGACCACGGGCCTCAGGCACGAGGATGAGAACTGGGGATGAGGGGGTGCCCGTGGCCAAGCTCTTGCGACTGGGGCACCCCCGGAGCAAGAGGAAGAGACCAGCCGCGGTCTGGTGGGGCGACACAGCGGGGTGGTGGAGGGCCTGGCTGCCACCGAGGCCCGTCCCCGTGTTGCCGTGGTTCTGAGCGGCGGCATGCTCGGAGCCCTCCCACGCTGGCACACCTCAAGCCTTTTTGGAGAGGTCGGTGTCGGTGGTGCCCTCGGCCGACGGTGCCCCTCCGGCACCCTCATTCCCCAGGTGCTTGCTTTCTGGTCAGACACGCCACCCCACCCCCAAGGCCAATTTCTAAGTCAGTCTCAACATTTTTTTCCTTGGTCTTAGGCGACAACTTGCGGTGTACCCACCGCACTGGCAACCGCTGGCAACAGGAGGGGTCAAAGCCCCCAGCAGTAAAACGGTTAAGATCCACCTTGCCCAGCTCACCCTAAAGGGGGCTGTGACTCACTCACCCCTCTCTGGGGGCACTCCTTCCCACCCCTCCTCCCTCCGCCAAGTCCGCCAACCTCCCCCGCTGCACAAGAGGCCCTCAGAGGCCGCAGAGTCATCCAGCTGATTGAAGCTTTACTTTAGGGAATTGTAGGGACTTCAGCTGAGTGGCTATAATGCTTGCACACGTGAGCTGCTGCGTTTGATCCTCCAGCACCATGTTAAAAATTAACTGGTGTGGTGGCACGTGCTTGAATCCCAGCACTGTGGAGGCTGAGGCAGGAGGATTGCCATGAGTTCAGGCCAGTCAGCTCGAATTACAGAAAGAAAATGGGGCGCAGGGGAGGGCAGAGGAATGGCACAGCGGTTAAAACTCTTCCAAGCTCAAGTCCCTGAGTTCGATTCCCCAGCAGCACCACATAAACTGGGTGTGATGGTGCACACCTGTGATCCCAGCACTCAAGAAGCTGAGGCAGGAGGAGGATTGATTGGCAGGCTTCCCCAGACCAACGGGGTGACACAAGGCAGTCGCTGGATGACCTCATCTTTCTTCAGGTCCACCCTAACATTCTTTAGATCTTGGGTCTGATGCTCTTGCAACCAAGCTATGTGGGCAGGCCTACATTCTTGAATGCTCATAAACAACGCCAGCCTTTCAGACTGGTTTGTGGCTCCGCCTCAGAACTCACCTGCTGGGCTACATAGTGAGCTCAGAAACAGCCTGAACTACAATGAGACCCTGTCTCAAAAAAAAAAAAAAAAAAAAACTTAAGTGAAAGGTCAGGATTTTCATCTCCCCCCTCCTAAAAAAAGAAGTTTCTCCCTTTTTCTCTCCACCTGGTAAACTCCTACCCATCCTTTAAGACTCCACTCAATGGTCTTGGTCTAAATAGCCCCTCCAAGAATTCCTCCAGGGCCACATGGGGCTTAGAAGTCCCTCCCTGAGCAGGACTTCACAGGAAAATATTTTTTGAGACAGGGTCTTACTCTGTAATCCAGGCTGGTCCTGAACTATGTAGCCCAGCCTGACCTCAAACTCACAGCAATATTCCTGTCTAAGCCTCCCGAGTGCTGGGGTTACAGGTGTGTGCCACCATACCTGTCTTATGTTCTGCTGGGTAATTGAACCCAGGGCCCTGAGCTTGCTAGGCAAGCACTTTATTCACTGAGCTATTATACCTCCAACCCTTCACAGAAGCCTTTTCTGACTCCCATCCCTGGGTGAATCCAACCCTCAAAATAGTCAGACCTCAAGCTGGGCATGATGGTGCGTGCCTGTAATCCCAATGCTTGGAAGGCTGTGACAGGAGGATCACTGTGAGTTCGAGGCCAGCCTGTGCTACACACTGAGGACTGAAGGAATGGCACAGCAGTTAAAGCCCTGGGTTTGATTCCCCAGCACCACATAAACTGGGCATGGTGGCTCTTGCCTATAATCCCAGCACGTGGGAGGCTGAGGCCGGAAGACTGTGACAAGTCCAAGGCTAGATAGTGAGTTCAGGACCAGCCTGGGCTACAGAGAAAGACCCTGTCTCAAAAATATTAATAGGGGCTGGACGAATGGCTCAGCGGTTAAAGCATGCTAAGTCAAGTGCTAAGTACAGGAGTTCGATTCCCCAGCACCGCAGAAGCTGGGCACGGTGGTGCAGGCCTATAGCCCCAGCACTTGGGAGGCTGAAGCAGGAGGATTGTTGTAAGTCCAAGGCCAGGCTGGGCTTATTAATGACTTCAGGCCCAACCTGGGTTACATAGTAAAACCCTGTCTCAAAAAAATATATAATAATAATAATCAGACTCCACCAGGCATAGTGGTGCACACCTGTAATCCCAGCAGTCTGGTAGGCTGTGGTAGGAAGATCAGAAGTTCCAGCCCAGTCTGGGTGACTTGATAAGACCTGTATCAAAGTAAAACATAAAAAGGGTTGGAGATGTAGCTCAGTGCAAAAGCCCTAGGATCAACTCCAGGTATAAAAAGTAATAAACAGGGGCTGAAGGAATGGCTCAGCATTAAAGTACTTCCCTAGCAAGGGCTAAGACAAGCACTTAAGTACTGGAGTTCAATTCCCCAGCACCACATAAACTGGGCATGGTGGCACACGCCTGTAATCCCAGCATTTGGGAGGCTGAGACAGGAGGATTGCCCTGAGTCCAAGGCCAGCCTGGGCCCCATAGTGAGTTCAGAACAAGCCTGGGCTACAGAGTGAGACCCTGTCTCAAAAAAAAAAAAAAAAAAGGAAAAATCAAGGGCTGGAGGAATGGCACAGCAATTAAAGTGCTCGCCGTGCAAGCGCAAGGCCCTGTGTGATTCCCCAGCATCACATAAAGCTGGGGATGGTTGCACATGCCCCTGTGATCCCAGCACTTGGAACAATTCAGGAACAGCCTGGGCAACTGAGCAAGACCCTGTCTCAAAAAAAAAAAAGTAATAATCAGATTCCTCCACCAAGAATAGAGCCACTTTCCAGGTACCAGATACCAGGGATTTTGTTTGGGGCCATCAAGAATGTCTTAATATCTCATTCTGGATCATCTGTGAGGACAGCTGAGAAGGTCCAGCCTGGACCCCTGGCAGAGCCTTGCGGGAGCTTCAGGGACATGTGCCCGGGCACAGCAGGGCAGAGTGAGGTCCCTGCTTCTGAAGCAGGGGGGCTGTGGGGACGCTGGCAAGCACACACAGGAACCTGGCTCTGGACTCAAATCTGTCTCAGGCTTGCTTGACTAGAGGTGAGGGGGGTGGGGAGGGATAAATGCCACAAGCTCTCCTGCTCTGGTTTTCTGAAACTGGGGCCAAGCTGGGCCAGGTGGCACAGGCCTGTCATCCCAGCACTCTGAGAGGCTGAGGCAAGAGGATCACAGATGGGAGCCTAGCCTGGGTAATGCAGTGACTTAGCAAGATCCTGTCTCAAAATGAAAAAATAAAAATGGGCTGGGGAAGCTGGTCATAGGTAGTGGCGCATGCCTGTAATCCCAGCACATAGTTCGGGGACCAGCAAGAACTACAGAATGAGATCCTGCCTCAAAAAAACAAAAACAAAACAAAACAAGCTACCTTCTCCTAGCCTTACCATGTCCTCTCACAAGCCTTTTAGAAGCAAATGAATTTCTGGCCAGGACACATAAGCACAATCGTCTTATTCCTCAATGGATTCAGATGAAAATTGGTAATAAAATCAGGTACCGCTCCAAGAGGGACGACCAAGCTCGGACTCTAAGGAATTACACATGAGCTGTGGCTTAATTACTCTGTATGAAGGTCACAAGATTTGGTCTGGGGCACACATGTATTATGTAGTGAAATCTCACCATGTCATGCTAAAAGTGATTATCTATTCAGTTGATCATGCTGAATAGGGAGCCATGGCCTTTTATCCCCCTGCTCATCAATAATAAATGCTTGAAACCTTTCAGAGAAAAAAAGGATTGGGGACTGGAGGAATGGCCCAGTAGTCAAAGGGCTAGCCTTGCAAATGCAAGGCCGTCACTGGATTCCCCAGCACCACATAAAGCTGAGCGTGGTGGTACACACCTGTAATTCCAGCTCGGGGAAAGATGAGGCAGAGGAAAGTCCTGAGTCCAAGGCCAGCCTAGGCTACACCAGTGAGCTCAGGACCAGCCTGGGCTACAGAGCAAGACCCTGTCTCAGACAAAAAAAAAGGGTTGAGGATTCAGCTCAGTCCAAAGGTCCTGGGTTCCATCCTTAGTACCACAAACAAACAATAAATAAATAATTGATTTTTTATTTTTATTTGATATTTATTGTTTAGAGCTGAGGACCGAAGCCAGGGCTTATCCACTTGCGAGGCAGGTGCTCTACCACTGAGCTAAATCCCCAACCCCAAATAATGGATTTTTTAAAGAAAGAGAAACTAGAGATAATAATAGTGGTCACCTGGAGACAGAAACAATGGGTCACCATTTTTTTTTTTTTTCAGACAGGGTCACACTCTGTAGCCCCAGCTGGTCCTAAACTCACTATGTGGTCCAGGCTGGCCTTGGATACAAGGCAATCCTCCTACCTCAGCCTCCCAAGTGCTGGGATGACAGGCATGTTGCCATGTTGCTTGGCTTTATATGGTGCTGGGGAATCAATTCCAGCACTTTTAACCGCTGAGCCATTCCTCCAACCCCATGATGGGCCTCCTCACCAGTTTGCATGAATAACCCAGTTGTAGGTCCTGGCTCTGCTCAATACTGCTTGTAGCTAGGAGCCGCTACTGCTGTGGCAGACTCACCAACCCCCAGCCTGGCAAGGGCAGCACCACCATGGGCAGGGGATGCAGACCAAGCCAGCTGCGGGCCTGGAGGACGGCTGGGACCAGGTGTTGAGAGCTGCCCCCGCTCAGCTCCCCCTGGGCCCCTCGGCCTGGAGAGAGACATGGAGTGTGGGGTGGGCGGGCAGTGCGGCACGATGCAGGCCTGAGCCAGGCCTCGAGTCCCCTGGTGCTACCGCCCACTCCAGTTCAGGGCCCCCAGGGGACTGCGGTCCAGCAGGGGAGCGTCTCGGGCGCCCCCTGGAGGTGGCCGAGGAGACTGCAAACCAATATGAAAACAATTGTGTGTGTGCCAGGGTGGAGGGGCACTGACAGCGAAAACAGGCACCCGCAAATCTCAGAAACGCCTTGCTGGGTCCGGGGCTTGGTTCAGTGGATGGACAGCGAGCTTGCCCAGCGTTGGATTTGGTTCCCTGGCATCGCATAAACCGGGTGTGGCGGTGCATTCAGCACCTGGGAGATCAACGCCAGTGAGCTCAGACGACACAGTGCGCTCAGGAGGAGCCTGGGGCAAGCCCCTGTCTCAGAACTAAGAGAGAGAGAGAGAGAGAGAGAGAGAGAGAGAGAGAGAGAGAGAAGCCGTGCCCTGGGCTGGTCCTGAACTCATTATGTAACCCTGGCTGCCCTAGAACTCACAGAAATCATCCTGCCTTGGCCTCACAACTGTTGCAATTTTCTTTTTTTGAGACAGGATCTCTCTCTCTGTAGTCCAGGCAGATGCTGGACTCACTAGTAAAGCCCAGGCTGGCCTCGAACTCACGGCAATCTTCCTGCCTCAGCCTCTCATGTGCTGAGATTATAGGCTTGTGCCATCACACCCGGCTTCAGGCAATTTTTTACGTGGTGCCGGGAAAGTCAAACCCAGAGCTTTGTGCATGCCAAGGCCAGCATTCTAACCACTGAACTATGCCTCGAGCCCCTCAAAATAAAGACTTTTTAAAAAGGCCTGAGGATGTAGCTCAGTGTGAACACCCTGGGTTCTATCCCCAGTCCAAAAAATAAAAAAGAAGAAGAAGAAGAAGAAGAAGAAGAAGAAGAAGAAGAAGAAGAAGAAGAAGAAGAGGGCTGTGAGCGTAGCTCAGTGGTTAAAGTGCTTGTGTAGTAGGAGCAAGGCGGCGGGTTCAGGTCCCCAGCACCACATGAAGATCAGCGCGCCTGCAATTCCGGCACTCAGCACTCAGGCCTGAGGCTAGAGGGCTCCGAAGAATTCAACACTACCTGGGCTACAGAGTTCAGGACCGTCCTAGATTACAGAGCAGGACCATCTCTCATGAAAACAAAAAAACCCACCACCAACAACCAAAACCAAGGCGTCCAGTTAAATTGGGTTTCAGATAAAGAACAATCCTTTGGGGCTAAAGAAATGGCTCGGCGGTTAAAGTGCTAAGTACCTGAGTTCGATTCCCCAGCCCCACATAAACTGGGCATGGTGGCGCAGGCCTGTCATCCCAGGCCGAGGCTGAGGCAGGAGGATGGCTGTGAGTCCAAGGCCAGCCTGGGCTCCACAGTGAGTTCAGGACCAGCCTGGGCTAGACAGCCAGACACAGTCTCAAAAAAAAAACCAAAACCAAAACAAAAACCAATCCTTCACCACACGTATGGGCTCATCGGCACTTGAGCTATACTTACACTAAAATATTCATGGGTCATGTGAAATACACTGAGCGCCCGGGACCGCCCCCGCGTTCCTAGCCAAGAGGAAGCGAAGGCCGGCCTGCAGGGTGGAGGAGAGGTCCCGCGGAAGGGAAGCCGGCCCGGGCAGGGCAGGAGGCGGAGGTCCTCCGAACGGCCTCGGGAGGGCTAGAGCGCCGGGCCAGGCGGAAGTGGCGGCGTGTACTTCCGCCGGGCGGGGCGCGGTTGCCGGGCGGGGCCGTGACGTTGCCGGAAGGGGCGGGGCCGCCGGGAGTAAGGCTGTGCCGCACCGCGCCGCGCCGGCCAGGAGGGGGCCGGAGCCGGGCTATGGCGGCGTCGGCGGCGGGCGCCGAGGGGCGGCGCGCGGCCCGGGTGGAGGCGGCGGCGGCGGCTGTGGTGACGGTGCCCGAGAAGGGTGGCGGGAGCTGCGTGCTGTGCTGCGGGGACCTGGAGGCCACGGCGCTGGGCCGCTGTGACCACCCGGTGTGCTACCGCTGCTCCACCAAGATGCGGGTGCTGTGCGATCAGCGCTACTGCGCCGTGTGCCGCGAGGAGCTGCGCCAGGTGCGCCGGCGGGCGCGGGGTGTGCTGGAAGGAGCGTGCCCGGGCTCTGCCTCCCGCCGAGGCCCGGGCCGCCGGGGTGGGGCTCGACGGGCGGCCGCGCCCGGGGCCAGGAGGAGGAGCGACGCCGCTGGGGACCGGGGCTGGGGACGGTTCCCTGGCTCGGCCGCGGGAAGGGACAGTCGGGTCGAGAGCGTCCCGGCCCGCCCCTCCTCGCAGGTCGCCGCCAGGGGAAGCTCCTGTCTGTGCTGGAGGCGGCGGCTTTGGGTTTATTGAGTTTCCGAGCTTGCCCTCCGTGACGTTTCATTTGTAAAGGGGAGGCGACACTCGGACATGACTCCTCCGGGTTCTGCTTAGCTTGTGCTAGGAAGTTTTCCTCCTCGCTACTTCCAGCTTTGGGACTTCTTTGCTGAGGGGAGGGATGACGTTTTGTGACTCCGGGGCTGGGACGTGGAAGCCCTGGAGGGTCAGAGGGCGCCCGGAGCTTTCCCTGACATTCCTGGCAGTGCCAGCTGCTGTCCCTGACCATCCAGCTTGGATCTCCTTTGGTTTGCTGCCCTTAGAGACGTGTTTGCTTTCAGCATTGTGAAATTCCTGTTTGTTATTTGATTTTTTTCTCGGACAGTTTCTGCTGGTGGCATCTGTCACCAGTCTGACTTTGCTCTCCGTAGCAGCGACGCAGGGACAGCGGGGTTGAGTAATGGGTTCTGTCTTTTTTAAAGTGGACATTTCTGTGAGAGGAGTGATGGAGAAGCTGGGATCCTCAGAGCACTTCCCGGGCACCTGCCCTGTGCCCTGCTGGAGTTGCTGTCCGTCTGTGATGTGAGGGCAGGAGGCAGACCCGCGCAGGGTTGGATCTGGGGTGCAGGGATGGCCAGGGAAGCTTTTGGCCCTCTGCTTACTCAGAGGGCAGCTCCCCACCTCGCTGGAGCCCGTCTCCCTAGCCCGGCTTACGCATGATGACGTAATTCACAATGGCCAGGTTTCTCCACACACCTGTAGCTTCCTTCCAGGAGAAAAGACACTGTAGAAGTCTTGGCATGTGAGGGCCCTGCCCTGGTTTTGGGTGTTACCCAGGAAGTGAGTGAGCACCCACATGTTGCTTCTCGAGCCTGTGTGTGCCCTCTGCTATTCCTTTTGGGCCCCACCTCCTCCAAGAGCCCTGTGGCAGGGGCTACTGACATGAACTGTCAGCAGGCCCCAGCTGGGGAGTGGCTTGGCACCGGGTGCCCCTCGCTGAGCCTGGGTTCTTCTTTGTCACCTGCGGGGAGGTGTGCCGTTTGGTAGGGTACTGCCGCTTAGCCCGGTCCTCTCTCCATCTATCCTGTTTCCCTCCCACTTGTGAATCTGCGGCTTCTCGCTAGCCCTGCGCCCGCCTCGCCGAGTTCTCTGTTCTATAAGCATGTCCTGTCCCCACTCAGGAGTCCCACGGTGACCCTCAGCCCCTGAACTCTGCTCCTGCTTTGCTTATCCTTAAGGGGCCACTTCCGACAATGGAGAGGAAAATGTGCCAGGATGCTCTGTGGAATAGACCGGCTTCCTTGGCTGGTTCCTTCTGGATACCATGACCTCTGTGCCAGCCCAGGGTGGGTACTCAGACCTGCGTCGGCAGGAAACAGGTGGAGCAGGCACGGTGCATGTGGCAGCAGCTGCCGGTCAGGCACAGAGCCAAGTTAACCTGGACTCAGCAGGTCCTTAGGGCAGACATGGAGGCAGGTCCTATCTGATAGGGGGCACCGCCCTTGCTGGGTACAGCTGATTGGCACCATGGGATATTGAAGCCATCTCCCTTGAGGGGGTTCTTCTCTGGAGACTTTTTTTTTTTTTTTGAGACAGGGTCTTGCTCTGGAGCCCAGGCTGGCCTTGGACTCATGGCAGTCCTCCTGCCTCAGCCTCCTGAGTGCTGGGATTATAGGTGTGTACCACCACGCCTAGCTTATGTGGTGCTGGGAGATTGAACTGGGTACTTAGCGCTTGATAGGCAAGCTCTTTAACCGCTGTGCCATTCCTCCAGCCTACATTTATATATATATATATTTTTTTTTTTTTTTGAGGCAGCCTCTGTACCCCAAGTTGGTCTTGAAATCACTGTGTAGCCCAGACTAGTCTTGGAGTCAAAGCAGTCCTCCTGCCTCCATCTCCCAAGTGCTGGGATTATAGGTATGTGCCGCCACACCTGGCTTATGTGGTGCTGGTAGATCAAACTCAGAGCTCTGTGCTTGCTAGGCAAACGGTTCCACCCCTGAGCTATTCCTCCAGCCCGCTCTGGATACTTCTTATCTGTCATTTGCTGTCTTTTTTTGTGGTACTGGGTATGAAGCTCAGGGCCTTCACACTGAGCTACATTTCCAGACTGTTTTAAAATTTTATTTATTTACTTATTTATTTTTGAGACAGGGTCTCACTCTGTAGTCCAGGCTGGTCCTGAACTCACTATGGAGCCCAGGCTGGCCTTGGACTCACAGCAGTCCTCCTGCCTCAGCCTTCTGAGTGCTGGCATTAAGGCGTGCTCCACCACCCAACTTTTTATGGTGCTGGGGAATCTAACTTGGGGCGTTATGCTTGCAGGACATGCACACTAAACCCTATTTTTTATTTTGAAACAGGATCTTGCTAAATTGCCCAGGCTGTGCTCATCCTTTCCTGCCTCAGCCTCCCAGCATGCTAGGGTTACAGGCCACCGGGCCCAGCTACAGCCTATGTTTTAGATTTCATTTTGAGACAAGGTCTCACTAAGTCCCTAAGTTTGGGCCCCAGGCTGGGCTCACACTTGAGATCCTCCTGCCTCAGCCTCCTACAGTGCTGCAAGCCTAGTCCTGTGCCCGCTTGCTGGGCTCAGGGGCCGCTTTGTGCAGGCCGTGCTTGGCTTTCCATCTTGACCTGACCCTGTTCGGTCAGAGGAGTCCTGCAGGTGTGACCCTGCACCTAGTGCGAGCAGAGTCTTGTCTCCCGGCGGGCAGGTGGGGGGGTGCTGAAGGTCAGCCTGGGGTGGCCGGCCCGGGTTAGCAGGCCCGACCTGACCACTCAGGTTGTTTTCTGTTTTAATATCCCTACTCCCGGTCATCCTGCCTACTGCTGCTGCCTCGGTCAGGTTGTCCTATCTCCCAGAAGTCCCAGCAGCACACCTTGTCCTTCCATCCCCTTCTCTAGCCTGCACTTTGTGGTGTTGTTCTGCTTTCCAGACTTTATTGAGTGCCTGCTGATCCTTAAGATGGGGAGCAGGAGGGTCCCCAGTCACCTCCGTTAGTCTCTGTGATGTCCCTGGGAGCTTTCCCGGGCAGGCCCCTCACCATTCTGCCTCGTGGTCTCCTTGGGGACTGACCTGGGTGGCACTCGAGAGGGCTTCTCCCCCTGTCCCTGCTGCCTGGCCTGCCCAGGATGGCCTACCCTCATACCTGCCCTGGGCCTGGGGCCTCCTGTAGGTGACCAGAGGGGCCGTCTCCTTGTCTGCTCGTTTCATCTCCTTTGCAGCCCAGGCTGGCCATCTTGCATTGGCCTCCCTGCCCTTCAGGCCCCAGCATGGCCGCACTGGAGCGTCCCCAAGGAGGAAGGGCCTTGCTGTTGGGGTATCCTTGTCCCTCTCTGACCCGGCTGCCTGTCCCCCTTGTCTGGCCATTTGCCTTACACACACACACACACACACACCCCCCCCCGGAACAGGGACACTGTCCCCATGAGGCTGCACTGCTGTGCCACGGCCTGATCACTGGGTCAGGCCCCAATGGCCAGTCCTGGTCTCCTTGTGGGTTCAGGGAAGGGCAGGTCTCCTCTCTCCTTCAGCGCCAGCCTGCTCCTGGCCCTCGTCCCCAGAGGCCTCGCCCTGGCCCTGCACTGCCCTCGGCCCTTCCCCTCACCTTTCCCTGTGGTTCTGTTCCCTCTGTGAGCCCGCCCTGTGCCCCCTTCCCCTGCTGTCACCTGTGTCCGGTGTGCCTAGGCTGGGCTGATAGGATCGGACAAGTGGCCCCAGCCTCTGCTGGACCTCTCTGTGCTTTGGGCAGCCTGCCCTCTCCTGCTGCACAGATGACTTCCTGCCCAGACCTGGCTCTGTGCCCCTTGATACCTCTTCTCCCCGGCATCTGCTGCCCGTGTGTCTCTGCAGCACAAGGTGGGGGAGTCGGGCCTGGTTCCCCTGCACGTGCCCTGCAGTCCTCTCGTCGCCTCCCTCAGGGCCTTCCTGGGGGATGATGCTCTTGTCTCCTGGTCCCACTGTGTCCCAGGCCACCGTATCATCTCTCTGCCTCCCCACTACCAACCGCTGCTCCTAGCCTTGGTGGGTTGCCCACAGAGGTAGCTTGTGTCTGTGCAATGCTCGGGCCATGGGGGCCTCAGAGCATGGAGTGGCAAGAACAAACTGGCCTCTGGTGTGGCCTGGCACTGTCTGCAGAGAGGCAGCACCCTGGGGACACAGCGGTGGAGATCGACTGCCCAGAAGGGGCGGCCAGGGGCTTGTGTCCGTGGCCTGGAAGCAGATGATGCTCCCGTGTGGCAGCCTAAGATGCCACCCCGGGTGCCTCTGAGCACAGAGCTTAGGAGGGAGCTAGCGTGGTGGCAGTGATGGGGGCGTACCTGGCACAGTTTCCACCAGGGAAGGAAGTCGGAAGTTGTTCCCCCACTGCATCTGTTGGGCTTGGGTGCCTCTTTGGCAGCCATGGGGAGTTCCCTGGGCTGCTCTTCTGGCTGCCTTGTGGGAGATGAGAGCGTCAGGATCGGGGCATGGGCCACCTGAGGAAGCTAGGTAGGGTGTGCTCACCTTGGTGCCTGCAGGCCACTGCAGATACCGCCAAGGGGTCCTGTTTGCCATGTCCCAGCTGCATCAGAGTCTCACGGCCCATACACTTGCTAGGTCTGGCCAGGGAGGTACCCTTGGGAGCGTCTGGAAGGCAGAGCTGAGCATGAGCTACAGGAGGGCAGACTGCGTGTAAAAGGCTGGCACAGGGCCTGATGGGGAGGGGAAACAGAGGGACATGTGGGAGGTGCAGAGAGCCCATGTGAATGCTCCTGCTGTGGTCTCACACCCTTGTGATTTGGGCCTCTGGAGAAGAGCAGCAACTCCCATTTAAAGATGGTCTTGGAGCCGGGCCTGGTGGTACAGGCCAGTAATCCCAGCAGTCTGGGAGCTGAGGCAGAAGGGTCACGTGTTTGAGCCTTGGACAACTTAGTGACTTGTGAGACCCTGTCTCAGAATGAAAAATAAAGGCTGGGGATGTGGCTCAGTACAAAGGCCCTGGCCTTGATCCCCAGAAAGATGGTACTGGGAGAGCAGCTGCAGACCTGGGCAGACAGCTGGCAGCAGAGGGTAGAGTCAGGCTGCAAAGTTAGCCCGCCAGCCTGCCTGGGCAAGATGAGAGCTATCTGCTGCCCATCGCCCCTAGGGCACTGCTGTGGGCAGAATAGGGACAGATAGACAAGACCATTGTGTCTTCTCCTCCAGATATGCCAGGGCAGGCGTGGGGCTGAACTCTTCTGGCCCCAAGGCCCTCCCTCCTGGGAACCAGCTTCAGTTACCCCACCGTGGGGCATGCTTGGCTGTGAGCATGTGTGGAACTCGCACCTTGGCCAGCTTTGAGCTGGTCCAAGTTCACACCACACTGGCCTCCATCATCTTCCTTGTCTGAGCCTAACCTTATAAAGGATGACATTGAGGCTGGAGGGATGGCACAGCAAGTAAAGCACTTGCCTTACAAGCAGGAGGCCCTGAGTTCAATTTCCCAACACCACATAAAGCTCAGTATTGTGGCGCGTGCCTGTAAACCCAGAACTTGGGAGGCTGAGGCAGGTGGATTTCCCTGAGACCAGGGCCAGCCTCGGCTACACCAGTGAGTTCAGTACCAGCCAGGACTACAGAGTGAGACCCTGTCTCAAAGAAAGAAAAGAAAAAAGGTGACCTTGTTGTGACTGTTTCCACGCAGGGCTGCTTCCTGGGATGTGCAGGGACGGTGTCAGGGCTGAACTGAGACATATGACCATGCCAGTCTTTGGAGAAGAGGGGATCCTGGAGGGAGGCCTGAGCCTACCTGGGACACAGGCCACCATGGGTACACTGGAATGGATCTGGTCACCTGATCATAGCCCATTGTCTAGGCTGTGGAGGAGCAGAGCAGGCTGACCCCCTTGGCCCAGCCTGGAACAGGAAAAGATGGGAAGGGGCCTCATAGTCCTCTGGTGGGTGCTGAGCACATGCACAGCTATCCCCAGACCCCCACGCAGCCCACGGTACCAGAAGCCTTATGGCTGTGGCCACGTTGGCCCACTGAAGGTGATATAGTTCTTATTGTGGGAGCCCCCGACCCCAAGGAGTCATGGAAACAGCTCAGGGGCTGTCAGATGGAGTACAGCCAGGTCACCTGGTGTGTCTACCTGGTAAGCCCTAGGCTGGCAGCATTTGGTGTTTCCTAGCTGCTGCCTGGAAATACCTTCCCCCTCCCTGTGAGAGCTCTTCTGTGGTGACTCCCACGACCCGTTGGTCCCTGTCCCTGCACCCATAGCAGTGCTGGGCGGGGTCGGAGTCGCCCCTGGTGGAGAGTCCGGGCACTGTGCCGCCAGCGCCCCCCCACCCCGCCCTTTTCTGCCTCTTGCATCCTCTGGCCCGCCCACTCGCCCACTCACACAGAGCCTGTCTTCTGGCCACAGGTGGTCTTTGGGAAGAAGCTGCCTGCCTTCGCCACCATCCCCATCCATCAGCTGCAGCGCGAGAAGAAGTATGATATCTACTTCACCGATGGGAAGGTGCTTGCCCTGTACAGGTGAGGGCCTCGTCGGGGGCTCCAGCTGCTCAGCATGTGAATGGCCCCTGTCCCCTCCCTTCCCTGGAGGGGCCTGCCGCGTATGGTTGATGTGTCCGGCCCGGGCTTCACCCGTGACAGGAGCTGTCAGTTCCCCCTAGGGTGGCCGTTGGCATGGCAGGGGTAGGTGTAGCCTTTGCTTTCTGAGCTTTCCAGTGGGACAGCTCATGCTGAGGCCCCCAAACCCAGGGAGGGTACAGCTGTCTCAGTAGGGCCTCACTGGCCCAGGGCTGGAACCATGGCTGTGTGCTCAGTCGTCTCCCTGGGTGTGGTGGTACACACTTTTAATCCTAACACTTAGGAAGCAGAGGCAGGAGGATCACAAGCTTGAGCCCTGCCGGGCAACTTACTGAGACCCTGTCTAGGATGGATAAAAAAGGGCTGGGGACGTAGCTCCGTATGAGGGTGCTAGAGCCACACCTCAGTGCTCCCTCCCCGAAGCCGCTGTCTCCCTGACTCAGTCAGACTGCTGGATTGGGCCTGGCGTGTGGCCCTGCGCGGGTCGGCAGGGCTAGGTGGCTGATGCGGGTGGCTCTGGTGTCTCTCCAGGCAGCTGCTGCAGCACGAGTGCCCGCAGTGCCCCCAGCTGCCGCCCTTTGGCCTCTTCGGGGACCTGGAGCAGCACATGCGGAAGCAGCACGAGCTTTTCTGCTGCAAGCTGTGCCTGAAGCACCTCAAGGTGCGTCTGCCCCCGGGACCCCAGGGGGGCCAAGCAGCACCTCCGGCTCCGCTGCTGGTGGGTGGGAAGGAGGCAGAAGGCCCACAGCCCCGTCCGTGCCCGGCTCCACAGATCTTCACATATGAGCGCAAGTGGTACTCACGCAAGGACCTGGCCCGGCACCGCATGCAAGGAGACCCCGACGACACATCGCACCGGGGCCACCCCCTCTGCAAGTTCTGTGATGAGCGCTACCTGGACAACGACGAGCTGCTTAAGCACCTCCGCCGGGACCACTACTTCTGCCACTTCTGCGACGCAGACGGGGCCCAGGACTACTACAGGTGGCTTGGGTAGAGGGTACCCTCCCCCAGCCGTAGGGCAACTGGAGGGGCCAGGCTTTGGCTGAAGCCCCATTCCTTGTCCCCCAGCGACTACGCATACCTGCGGGAGCACTTCCGGGAGAAGCATTTCCTGTGTGAAGAAGGCCGCTGCAGCACAGAGCAGTTCACCCACGCCTTCCGTACCGAGATCGATCTCAAGGCCCACAGGATGGCCTGCCACAGCCGCAGCCGCGCTGAGGCCCGCCAGAACCGCCAGATCGACCTGCAGTTCAGCTTCACCCCGCGGCACTCACGCCGAGGCGAGGGTGAGCAGGGGGTCTTGGGCCGCTGGGGCCTGCTACGCCCTCTCCCCATGCCACAGGGCGGGACTCCAAGACCCTGGACTTGGTGGTGACAATGAGCGGGGTTCCTCACTTGGATCTACTATTTAGAGGGGCCTTGCTTCTGGTGTTTTGGGTTCCTTGGGGCTCTTCCTGCCTCTGGAGGCTGTGACATAGCACTCCTGTCTATACACCTTGCCCTGGGCTGGAGGCCAGAGGCCCTCTAATTGCCCTGCTTGCTGTGACTTGACACCAAGGGGCAGAAGCTACGGTGTTGGGGCCTCTGCACGGTGCCCAGGCCTCTTCCCAGGTTCACATCTTGGGGGCTGTGGGAGTCCCTCGTCCTCAGTCAGGCCTGGATGGTGGGCCTATCAGTCCTGCCGCCCTCCTAGGGGCAAGGCCTGTAACAAGCTCTGTGCTGGCCACAGGGGTCATCAGCAGTGAGGACTACGAGGAAGTGGACAGGTACAACCGCCAGGGCCGCACAGGTCGGGCCGGTGGGCGTGGAGCCCAGCAGAGCCGCCGAGGAAGCTGGAGGTACAAGAGGTGGGAGGATTTGCACGCCACTGACATTCTCCTGGCACCATCCCAGAGGGCGCAGGGCCAGCATCTCAGAATAGGCATGGGGTCAGAGGGCTCTTGCCTGAGCACTGGGGTCTGGGGTGGTACAGGGTCTGCTCAGCGACAGCCAGTAGGTTCTTCCTACTTCCTTCTAGTGTTGGCCAGAAATACCAGGGCCCAGTGGCGTTGCGGGTATGGAAAGGATCCTGTCCCTCAGGAGGCCAGGACAGTTGTGCCAGGAAGGGCATGTGCTCAGGCTATTGCCCTGGCCTTGCCTATTCTGATGCCACCTTCCCCATCCCAGGGAAGAGGAGGACAGGGAAATGGCAGCCGCCATCCGGGCCTCAGTGGCTGCACAGCAGCAGGAAGAGACACGCAGGAATGAGGACTCCGAGGAGGGCAGCAGGCCCAGGAAGGACGAGCCTGCGGCCCGGGGACCCGAGGAGCACCGTAGTGCCCGGCGCCCACCCTGGACGCAGAGCGAAGGCCCAGGTGAGCCGGACGACCCTGTGCAGGCCCAGGCAGGTCATGGCTGCACCTCCCAGAGGTGGAGGCGCACCTGTGCCCCTGCTCTCCCAAAGGCTTCTTCTGTGCTCTGACCTTGACCTCCCATCTCACAGGCTCCAAAGAAGCCTCAACAAATGGTCTCATAAACCAAGAAGCCTTCTCAGCCCAGGCTCCCGTCCCAGCAGCTGCCCCTGCCAGGTGTGTGCGTGGGATGGGGGGAAGTGCAGCATGTACAGTGGGCAGGTAGAGGCCCACTGGGCTGGAGAGCTACTGACTGGCTTCCTCTTCCCGGCTCCAGCACCCTCCTGCCTTCTAGCCCAAAGCTCAAGGATGAAGACTTCCCCAGCCTGCACCCCTCCTCTTCCTCTTCCTGCCCAGCAGCAGCCCCAGGCCCTGTGGGCTTGGCACTGGCATACCCTGGTCCCCCCAGGGGCAAAAACACCTTTCAGGAGGAGGACTTCCCTGCACTGGTGTCCTCAGCGATCAAGCCCAGCCCTGCCCCACCCAGCCTCATCTCAGCCTGGAACAGTGGCAAGAAGGGCACTTTGCCTGCCTCAGGGGCCCAGGCTGCCAGTGGAGGCAGTCAGCCCCCCAGGAAGACTGGGAAGGGGGGCAGGGCTGGCCGGAAGGGCAGTACGGCCCCCACAGAAGAGGAGGAAGGCAGCTGCCCCGGCACTCAGGGACAACAGACTGCACCCCCCACCGTGGTTGTCCCCACCCTCCCAGGGCCGGCTTCTACCCAGGCTTCCACCAAGGTCAGCAGGAGGAAGAAAGTGGGCTCAGAGAAGGCTGGGACCACGCCATCCCCTCCTGCACCCTCCAGCCACACTGCAAAACCCGCCAGGGCTGAGCAGGTCTCCGACAGCCCCTTGAACAGAGCTGAGGGGTCTGTGGCTGCCATCAATGGACACACAGAGGGGCCAGCCCCAGCACGGGGTGTCCCCAAAGAACCTCCTGGGCTCCCCAGACCCTTGGGGCCGCTCCCCTGCCCTGCACCCCAAGAAGACTTCCCAGCTCTGGGTGGTCCCTGCCCTCCCCGGATGCCACCACCCCCAGGTACCAGGGCCCAGCTCTGCCTGCCCCTTGGACATCAAAGAAGTGGTGGGGTGGGTGTGGCCAGCTGGAATCCAGGAGTGCCCGCAAACAGCCCCACATCTGGAAGTGTGAGGTTACCCTCCAACTGCCACCTCCCTCAGCAGCCCGGACCCAGCAGGCCCCGCTGTCAGTCCCTCCATGCCCTTTCCCCCACCCGCGTACACTTATTCCCATTCCTCTCTGTGAAGGGAGCACAGGGTGCGTAGGCCGAGGTTGCCCGTGGTAGGCGCCCGACCGAGGCCTGCTCTGGGTCGGGGTTGTATCCCAAGGACAGGCTCTGTCGTGACTGGGAAGCCTGACCGACCACATCTAAAGTCTCATGTTACCCTGCAGGATTCAACAGCGTGGGGCTCTCGAAGGGCGCACCGCCCCCGCCCCCACCGGGCCTGGCCCCCCCTGTCAGCAAGCCACCCCCTGGCTTCTGCAGTCTCCTGCCCAGCCCCCGCCCAGCCTGCATCCCCAGCCCCCCTGCCACCTCCACTGTGAAAGCGTAAGTGGGGCGGGGCGGGCTGTCTAGCCTCCTGCCATAGGGCACCAGTGGAAGGACCCCCTAGCTGGCACTCCCCAGGCTGAAGCCCCCCTCTCCCACCCAGGCCTAGACTGACAGCCACACCTCGGACCTACCTGATCCCGGAGAACTTCCGGGAGCGGAACTTCCAGCTCATCCAGTCCATCAAGGACTTCCTGCAGAGTGATGAGGACCGCTTTAACAAGTTCAAGAGCCACTCAGGGGAGTTTAGACAGGTGAGGGGCCAGGGATCTGGAGGCCAGCTGCTCTCCCAGCCTGGCCTGGGCGGGGGTCACTGGTTGTGGCTTTCTGGTGGCAGGGCATGATCTCCGCAGCTGAGTATTACAAGAGCTGCCGGAACTTGCTCGGGGAGAACTTCCAGAAGATCTTCAGTGAGCTGCTGGTGCTGCTGCCTGACACAGCCAAGCAACAGGAGCTGCTGTCTGCACACACAGACTTCCGCCGCCGTGAGAAGCCCCCTGGGGCGGAGGCCAAGAAGAGCAAGAAGAATGCCTGGCAGGCCAGCGCCCCGCAAGGGGGCCTTGACTGCCGTGTGTGCCCCACCTGCCAGCAGGTGCTGGCTCACGGGGATGTGGGCAGCCACCAGGCCCTGCACGCCGCCCGAGACGATGACTTTCCCTCCCTCCAAGCCATTGCCAGGATCATCGCGTAGCCCCAGCCAGCGTGGGCAGGGGCAGTCCCACCTGGGCACTGCCTCGCCTCCTTTCCTCCTGCTGGCTGCCAGGCAGCCAGGTAAGGGCCTGGGAGGCCACTGTTCAGACCTCGTGGCTGGCAGAGCCTGCCAGGGGGTCACTAGGAAGGGCCATCTTATACCTGCAGCACACTGTCCTGCAGGAGTTCAGCCGCGCTCAGCAGTGGGCTGGTCCTGGTTGGTTTTTTGTGCGTTAGAAAAGTGCCAGAGGAGAGGAGCGCTGGGGACGCAGGTCTGTGCCTGCAGCCACAGCTAGAGGCCGTGGTAGCCCAGGCTGGGCCCTCCTGAATCGGGGGCCTGCAGCCCCCAGCGCCAACAGCTGTGGGTCCACCGGTGCTGGGGTCATGCTGAGTGTGCTGTGTAAGCCGATGGCTGTTTCGTAACCCAAGAATGCTCGGGATTAAAAGCAGACACAAAATTGAGCTACTTGAAGTTGAATCTTTTTATGAGACAGGCCAAATCTGGGATCTCACATTGCCTCCAACCTTTTATAAGACAGTTTATCTTGAAATAAATTTATTTTGCAGTACTGCACCTAGCTCGTGTCCTGAGCTGTCTGCCTTCCAAGTCCATCTCAAAGCTGGGGCCACACAGGTGTGTCCAGCCCTGGCTCAGGGCCTGGCCCCCTGGAAGAGTTGGGGTTTGCTCACAAGAAGAGGCCCTGGCCAGCGTTGGGGGGTCTGGCACTGCCTACACCTTCTAGGAACAGCTACATTTACACTTGACAGAGGAGTTGAATACCTCAGAAAACTAACCAAGATGGTGAGTGTAAAACAGACTCGATAGAGACACCGAAGACATTCTCAGGCCAGTGAAAGAGCAGTGAGGGACAGGCAAATGGAAGAAACTTGAGAACATCATGCTTAGTGAAGTGAGTCAGAAGCAGAAGGTGAAACATCGGATCAGATGGTCTCTCTGATATGAGAGACCCAGACCACAACTATCTCATGGAACTTTAAACGAAAGACAG
>PVKB01003310.1:0-208803 GCA_004027205.1 Ctenodactylus gundi | reverse complement strand
CATCAATAAAGTCCAACAGTGTGGAGGCTTTTGCAGGCAAATGGAAGAAACTTGAGAACACCATGCTTAATGAAGTGAGTCAGAAGCAGAAGGTGAAACATCAAATGGTCTCTCTGATATGAGAGTCCCAGAGCACAACTCCTATGGAACTTAAAACGAAAAACAAAGTGAAACAGGGGGGTCGGGTAAGGGAGGAACAAGGCAGGGAAGAGGAGGGGGAGGGACAAAAGGAGAGTGGGAAAGCCCTTGTCACCTTGACAAGATACATATGTGCATAAAAGGCTCAACTCCATTGTAAACCTTAAATTTTGCACGTATACATATCAATAAAATGGGGGAAAAAAAGAAGAAGGAAGAAAAATGGCACAACAGGGGGACTAGCTCAAGGTAATTATGACTCAAGAGAAGATTATTTAAAATACAAGCATTTATTCCTGGTTTAGGAGGTCCTAGCTGAACAGTCACACAGAGGAAGAATATAGAACAAAAATAAGACTCTTTGGTGACCACAAAAAAAAAAAATACAAGGAGATGTTTATCCAAATTTATCTTTCTGAAAACCGCAAGAAAGTACCAAATTTTACTTTATACTTACCAATCAACGAAATATAGAAAATTTATAATTTCTAGAAATCTCATACTTCCAAACGTGACCATTAGCTTTATATTTTGTTGATTTTTTTAAAATTGAAAAGGTTCTTCTAGAGTTGAAAAATCTGTCCTTCGCTTGCCACTTCAATTCAAATTTTCCAGCAACATGTCAAGCTAATCTGGTTAAGTAGCATTGATCTTTATCACAAGTGAAGAAATGAAAAATACTGTTCTTTTTGCTGCCTTAGGAAGGTAACTGTTATGAAGCAGCAGTCGGCTAGGGCTGTCTGCCTTAGCCATAAATAACAAGTGCATTGCCAGCGCTCACAGTTGGGTTGCTGTGGACATAGGAAGAGAGGAGTCACAGGACATGTATGTGCAACATCACTTAATCATACTTACTTGGCACACCTAGGTATCCTGAATGTCAACCAGCCAAGACTAGGCCACAGGATATATGGCTGCGGTGGGATCGCTCAAGCAGAAATAACTTTCAGAGTGTGTAATACAAGAAATAAGAAACTTAGGAGTTTGCTCTTGATTCAATTTAAAAATTTGGAAAAGCCCTTGCCTCTGCCCTAATTTCTCTATTGAACTGTAAAGAAACTATGGATGTTTTTCAAATGAAGGTTACGTTTTTCAATTATACTTTGCCCTGGCTATAGGATTGGAAAAGCTAGAAGAAAACTTAATCACAAATATTCTAACGATATTAATTGGGCATATTAACAGTAGCTAAGATGTTTGGGCTGGCTTCAAAAGGACAAATTCTAGACACATAAATGAAAGAATTGAAGTATTAGATATTTCTTTGATTTTAAAGAAAAGTTGCAGCACAGTCTATTTTCAATCCCTTAGTGTGTCCATATACTCATAGCCACTATCCCAATTAAGCATAAGCTAGCATCACTGTCCCTCCAAAATGAGTATTTTAAGGCAGTCAAATGCAAACAGATTTCACGTTTTCTTTTGATCCTGATTTTTATATAATCCCATTTACTATACAAGACTTTAAGAGTTATATACCTACTCCATCAAAGATTCAGTTAAGGCTGGGTGTAGTGGCACATACTTTTAACCCATGTTCTTCCAGGAGGATCACAAGTTAGAGTACAGCCTGAGCTAAACAGCCACCTTGAGACCAGTTGGAGCTACATTGTGAGGACCTCTCCCAAAAGTCAAAAACAATTCAGTTAAGATCCTCAGCTCTTTCGACTTACGGTGTCAGTAAAGGAGACTGAAGGAGAGGGATAACGTGAGCTTCCTTCTCCATGTCACTTCCACGTGGCCCTTAGACTATTTTTCCTCAGAACTTCATTCAGCTCAATGGCTTTTTCCCAATAACATAAAAATTTGTACAGAGTTCTGTACTTTTTCCATTTATAAATTCTTAGCATGAATTTATACTTCTCTGAATAGATTTTCACAGTGGAAAGAGTATGATTTTTATTGGCACTCAAACCTAAGTTTAAAATCCTACCATTTTAACTAATAAGGGAGCTTCAGAGAATGTACTTTATCTGAGTCACACACACTTTACCCCTGAATAACATATCTTTTCCTTATCCTTCCTTCCTTCCTTCCTTCTTTCCTTCCTTTTTTCTTTCCTTTTTTCTTTTCTCTTCTTCTCTCTCTCTATTCTCTCTGTCTTCCTTTCTTCTTTTATCTTGAGGATGGAGCCCAAGGTCTTTGCACTAATCTGCATCCCTAATTTGTTTGTTTGTTTGTTTATGCTTTTGAGACTTGGTCTTGAGAAATAACCCAGACTGTTCAAACTTGTGCTCCTTTTATCACAGCTACAATTACAGATCTGTGCTACTCGGCCTGATTCCTTTTATTTTTAAAATGTCAATTATAGCACATATTCTACGGGCCAAGGCGTATTACAGAAACAGCATGAAAAATGTCCCCCAGGTGTTTTAACTTGGTAGGTGGTGATTTCTGTTCCCCTTTTTACTTCGTCCTTAAACTTTCACTGGAAGGGTTTATTCGTGGAGCCGATTCTGCAGAAAATAAAGCTATTCATCTCTGGCAGCTCAAGCTCTTTCTCCTTTGCAAGATCAATGGTTCTGCTCCCCTCAATATAAAAATCTGTACAGAGTTCTGCACTTTATCCATTTCTACATTCTTAATTTAAATTTAATAATTGATTCCTTGACACTTGAAGAGAATTTATAGATGAATAATCTAGTCCCTTTTATAGTGAGAAATTGTCAGAAAAAATGTAAATAATTACCCAAATCTCCATCTTACAGTAAGGTTAAGACTCAATCAAGTCCCTCGTTCTCTATATTACTCCTCTTTTAGACTTTCCAACTTTTTTATAATTGTGGTGTGACAAGCTTTATGTCATGTTAACAGAGCTTGGGACCCCAGTACGTAAGTGGAATGAGATTTGCTTGTAGTTGGGAGGCAGCACAGCTATCCAGGCCGGTCTGATGACATAATTTTCAAGGTCTGGTATGAAATGACAATGTGGAGCCCCTTATTCAAAATGCATGGAGAGAAAGCTAGCAAAGGAACTCAGATAAAAATGTCTGTCTTTATTTCCTGATTTTCCCTCTCAACTTGTCTTGCTTTTCCATTAACCAATGTGATTCTAAACATTTAAAATATATATAGATATAGATATGGATATATAAATCACTAACATAAATTTTGTCTTCATATCACGAAGTTCTAGAAGCAAATATAAGAGCAGTTGACCAGGATGCAGAAATCACTGGAACTGCACAATTCTCACTAGTACCTCAGACATATTTTGTCTATGCCAGGACAATCTGGCAAATCTAATTTGCATAAAACTTTTTAAATTTTTTTAAATTGAGAGACGTGCATTCTTTCAGTACTGTCTGCTTTTGGCTTATCGATAATTAGGAAGAAAAGGAACAGGATTGTCCTTTGTCCATTTAGTCACACATCCCTATCACCTCTTTGATGCACTTAAAGTGGGTTTTTTAGTTGGCCGGGACGGGATCAGAGGTCCTCCTCCGCCCTTACTCAGTCTGAGCTGCAGCAAGCCGACCTTGCACCGGCCTGGTCTCGATGGCTGCCTGCGCCTCTGTGTGACTGGATCTCCACGCTCGCAGATCATCTAAAACGCTGTCCACGACCGGGGCAGCAAGGAACAGAGGCAGACGTGTGGGTCGCACCTACCTCCACTGTTCCCGCGTGAGTTCCACATACGTTCCATGGTTCCAACATGTCGTTTCTGAAGCACGAAGATAAAAGTATTAGAAATTTCAATGTGGCAACAATAAAGCCTGAATCCAAGTGTGTGGCCCTCGTCAACCTAGGAGCCTGTGCAGCTGCTCAAGCCGCGAGCCCACGAAGCGGACTCCATTTCAAAGATCAGGAGGGCACACTGATGTCCCACTCTCTGCCCAGGGGACAACCTCTTCTGTTTTCCATTCATTCTTTTAAGCATTTTCAATCCAGGAAAATCATCCCTTCTGCCTTGTACTCATCTTTCACAGAGTTTCCACTGCTCACTGGCTCTCTTATTTTATATTGTTTTACTTTAACTTATCTTTAACATCATTTTCACCTCTCATATAAATTATCCGAAGCCATCTTTACTGAAATTATCTATGCTTTCAAAAGAATTTTATTACAATTGCACGTCATAACTACAGTGTTGTCTATTCTTAATTTTTTCTGAAGTGTGCCTTATAATACAAGATCTTACTATACATTTTTTTGAGTACAAGGCAGAAAAGAAGATTTTCCTGATCTTTGAAATGGGAGTAGGGTGGGGACTTGCACAGTAGGTTGTTGGAGGATAGCTTTTAAATGGCCAACAGCAGCAAGAAGGTAGCAGGAGCAAAGCTCCGCCTCCTGTCAATCAGCAATATCATTAGAACCCCATAAGAGTCAGCTGTGGAGGGGGGACACAGAGTTTCCCTTGTAGCTCACTTGCGGCTCTGGCTCTTCTGTTCCCTCAGCTGGTTCCTTTCAAGGACACAGACAGATACCACTCCACAGCCTGGGGGATTGGAGGCCCCTGAGATGCAGGACTTAACACTTGAATTTTCACACTACTCTAGTGGATTCTGGCTCCTCCCTTCCAAAATCTGCGTAAGAAGAGAGTGTCCTGCTTTAGATGAAATCAATATTATATAAGATAATTATGTATTCAAAGAAAAATAAAAATTTTCTTCTTTTCTCTCTATAGTGTTAGTATCTTGAGAAGACTATCTAAGATGGGTGTGTTGGCACAAGCCTGTAATTTCATCACTCGGGGAAGCTACGGCCTGAGGATTATAAATTCAAGTGTCCCATCCCATCCTGTCCCTGCCTCCCTGCAACTTAGAGAGATACTGTCTCAAAAAAAAGACATGAAAGAAGGAAGAAGGAAAGGAAGAAAGAAAGAAGAAAACATTCCTTCTTAGCACCTAAAGAAATCTTAAGGATGTTTATACTTGTCTTAATTCATACAGAGAAAAAGACAATTGTACACTTTTTTCTCCAGGGCTTCACAAAAGTGAATCAGAAACACAGAATCAAGAATGTTTAATTCAAAAATGGGAAAAGCTAGAGGCACATGACCGTCATCTTCCATTAGCTGATACACTAGCAAATGAAATAGCAATTAAATAAATGATAAAATTTTTTCCAGAAAGTGGTAATTGGACCAAAATCAGAATATTTTTACTGCTATGCAGAAATTAAGGAAGTCATTTGCTTAAAATGTATTTTCTTTTGTATTCAATTATATCTTTTCGTGTGTGTGGTTTAGCTACATTAAGTGAAAGGAGTATTTTCTCCATCTCACAGGAGACTTGATCATGTAAGTCCTTCAGCCCTACTTACTGGATGGAAGAGACTTAAGGCAACTTACACCACATGTGAATTTTTTTTTCACCCCACAGGAGACATTTGGCAGCACCTGGAGGCATTCTGTGTTGTCACACCCTGGAGGGGTGTGCTTCTTTGCAGAAGCCACAGATGATGCTAATCACCCTGCAATGCACAGGAGGGTGTGCCACAAGGCAGAGTGACTCCTTGGAAGGCATCAGCAGAGGGAGGGTGAGAGGCTCTGGGCTATGGAGACAATAGCCTGGTTTGCAAGACTAATCCTAACTCTTCCTGCAGCCTAATCCCAGTTTGCCTGTTAGAAGCCAAACAGTACTTCATTCTTTCTCTTCTGTTTTCTATCAAGTTACCATCCCTCCCCTTTCAAGGAGGTGGATATTTGGAACAAGTTTGATGCAATCCATATATCAGAAAAGACAAAGGAGAAAAAAATGTATTTGTAATTTTAATACTATGATCTGTGTTAAAGTATCTATTAGAGATAGTCATAAATAACTTCATAATACAGCCAAACAACAGTTTCTGCTATTACTCAGTGTGTGTGCATGCATGTGCGTGTGTGTGCACATGCATGTGTGGTTGTGCAAAGAGAACCCAGTCCCATTTTTGACTTTTAATGTTTTTGAGACAGGGTCTCACTAAGTGGCTAAGGTGCCTGGGCTGAGCTTGCGATCCTATTCCCCCAGTCTCCTGGAGAGCTGGGGTTCCAAGCCTGTACCACTGAGTCCAGTTTTGAGCTATTAATTTAAATTTATTTAGATACAGAGCCTTTTTGCGTCTGTCCACTGCTTTGAGTACAGGGATTATATACGTATTTCATCCATTGGGAAAACAATCCAATTAACTCACAATCTTTTGATGTACTAAAAACTCAAACACTTAAAAGAATTTATAGGGTTTGATGATGGTGGTGGAAGGTTCAGGTGAATTCTCAGGTATCGACAGGGTATATTATAGACTCAATAATTTATTTCTCTTTTAATTTATGAAGAGAGATCCTTCTAGTTCTCAATGTCAAATTATTACATAAAATTGAGAGAAATAAGCTCAATCATTAATTTTTTTAAAAAATTATGTATCTTGCACTTGTGAATTTAGAAATTAATATTAATGTACGAGAGCTGTGCTTAATTTCCTAACTTTGGACAGTGTTTAAGAAACAGTTACCTCAATGGATCATTCTCAATCTTACCTCTACACAATCTGTTTAAGATAACATTTTTTCTTTATGGTACTGAGGATTGAATACAGCACTGACTTACTCCTCAGCTCATTATCTTATTTTTATTTTGAGAAGGGGTCTTGCTAATGTGCTAAGTTTCCCAGGCTAGGTTTGAACTTGTGATCCACCTGCCTCAGGATCCCAGTGTGCTAGGATTCCAGGCCTGAGCCACCAGGTCCAGCTTAAGGTAGCATGCTTCAATTTGCTAAGTATAGTCTACTAATGAACTGTAAAATCTAATTAGAAAGTTACAACATCTTTAAAAAATTGGTTTGGATCAGAAAAACTGAAAATAGAATACATGAAATGTATTATCTATGATTAGTTGACTATCACTTGGTAAAATTGTGTAGTGAAAACCACATAAAATGCACTTAAAATGGTTTAAAAACACCATTTCAAGAGATCACTCTGCACTCTGAGACTTACCATTGTGCCTAGCATTCTAGCTTGCTACATTATAATAAAACACCTTGCATCTCTGTCCAACCCTGTGCACTTTCTCATCTACCCTTTTACACACACACACACACACACACACACACACACACACACACACACACACACTTCCCCTTCTTCCTTAAACATTGCCCGTGGTGCCAATTGGAACTCACCTTGGTAATCTGGAGGAAATTCCATTATATTTTCAACTACATTTTTAAATGCTTACTTCATCTTCTTTCTCTAAGTAATCTTCACTGTTCCCCTGAGGACCCTACTTCCTCTTCAGCTCTCAACTCCCAGCTGTTTCTCTCATATTCTTTGTGCCCTTGGGTCAGGAGGGGGGTAAGTGTTCTTCCAGGCCCTTTGCCCCTTACTTCTTCCAACCCTCCCCCAGCCCCCCGCTTTGAAGTTGTATCATAATATCAGTGGCTACTTCCTGATTGGGAATAGCTAATGGATCCTAATTTCTTGATGATATTATCTTCTGACTTATTTTCTCCACCCCCATACTATTTCTATCCTTTTTTATTATTTCCATATCCATAATACATATCCTTCATACCTTCCTTGTCAGTTTCTCACCCTCCTTTCCTCTGGTGACATTGTCCTCCCGCAGTGCCTACTGTAATGCCTTGACTATGCTCAGTGGTTACGCTTTGTGTTCATTACCGCTGTATCCAGTGCAGCCTGACAATCTAAGCACGTTGCCCTAGACCCCTCACCTACTCTCTGAGCTGCCACTCCTCTTACCTCCACTCTCTGGTGAGTTCTTCTTACTCTTCACCCTTAAAAATAATCAAACAGAAGATACTCCATGCACTATTTTCAATATCATATCTTCAGGATTACTGTACACGATCATTTACCTTCCCTTTCCTCTTGTTCCAAGAGATGAACTAACTGACTTATTTATTTAAGATCTGGTCCTATATAAGTGATTCTAAACCAGGAGTGGTATGACAAAATCTAGAGATATTTTTCTTATCAGAACTGACCTGTGGGAGAGCAGGTACCGAAGGCGTGGGCGAGCACTAAGTGAGGGATGTTGCTAAGCACTCTACAACATACAGGAGACTGTCTTAGTTTTTGTTGCTGGAACAGAATACCTCACATACACAACTTAAAGGAGGAAAGATTTATTTTAGCTCACAGTTTCAAAAGCTCACAGTCCATTCATGTGTGGGCAGCTGGAAATAGTAGAACCACATAGCAGGGCTGCAGCTGGAGGTAGAGCTCCCGAGATCGAGATCTTCAAGGTAATGGTAGAACAGAACCAAGCCTGAGAGGTAGGGCAGAACCAGCACACACCTTTCCAGGTCAAGCCCTAAGCATCTGGCTCTTCTAGCCAGGCCCTACTTCCCAACAATTCACAGTATCTATAGGTACATAAGGTTTTCTGGGGACACTCCATATCCAAATAGCAACAATCTACTCCTGGCCCCCAAAAGACTCATGTTTACTTTCTTATTCAAAATGTATTTAGTCCTTTTGTAAGAGTCACCAAAGTCATCACAGTTCCAGAACTGCTGAAAAGTGCAGATCCAAAGTCTTCTCTGAGACACTAGGCAAACTCTCAGCTGTGAGCTCCTGTGAAAACAGAGTTAAGCACTTCCAACAACAATGGCGAGGGTGAATGTTTCCATGCCAAAAAGGAGGAATAGAAGGATAAAAGGCAGTTGAACCAGAACAAGTTTTAAACTCAGCAGGGCAAGAGTTAACTCCTGGAGCTCCACGTACAGTACCTCCAGTAATCCGTGGTAGCAGCAAGATTTGAACTCCAAAGAGTGGCCTTGCCCCTGCACCATTGCCACAGGCTACAACCTCTATTTTCTCTTCTGGCTTCTCCAAATTCTTGGGGTCTTCATTGTACCTTAGGCTTCACCTTCACAACTTCTCACACTGCCACCCCAGGGGCACACTGCCTGGCCTCCAAGGTCTTTCTCTGAAATCTGGATGAAGCCTCCACAGCTCTTGTACTCTGCAAGCCTGTAAAGCCAGGACTGTGGACATGGCCAAGGTCTGCTTGAGCAGTACCCTGGCCCCCAAGGGGAATCACTGATGAGATCTTTGAGCTTTTAGATGAACTCCAGGCTGCTGATCTTTGGCAACATTTTTTCCATTATACATACATGTGAATATATGTATATGTATGTATATATATATATATATGTACATACATATATGTATATATGTGTGTGTGTATACACACAATGTTTACATTGAGGATATTGAGGATATGTGTGTGTATATACACACCTACATACACACACACACACACACACACACACACACACACATATAAACACAGACACAATGTTTCATTGAGCTTGAGTATTTTGTGCACATGTATATCACATCAAAACTCCAATCCTGTCACCTCCCCGTTTTTGGTCTTCCTGAACCCTCCTCTCCCTCCTAGCTCCCACAACCATTCCCCACTTTGTTCTATAGCATCGCTGCATTCTGGGTTTCTCATCTTAGAGAAACTATTAGATGTTTAACCTTCTGCCTCTGACTCTCTTCACTGAGCATAATGGTCTCAAGTCACAACCATTTTCTCACAAAAACCTCAAATTTATCTGTCTCTATGGCAGAGTAATACTCCATTACGTACGTGTATCACAAATTTTTTATCCATTGGTGTGTTGATTGGTATTTGGGTGGCTTTCACATTTTAGCTGTTGTTAGTTGAACTGCCATAAGCATGAGTGCACATGCATCTCTGACATACGTTGTTTTAAAGTCTTTTGGAAAGGTACCCAGAAGAGATATCTCTGGATTGGATGGAATATTTATTTTTAGCCTTTTGAGAAAATTTCCATACTGCCCTCCGTTGAGGTTGTTCAAGTTTACAATCCTATCAACAGTGTAAAAGGGTTCTTTTCCTCCACAACCTCACCAACATCAATCCTGAGTAACAAGACCAAAGCAGGTGCTGGGAGAATTGGACATCCGCATGCAGAAGAATGAACCTAGACACACACCTGTCACCATGCGCCAAAATCAAATGAAAGTGGATCAAAGACCTAGATATTATGACTGAAACACTGAACCTTCTGGAAGGCAAAACTGAAAAACATTTTTTGTTTGGTCTTGGGGTACACTTCTCAGAGCAAAGTTCTTTGCCTACCCACTCTTGAGTGGGTAAACTGTGAAGTTTCATTGATTTTTTGTAATGCTCTCAAGGCATCTTTCCTATACTCCTGATGAAGTCCTGGTTTCTTTTTAATGTTAAACTCTTTAACTTCTTCATGCTCATCTGCTCCACCAATGTAGGATTGTAGTTCTGTTATGATATATATGTGCACCATGGTATGATCACTGTAGCTCCTTTCAGTATTGCAAAACTGCAAATTTTTATATCATTTTTCTCTGGCACTTTATCTTGCCTTTCACCATAGAGTTGGCTAAAGGCTGCAAATAGCAACCAAGTGAGAGCATGAACACTGGGTTGCCTTTAGATTTCCTCTGCCAGGTGAATAGTCAACTGCCCTGAATCTCAATTTCAGGAAAAGTTTCTGGACAAGGGCAAAATGCTAACAAACTTTCTGCCAGAGTGTAGCATACGTGGTTTTTGCCAATACAGTTCTCCTTACCATCTGAAGCCTGGCTTTTCCAGTATATACTTTTATCAGTATTCTGATTTTCTGAGATCTGATCATCCTCAAACCTTTCCAAACTCCTTCTGCAAAACAGTTTCAAAGGCTTCCAAACTACAACGTCAGTAAAGTCATAGCAATGACCCCACTTTTGGTGTCAATTTCTGTCTTAGTTATTTCTCATTGCTGAGACACAATGTCCAACATCTGTAGGTTAAGGGAGGAAAGATTTATTTCAGTTCAGTTTCAGAAGGTCACAGTCCATTCATGGCTGGGCAGCTGGAAATGATAAAACCACGTTGTAGGGCTGCAGCTGGAGCCAGAGTTCTGGAGACAGAAATCCTCACATCATAGCAGAACAGAGCAAAGTCTGAGAGGAAAGGCAGAACTAGTACATGCTTTAGCAGTCTGCCCCTTTCAGTCACACCCAACCTCCCAATGGTACACAGTATCCATAGGCTTTGAGGCTTTGAGGGTGCTGCAGTTCCTAACCACACAGAGACTCGGGAAGGCAACAGGACTAAAGTTGCATAATTTCCATCTATCTAATGCATCGAGTCTTCCCTTGCATCACTCCTCTTCACTCTCTTTCACATCAAAAAATTCTTCTTACCCAATTATTCCTCTCTTCATATAAACATACCACTAATATCTCTTATTTTAAAAAACCCTTCATTTTCTCATTCCCATAGTCCATGATATCCATCTCGTCATATCTCTGTCCCTTTAAGCAACAAAATTCACAAGCGACTGAGCTTTCTGTTCTAGCTGTCTCCAAATCTCCTCTCCTCACTCTCTCTTCAGCCCACTGCAATCGAAAGTTCCTTCCCACCACTCATAATAGTGGTGTGTCCCACTGTCGAATTTAATGGTTAGTTCTTAGTTCCCAGCTGACTTAATTATCAGTATTTAACATGATTGATCTTTTCTTGTTTCTTATTTTTCTCCCTTTGTCTCTGTCCATTTCTCTCACCTTTTCTCCTACTCCACTGGGTGATGACTTTCAGTCTTGTCTCCCTTCAATGTCGCTCACATACTTATTTCTCTTAATCTACATTAGTTTCCTGGGTAAGCCCTTCTACTCTCATAGCTTTGTGTTTCACATCTATGCCGATGACATCTGAATTTTCATCTCTAGAACCAACTTCTCCCTAACTCCAGACTTCTATAATCTGTATCTAGTAAACATCTTTGCATGGTCACTAACTTAGACAAAATGTGACTCCCAATTTTGTTTCCTTCGCCTCTTTTTCCAGTGTCTTTCCTGCTTAAATAAGTGGTCTATCTATACTGTTAATTTGCTAAGCTAAGAAAAATACTGTTGTTTCTATCTTCCTCTATTTCCTTTGTATTCTGTGCATTCTATTCAGCAGCTACTTCAAATGCTTTATTGTCAAAGTGTTTGTAGCATCCAAATACTTCACTTTCCACCAATGCATGTCAGTCCCAAGCTACATCACCTCAGAGCTGGATTACTAGAACAGTCTCCTAGTAGAATTAGTAACTTTAATCCTTGTATTCCTCATAGTTAGTCTATCCTACATCAAACACAACAATAAGCCTCTGAAAATTAAGCCAGTCTATATAACTTTGCAGAGAATCCTCTAGGAGGTCCTCCGATATCCCAGGATGCAATTCATGTCCTTGGCATCCTCACCACGTGCTATAAGCATCTCTTCCTTTGTTCTGACTTCTACTACTCTTATTCCCTCTTGCTCTGTGTCAATCATACTTATTGTTCTTTCTGAATTGTACCAAGCACTTTTTTATGAATGTTCTTCCTCTCCATAGCTGCACAGCTTGCTTTTTTAATTTTCACACCTCTTTCTGATGTGAAAAAGGCACTTCACCTCTTCTGATGACCATAGCAACATTTCCTCCTGTGGCCTGATATCTCTACTATATTTTGTTATTTGTTTATCATTTTCTGTCTTCTATTACAGTGAAAATTCCAAAAGATTCAAAATTCAAAAACTGAAATTCAAAATTGATTCTTCTGTTGTTTTTTATCATCACATCTCTGGAATCCAGGTAGCTTCTGGATGAAGCAAATAATAAAGAAGTTTTAAATAAGTTTTATCATTAGCACAGTTTCATTTTTAAGTTATCACCTTTGATATCACTACTAACAGCATCATAAAGCAAACTATGTCACAAGGTACATATTTTAATGCATTGAAATTAACTCTGCTTTGCAACTCAGCTTCCCCTGGAGCAGAACTGATGATTTTGTAATACTATTCTCCTAGAGGAATATGTTCTAGTATATGGCAATTTGTTGAGGCACACATAATAAAATATTGATGGAATTCTATCACATTGAATTAAAATGTCTTCATACCATAGAGTCAAAGCAGCATCAGAGCCCAGCCGGTCACCAGTCCTTGGTGACTCGCTGTTTCTCAGAACTTTTATGCTACAATCTGGCATCAGTAAATATTTACTCAACTGAGTCATGTGAGAGAAGACCTTTACATCCATTTATAATTATTCATCTTGAGATATGGTCTTAACACAGCTATAGAGAAGAGGTAACAGAGCTCTAACGACACTTCCAATCTCTGATTCCTAGTCTAGGATGTAGGGTCTTTTGAGAAGTGGAGGGTGCCCAGATGCCCCCTTGAGATTATTGCTCCCTGGATGGAAAAAAAAGCAAAGATTCAACAATAGATAAAAGGCGTAACATCTCTAAGGTTCCTTCCCTTTGTTTGCCTCTCTCCATGGTAGCTGAGGTATATACACTGCCTTCTGGCGTGCAAGCTCTGGGTGACTCTCAGGTCTGCTGGAGTACCCCAGGCTTTTCTGTCATCATGATGCGACCCTTCCAAGCCATTCTGGGGCAGCGGGCCACCACTTCCACTCTCATCACGTTCCTTGCCTGTACTTATTCAAGGAGTCCCTGTCATCCTGCTATGACAGTCTGTTCAGCCCTGCTCTCCTAGGACGGTGGCAGCGTCCCCGTAATTTCTCCTCTATCAGTAGTTCCTGAACTCTGGTTGCCGACAGCTTGCCAACAACACACTCTGTGCCCTTGTCATCTCTAGCCTATCACACCTGCTGCCACCACCTGTTCCAGTACCTTGCCAACATTTCCCCTACTGGTTCAGTGCTGGCCAAGCTCTTCAGGAGGAGGAAGGACTTTTTTCTAATCATTGGAGGCTGCTGGACAGGGACACAACTGAACAGTGACATCTGGGAAATATCAAGTCGCCTGTCCTTGAAATGGTGTATTGTTCTCATGACTGCGCACACATGTAGCCATCCGGTTCTAAAGTCTGTGGTACTTACAGTTCTAAAGATACTTTCTTTTCTTGGCTTTCTAAGAACTGCAGTCTTTACCAAATCAATTCTGTTAGTTAAATTTATTTCCATAAGTCTTGTTTTTAATGTTATCTGCATTGACTCTCATCAAAGTTTAATTATGGGGGAGGAAGGAAGGATAGCCCAGTAAGTAGACAAAAATTTGATTTTGGCGTCACTGACATTAGCTACGATCACAGAAGCAAATCTAAAAAACTGAAGCTCTACTATGTTTACAAGTAAATTGGAACTAAACATTTAGGTAAGTGAATATTAGATTAGCAAATGATCTTTAATAAATAGCTAATTAAGACATTGGTAAGGAGACTACGTATTTTTGAATGAATGATGTGTCCAATAATATTCTTTTATTTTCTGAGTGCCAAAGGAAGACTGTAGAGATGAGGAAGAAAAATGAGAGACTATCTGAGGTTAATATATATATATATATGTTATTTATATCATTATAATATAAGATTGTTTTAATATCACACAATTACAGAATAGTATATTAGTAAACATAAAAGCACCAGTAGAAATCAAAGCTTGTGAATGTGCTATGTAAATAAAAAACATTAGGCAAAGGTTATTTTGCCTAATGATTACTTTAGGAAGGCTATTTCCAACGTATAGCTTCCAGAAATAGTAAACTGACCTCTTAATGATACAGTCTATTCCTTTTATGAGTAGCTCTGATTGCTTAACAAATTGCACCAAACAGAAACCTACGTTCATTTATGTCTATACTTTACATGACACAATAATTTGTTTTACAAAGCCTTCTGGATAACCGAAGGTACCTTGACAAAAATGTACAAATGAGTAGCTGTTTTCCTGTAGAGGCAAAGATTCAAGAGTTCCATGTCTTTTTGGGGTAGTTTGTGGAGAACTACTCAACTTTTTTGAAAAGTAATCTGGCAATAATCCATATATATTGAGATACAAAAGGCACACTTTGAGCCAGTTATCTGACTTTTGGAACCTCGTGTTGCAAAGAACAAAAACGTGAGTACATCTGAAAGCTTATCAATATATTGTAAGTAAATAAAAAACTGTAAACAACAAAAATTGAAATAACTTAGATTACTATGAGTATATATTTAATTGTTCGTTACTGTATGTATTTTAAAGCAAATATTTAAGATAGAAAACTAGGTGCCTGGTAATCTAGTCCAAAAGGGCCACTTTCGGTATATTTTTATGGGAGAAAGGTAAGATAATGTATGTCATATAATACCATCTATCTATCTATCTATCTATCTATAATTTTTATTTTTATTTTTTGAGACAAGGTCTCACTCTGTAGTCCAGGCTGGTCCTGAACTCACTATGGAGCCCACGCTGATCTTGAACCCATGACAATCCTCCTGCCTCAGCCTCTCAAGTGCTGGGATTACAGGCAAGTGCCACCGTGCCTGGCTTATGTAGTGCTGGGGAATTGAACTAAGGCACTTAGTGCTTGACGTAGCACTTGCTGGGCAAGCACTTTAACCACCGAGCCATTCCTCTACCCTATGATGCCAATTTTAAAAAACTAACAAAAGCACATGTGAGTGTAGTCATTTGTAATAGCACAGGAAAAGGCATGCAAAAACATACTACACACTTTTATTATTAATTACATTTTTAAAAATACACTCCTCTTTCGCTTGAATGCTTGTATTTAGTTTAAAATTAAGTTATCTATTACCTGGAAATATGAAATACATTTTTAAAAATAAAGTTCTGTTTATGGTCTTTTATGTCTGTACATGAAGCTATCATTGTTTCAAGGATTTTAAAAAATGCTTTCAGTTTGAAAATTTATACGCTCCTTTTCCAAGTCACAGTGACAAATTTGTGCCTAAGGGACAGATTAGGGATCTTGCCAAGGTGTCCAATTTCAATTAGGTTATGACAATAAGGCCTTTGATGCCTTTGAAATGCACACTCGTGTGCTCGGGTTGAAATTAGAACACAGTGAGGTAAATATTATCAACAAATTGTGACTCCAAAACCTGGTATTATCTCTCGAATTTTTCTTTTTCCTGCGCTGAACTTCTCTGAATCTTTTAATCATCTGACAATACTCTCAGATCCTTTGTACCATGTGGATCATAATTCTCTGGTTCCAGTATAAGGTACATTATTCTACTTTGGAAACACTCATATCTTTCTTAAAACATCCCACAACTGCAATTGCTTTTAGAAGCTTCATCTCAATACAGATGTGCACCGAGATTGTAACAGGTGCGTATCTGTGTGCTTCTAAATGGTCTAAGACTATCTTTGCTGGACATTCGTTTATCCATCTTCTTCTTGAGCAAATTTTTTTCAGCCTAAGTACATGACTTTATATCTACTTTCTACTGATTTTGTTCACCAAGGTAAAATAAAAATAAGAATATATTTTGCATAGGCTACTGCTAAAACTATGTGACATATATACTTACTTATTAAAACATAGAAATTAAATATAACAAAATTATTGACCCTGAGTAAGGTTAGGTATGAGTATCATAGGTGATCTGCTCCCCCCTCCTTTTGTTGCTTCTTAATTTTATTTAAGGGTATTTAAGCATTGAAGCATTATTTTTGATAAGAAATTATTTATAAAATAACCTTCACCTTGTTTACTTCAATCAAACTGACGCTTCAGTCTCCATGACATGATTCTGTAGATACGTTAATGGTTCTTGCAAGCTTGGAATCATCCAGACATGTTGTAGCATGGCATTATAGGATCAATGTACTGATCAACTGTACTGAAGTGGTGAGCAGTGTATAGCCAGGTGCAAAGTCACACGTTCCACATCTTGTCTACAGGTGTGTCATGAAAAGTCTTGAGAAAGCCTTCATGGTATGTGCTCACCAAAAGAATCTCTGCCACGTGGTCTCAGGACGACCTGGATTAGAATTCCTGAACATTTCCTGGGGTCATTTCCATTTAAGGAGTATACTATCTCAAGAGAAAACCACACAATAAACACATAATCACCAGACAGTGTGGCAGAGTGTGGAGTAACACATACCTATGGCTAGAAGACTAGAAAATGCTGCTAGAAGAACCTGCCAACAGAAACCTTGAAAGATGAAAGAGTAATGAGGGAAGCAGAACTGGAAATAGTACTGTACATAAAGGAAGTGTCAGTACAAAGTGAAGCAAATGAAAAGGCCTGTGACCTGCAGTTCACCAACACAAGCTTAGTTCATTATGAAGGAAGCAATGGGACTGGAGGGTTGAACAAGGGCAGGTGCATAAAAGGCATTTATTCTGTATCTATGAGAAGTTTGGGGCTATAATCTGAAAGCTATGGGAAATCAATGAATGATCCTAAAGAGGTGAATGATAAGATCAGATCTGTCCATTATAGCCCTGATAACATTGTGGCAAACAATCTGCAGGGAAACCGAGTGGAAGGGGAGAACGATTAAAAGCAGCTGGTTTGAATGGAGAAAGAATGATGCAATGGGGTGCAAAGGAGGAGGGGCCATGGAACTGTTACCAGAGGAAAGGTAATATGGCCGTTCTAGGTTAAATTTTTGAAGAAACAGCATTAGTCTTCTGCAAGTAGTTGCACCATTTTGTAATCCAGTAATTCTGCATAAATGTCCAAAAGAAATGATCCAATGGTCTTGCGATATCGCAAACACAGTGTTCACGGGGCACTGCTCTTTCCAACAACCAAGACGTGGAAGCAACCAAAGTGCTTATTAATAGGTCAGTTTTTCTTTTTATGGTACTGAAGATTGAACCCAGCGCTGGTGCATGCTGGGCAAGTGCTCAACTCTTGAGCTACATCCTCAGCCCTAGATGAATGACAAAGAAAAGGTAACTTGTTCATTAGAACCATATTGTATTTTTTTTCCTTTAGAGTTTTATTTCCAATGTTTCTCCAATTTTATTAATATATATAAGTGACACATAATGTTTATAACCAACTTGAGTACTTTGTGCACATACACATCACATCAACTTTATAATCCCTCCCCATTTTTGCCCCCCCATCCTCCTCATCCCCCCTAATTTCCACTCTCTGGTTCTATGGAATGTCTGTATTCTGGGTTTCCCCAAATCAGACAAATCATGTGATATTAATATATTTAATCATCTGCATCTGACTCACTTCATCACTCAGATCACCACTCTTTAACTCAGTCTTCTATCCCTAGAATGGGCAGCAGTGGTCATATCTTGATGCCTTTTCTCTCAGTCCGGCAGAGCTCTTTATTGGGACAATTTTCCAAAAGCTTTTTTTTTTGTAGATTAGTATATTTTTGTTGAAATTCTTTAACATGGTCTCACCCACCCATCAATGTAAGAGAAGAACTATAACCATGAAATACAGAAGGCTAGAAAATGTGAAAATGAAAAAGAGAGAAGTTAAATTTCAAATTCCTTAGCTGAGTACTGAAAGGTAAATGATTGTACATTCAAAAAGACATTCAGGTTATCATTAAATCAATCCATTTTTAGGAGGAACTTACATCAAAGACGGAATAAGTAAATTGCTACATTAAATGAACTTACATCTGTATCACAAGATTAAATTCACATGAACAATAGATATAATGGTGTATTTAGTTATTCCAGAATTTTAAAAAACTTTTATAAATTATTTACTCACATTTCACTAATTACTAACATTTTGCCAGATTTGGATTAACATTTTTTTTTACCTATTCACCCATAAATTCATGCATACATATTTTAAAAAGATTTTATACCAATTCTCCATGTTGAATATAATTATTGTGATTTGCAAATTAATACAATATTAAAAAGAATAATTATGGGGGAAGGTTGACACATTTTACAAGAAAGCTGGTACTGTTTTAGAAGGATATTAAATCAATTGATTCAAATGTCATTCTATCAATCTATTTTTTTGTTACACTTTCTCTTTAGATGTTTCCTTTCCTCCATGTTCTTTAATGCTGCTTGTCTGTCTGTCTTCCTCAAAGATTCCTTCGAGTACTTTCTACAATGCTGGGCTAGTGGTTGCAAATTTCCTTAAGGATTCTTGGTCATGAAAAAATTTTACTTTCCCTTTAATTTTCAGGCATAATTCTGCTGGATACAGCAACCTGGGTGACACTTGCTGTCTTTTAAAGCTGAAAGAATCTTGCTCCAGGATTTCCTGGCCTTTAAATTTGCATTGAGAAATCTATGGTAATTCAAATGGATTTGCCTTGGTAGAATAATAGCTGTTTTTCTCTTGCTGCTTTTAATATTCTCTATGTTGTATTTCTGGAGTTTTGACTATGATGTGTCACAGTGAGTCTCATTGGTTGAGGTTATTTGGTGTTCTATGTGATTCTTGTATCTGAAAATTAATTTCTTTTTCTAGATTTGGGAAATTATTTTTTATGATTTCAGTGCATGAATTCTTCATGCTTTCATTGCTATCTTATGCTCTTTCTCCCACACCCAAATTCTGAGCTTGGATCTCTTTGAATCATCCATCAGCTGTTTTATCCAGCTACTTTGCTCATTTCTAAGTGCGTAATTATGGCATTGGTTTCTTAAACCTAGCCTTCAGAGTCTGAAATGCTGTCCTCACAATGTTCAAGTTGACTTCCCCTCCTTTCAAATCTATTTTTCATACCCTGAATTTCAGATAAATTTCTTTTCAAAGTTTCCACTTCTTTATCAAAATGTTCCTTCATATCTTGCATTTTCTTACCTACTTTAGCCAACTTTTTATTTGTGGCTTCTATATGCTCAGTGAGCTTTGTATCCATGAGGACCACTATTTGTTTAGTAAGTTCCTCTATAGACCCTCTGATCATTGCTTGCATTGCTTTTGACTTCCTCCCTTATTATTTCTACTATTTTAGGTACCATGACATTAATTTCTGAGGTTTGAGGGGTTATTGAGATTTCTGGGTGTTCTGTTGCCTTATCTTCTCCCCTTGTTTCTGTTGTTGAGGGATTTCACTTTAAAATCCTAGCCAAGATATTTCTTTGAATGGCTATTAGGGTGGTGGAGGGAGGGGAGCTAAAATTCCTCTGAGTTTTGTGCTGGGAATAGGCAGTGAGGGAGGACTTAACAGTTTGATAGCCTCTGAGGTGTCTTGTTCCCCTCCAGCCCCCTTGGCAAAGCTCTCCTGCCTCCTGGTTTCCATATTTGAGAGCAAGGCCCTTCACCTTTGGAGGTGCTCCCATTACACCTGAGCAATTCCGGATGCTGGTGGCCTTTCTCTCCTCTCTGCAGCTGTCTTTTGTGCCAGTTTCTTCCTAGGCGCTGTTTAAAAGTGACCCCAAAAGCCCTGATTGTGCTCTTCGGATGTTTATTTTACTCTAATCAGTTGAGTCTTGGGCTCTCTCTCTCTCTCTCTCTTTCTCTCTCTTTCTCTCTCTCTTTTTTAAGGGCTCCTGCTTATGTCATTGCCTGTATGGCTGCTGAGCAGGGCTTCTGATCTGGGCTCTGGGAGGCCTTTTCTAGGGGGAGCTCTTACTGCACATGTAATATGCCCTACACAGGCTTGTTTTTTGGAAGCTGGGCTACCAGCTACTATCAATTTTCACTTTTCTGAATCCATGCTTGCCTCTATCAGAGGTTGCAGTTGGGCTTTCCTCTATCTTTGGATGCCAGCAGCTCCCAGCTGTTCATAGCCATTTGCAGTCTGACTGGGTCTGCTTCCTGGGCTGCTGTTTACCTCTGCTTCCGATCTGTTTTCAGGGTTTCTGGCCTTCCTGCAGCCTCCTTTCAATTGTTGGGGTGCTTCTTCCTATTCTAGCAACATTGAGCAGGCAATTTGTGACTATGTTCTCAGCATTTTAAATGTTTCCACAAGAAGTCATTGTGCAGTGCTGTTACTTGGCCACCATCTTGACTAGAAGTCTCAAGAATGAAATATTTTTGAAACTGAAATTGAAAGGAAGTCATGTTGCATACTAAATTATGATAAGCCTTGAGGACCTTGTGCCAAATGGTAGAATCCAGTCACAAAAGGACAAATACAATATGGTCACACTTGACAAGTTATCTAAAATAATCAAATCCGTAGAAAGAGGAGACAGCATGGTGGATACCAGGGCCAGGGGGAGGAGGACTGTGAGCTGTTTAAGGTTTCAGGTTTTTGAAAAGAAAGAAGTTCTGAAGATCTGTTCTTTCTTTCTTTCTTTCTTTTCTTTTTTTCTTTTTTTTTTTGAGACAGGGTCTTGCTCTATAGCTCAGGCTGATCCTGAACTCACTGGTGTAGCCTGGGCTAGCCTTGGACTCATATCCCATGTGCCTGAGCCTCCTGAGTGCTGGGATTACAGGTGTGCACCATCATGCCCAGCTTTTTATGTTGTGCTGGGGAATTGAACTCAGGTACTTAAGATTTTCTAGGCAAGTGCTTTAACTACTGAGCTATTCCTCCAGCTCTGAAGATTTATTTTTAAACAATGTAAATCTCCTCTAAATTTAAGATGGGCAAGATGGGAAATTTTCTTTTGTCAAATTAAAAACATACAAAGAGTAAAACTTGCCAATACTAGACATGTGAGGGGAGCTGGAGGGGTAGGGCAATCTGGAACTCTGAGGACTCTGTCTTGGGTAACTTGGTAGATAACTACATTAATGGAAAGGTGATTGCACGTGAAGGGAATAGTTTGACTGGATGGTTGCAACAGATGCTGGAGTGCTTTGCACCGTCTCTTTGCCTGGCATGCTTGTCTAGCACTGATAGGCAGTTCTGTGCATTGTGTTAGGGTCTCACTGCACAAGGACCACGTTTACTGCTGTTTCTCTATTTTAGGACTTTCTCCCAAGGAATTGCTATCATCAGTCAGCTCACAGACCTAACCTATATGTGCAAGGAAATTAGTGGATTATTCCTGCAACCTTTCAATCCTCCCGTGAGACAATCTCCAGGCAATTGCTACAGGATCCCTGTATACCCACAGTGAGGGGCACCCACAGGTGATTATTCAGTAATGCATCTCACCTTTTATTTGCATTTTTTTCCCTTAGCTATGATTTGAAATTCTTCAGAGCTTACAAAAAATGCAAATCTTTCTTTTTTGCTATCCTGGATTATCTTCAAAATAAACTATAGCAGATCCTCATGTCAGGTATGATCAAAATTAAGAGAAAGATAATGAGTGAATTTAGGACATGTAAAAGTTCAGGAATAGTGGGAGATTCAGTAGAGCAGTTGAAGATGTTCATTAAAGTTAGTCTGAGGCAGAAGAATCACAAGTTCAAGTCCTGCTTCATCAACCTAGTGGGAGAGACCCTGTCTCAAAATAAAAGATTTGGGCATGTATCTCAGTGGTACAGTACCTTGGGTTCAATATGCCAGTACAAGAAAGAAGGAAAGAAAGAAAGAAAGAGAAAGAGAGAGAGAAATGAAGACTAGCAACTAATTCACACCACCTCAAGGGTAACTGTCTCAAGCACTGCATGATTCTGTCGTATACAAAATATTTAAACATTGACCTCCTAGGAGCTGAAAGTGCAGTGGGGGTTATCAGAGAGTGGAGAGAGTACTGGAATGTAGAAAGGGAGGAAGGATGAGGAGAGGTTGACATTAAGTTATAGTGACATGTAAGTAAGAGATTCTAACACACTGCTCTAAGTAGAGTGACTTTAGGTCATTCCAATGTACTATACATTTCAAAAAGCTAACAGAAAAGATTTTGAACGCGTTCATTAAAAAGAAGTGGTAAATACTTGAGGTGATAGATGTGTTTACCCTGATTTGAACATTGCATGATGTGTTCAGGAATCAAAATATTACATGGTACATATATATATATATATATATATATATATATATATATATATATATATAATTGTTTATGGTTTTATGTACCAGTTACAAGTTTAATTTTAACATCTAAACATTTGTCTTGATGACTTTTTTTTAGTCTTTAAGAAACTGTTCTGTCACTCATTTTCATTTGTCATTGTTACTGTGCCCTTGTTTTATTTTGCCACTTTTTAAACATCCAGGATCTCAGAAAGTTTTCTGAGTAAGAGCTTGTTAAAATGCTTTATCTTCTTTCTCAAAAAGATTATTAACTATACACAGTTCCATTTCCTTTCAAGGAGTCTGTCTCTCTTGGGTTTCTAAGTCTAATTGCTCTGAAAAATAGACTCTTCTCTATCTTATCTGCACCTTTATTTCATCAAATGCAACTCATGCTCTGTAAATAGATGGTGAAAGAACACAAAAAAAAAATATATTTTGACTCTGCCTGGTCTTTTTAGTCCAGGAGAGATTTGCTCTCATAGCAAATACACAGGTTTTCCTTTCCTCCTCCTCTTTCCCCTTTTTCTTCTTCTTCTTTCTTTTAATATGCTTAGGACCCATTCTGTCCATATGTCATATCATATTTGATGCATGGCATCAGAAATGTGGTTGAAATCTGGAGAAATCCAGGATCTCTGGCACTTTTCCAAAAGCTAAAAGAAATCTTCACAGAAATGAAATTAGTTTGTGTTCTAGGAGAAGCTAATTCTCATCTTAAAGAGAACAAACGAGAAAAGTTTGGATGATGGGATAATAACGCACTATGGTAAGTTGGATCCTTCCTCATTTTGTGGTTTAAAAAAAGCCACGATCATGTTTTCAGTGTACTAATCTTTCTGCACAAGGAACTCCACCTCCTGCAATATTATTTCTTCCCTATGTTCTGTTTCTCCCAATTTTATACCTACTCTCTATAATCTTTCTCAGAAAACTTTTCTCACTAAATTTACCCTCTTTATTAAGTTTAGAAGCCTTATGATTTGACTTTTGTCATTGACTGTTAAAAATTTAATGGACATTAATTAAAGGATTTCACAAAAGCACAACTTCATTGTTTTCCTAAATTTATACATAAGAAAATAAAGATTCATGTACTTTGAGTGATATGCAGAAAGCCATACACCAGTAATTAGTGTTGTCAAAAATAAAATGTACTCTTTGATCATTTAATGTAGTTTGGTTGAAGCAAGATGTCATATGGTCAATAAAACCTGCTATTAAGAGTAAGCACGAGTGACTTTTTCTTGTTAATAACATGTATGTGGCATTTGTCTTGCTTTTGTAGTATCTTGGTTAGCATAAAATTTTTTATTTTTCAGATTTTACAATTTACAGATGTGAAGAGATTGAAACATGCAAAAGACAAGTAACTCACCCAATCCCATGACCAGGAAGTGGCAGAGCCATTCATCCATTATTCACCCATGTGATAATGATGGAATAATAATTAGTTTTCTGAGTATATTCTCTGCTAGCAAGGCCAAGTGAAACTGGAAAAAGGTCTTGTGCTGTTCATTGCTTCTGAAATAAGGTCATATTAAAACAATTCCACATTTAATTTTATTTGTATACCTTATAAGTTTTATTGCTCTCTTTTCAGTTAGGAAACACTGACTTTTATGCCATACAGTTTTTGTTTACTCCCTAGTAGTGAGTTGATAAGATGTTGTAAAGTGTTTAATGGGGAAAATTAGACTTATTTTAACCCAAGCTGAAAAAATCGATGAAACAAATGCTGTTTTTGAAGCAATTAGAGGGCCAGTTCTACACTCAGCTTCTATTTAGTTAAGATAGTGTGGGAGTCAGACATTAAAAAAATTATCTAGTGAAAAGGTATGCCGCAAAAAAACCTACATGGATATGATTGTAGTAAATAGACTTGGAAAGAATGAAATATTTTGAAAACACATCATGGGAGTTGTTGATCTAGATGAAAGGTAGGAGATGAGTCAAGGAAAGGCCACTCGAAAGTAGATATTATGCTGAGCTATTAGAAAAATAAACACATAACAAAAAAATTTGTGAGGAAATACAGGACTCATCTTAGGAGATAAGTGCGCAAGTACCTTTCCCCTAACATTTTCCCTCATTTTTCATTGTTTCTATTTGAAGGACTGAGTTTTGTATATGCTAATAGTTAGAACGCATTACATATTGCTGAGGCCCAATTAAAAGCAAGTTAAGATCTTGGTTGTGGTGATGACTAAGCACTTGCAAAACTCAGATGAGTCCAACCAAAGAAAATGAATTTTAGTGTATGTCAACTTTAAAAAGAAATAAAGACAAAATAAAACAAAATACAAATTGGGTATAATATTAACTACTGCTGTCTAGTTGTGTTTTTTCAGCTTCATGCTGAAAAGCAACAAGTAACACATAAGTGGCTGCAAAATTCTGTGTCTCCTGGGAGCTCTCATCTTCCTGCAGAATGAAATGTTTGTATTACTCTGATTGTTTTATGTATTCAACAGCAGAGAGTCCCTTTACTATGGCTTTGAATATGCAGACAGGCTAGGGAGATTTGCAGAAGAAAATATGTTTGTCTCATACTGGTTTGACAAATGGAGTGTCATTTTTAAGGTTCTCTTCTGGCTCTCCATGACAGGTGCCTTTTTTATCTAGAAGAGATATAGTCAGACTCGCTGGAAGACCACATGATATAGGTGTCCTAGTGTCACCACTCTAGTAACAAGATCATCATTTCATAACCTGCAAAACTAGTGAACTGTTGTTGTTAAATTGAAGAACTGTCGTTTTTCCATGTGTCATCTGATACCATTGTCTTAGAAATTTATGATGAATGACATCTCTTGTAATTTTTTCATTCTCTGGTTAAATATCATCTTCTGAGCCTTGTACAGAATTGGAGAAACTAACTTAGAAAAGAAATGTCCCCTTAGAGACATTTGTTGACGTGCATCAAAATGTGATTCTCCTTCTGCTCTCGAATGATACTTCACAAAGTCTACCGGGGGAAATCAGAGATTCTACTTTGATGATTAACGATATTGAGATTTACGAGGCAGCAGTGGCAGATAGTACTGATATTTATGTGAATATTTGGGCCTTAGTTTTCAAAACAGCGTTTGGAATGGTATGCTGGGCCGTGAGCGTTTCCTGTTCCCATTTTATACCTGTCATTTTTTTGAGACAGGGTCTCACTCTGTAGCCCAGGCTGGCCTTGGACTCACTGTAATCCTCCTGTCATAGCCTCCCAAGTGCTGGGATTGCAAGCATGTGCCACCATGCCTGGCTTATATGGTGCTGCGGAATCAAATTCAGGTACTTAGCACTTGACTTGACCTAGCACTTGCTAGGCAAGAGCTTTAATTGCTGAGTCATTCCTCTAGCCGATGTTTGCATTTTATAGATGAAGCAATTAAGGCTCAGAGAAGTTAAGAAACTTGTTCCAGGATGCAGATTCAGGAATTGTACAGAGAGTTCATGACTTGGTTTGTGTTCCCAGGTCAGGTTGCTGGAAGAGAGAGATAATGACGGACTGTTCACTCAGACAGTCTCTAAGGCTGCTGTGTGGATGTGTGCTGATTTCTTCAAGTTGGATGGCTGCATCTTGCGTCCATTCTTATCAGGGCCTCAGTATTTCCTGGTTTCCAGCATTTACAGACTGCAATTTCCTGTGACTCCTTTCAAAAAACCACCACCAAAGAATCCACCAGATTTTGGCTTAGTTAACAATCCTACTCCCTATGGCAATGTAATAGTTCTAAAACAGTTGCAAAGGAAATGTGTAAAAGTTTCCCTCTTCTCTATCAATAAATAAAAAAGTAGTAAATATTCCTAGCAATAGTTTTACATGTTGGTAAGGGAGGAATGGGAATCTTTAACATTGAAATAGACAATTCTTTTAGGATTACTCTTGCACTGGGGACTGAACACAGGACCTTTGCTCTAGACTGCATCCCCAGTCCCCTCCCCCCTCCCCCCCCCCTTTTTTTTTAATGTGTATTTGAGACAGGGTCTTGTCAAGTTGCTAAGCTGCCAATGCTAGGCTCAAGCTTGTGGCTGCCCTGCATCAACCTCCCAGATTGCTGGAGTTACAGGCCTGTGACACTAAGCCTGAGAATTACTCTTTTTCTTATAACACATTGGCCTTTACATTCTTAATTTTGATTTCATATGTGTTCAAGATATTCACGAAAGTGGCTTGTTATGATAAATATTGTATGTTTGTCTCCAAACAAATCAAACTGCTCTTGATCGGTAAGTGGCATTATTTGATCATTATTTGATGTAAAAAGTAAGAATTTTCAAAACTAACTTATACATTAAAATTAATTAATCTTAAAGATGCAGGTGTCCATCCTGGTTACTATTAGCAGAGAACCCAGGGTGAACTGGGTTAGAGGCTGTCCTTCTCTCGCAGCCCAGCCACTGTGGCATTATTTGTCTCGGTGTATGTGAGGTTATACCAACACTGGGTTTGGAGACACAGAGAATGGCTGCTATGGAAGTTTCCTGACACAGAGCCTGGAGCGAATACTTCCTTTTAAAGAGCAGACAGGTTATCTTCACAGATCTACGGGAGGCTCTGCAAACTGCTGCACAGGCTGGTGGCCCGTGGGTGGAAAATGATGGGATCCCGGTGCCTCGCGCCGCCTTTATGTGGCTCTGGCAACAAAAAGGGTTGCTATCTGAAGGTGTGGAAAGTTACAGATGGGCTTCTTTACTTCTAGCGTCTTCCTTTCCATTAGTGTTCTTCAGAACAAGGCAGATAAATCTCAGGCCTCCTGCAACCTCCAAATGTACACTGAAGTTCTTTTAGCTGCTGAAATAGCCGTAGGGATTTATAACCCAACCTCATCAAAATGACCAAGCCCTCTGCCACATGCTCGTGGACCAAGCCCTCCAGACACACAAGATCATTAATTATATTTGTTTCACTGTTTGTGCCTCTCTAAGGCAAAAATGAACTGATTGAAATGTGTTCACATGTGAACAATAGCTAGACACTTTATTCGGACATACTTAACATAAAAATTGTATTACTGTGGTGATTTCACGTTCACAGCAACACCTGTGCTCTTATTTTCCTCCAAAGACATAAACTAAAAATTATTATTCCTGCTGTCACAGAGAGCAAACGTAAGGCTTTGAAGTTTGACCAAGATCCTGAGAGTGTGTGTGTGTGCATGAGCACACACATGCACATGTGAGTGTATGTGTGCTGTTGAGTTGTAGAATTAGACTTCAGCTTTATTGCTTTTCATTAGGGGTCTTTTCTACTCTTGCCCCTGCTGTCTTTACAGACTCAGTTTTGAAGTACCGTGGGCTTACTTTGCTCTGCTGGCATTGTCTAACTGTACCGCTTTCTTTACCTTGTTTTCAGGTGTGGGCTCCGTAAAGAACCAGCTACTTTCCTGTCACATAGCGCCTCTCTTCTGGCTGCAACCCTCTGTGCGTGGTGTTGTCACTATAAACTTCACATAGGTTGTAAAGTTTAGTAGGCTAAGTGACGCTGTGCAGGTGCACGGAGAACAAGATGGGCCCCCACCTGGCTTTCCCTTCCTGGGTTCCTCTCACACTCACCTGTTCCATTTACAAGGTGAAAGAAAAGCGGTGGGTGGTTGCAAGGGAGCGTAACAGAGGCAGGGGAATCAGAGCAGTATCTACGAGACAGTCTCACATTTTCAAGAATAATAGCATAAGATAAAATATCCAAATCAAAACGCTGTCTCTTCCTGTTCTACCACGCTAGTCAGATTTCTGCCCCTGTGACGAAATACTGAGAAAAACTACCTAATGGAAGAAAATTCATTCTGGCGCATGGTTACAAAAAATTTCAGTCTGTGGATGTTCAGCAACTCTGCCTCTGAGCCGAAGGGAACCACAATATCATGGCGGGATCAGGTGGGGGAGGAAAGTGGCTCATTTCATGGCAGACAGGAGGCAGACGGAGAGCAAACAGGAGGAGCGGGGGACAAAACACATCCTGCAAAGTCGCTCGTTGAGTGACCTACTTCTTCCAACTAGGCCCTGTCTTCTGATAGCCCAGCAGCCGTGAGCTCAGCAGCAGATTCACTCACTGATGACGTTAGCCCTGTCGTGATGCACCTCTCCGAACTCCACCTCTAACACTGCGGTGGGAATCAAAACTTAAGGACACTAGTCTGGGGAGCATTTTATATTTAAGCCATAATATCTCCTCTGCCTGAAGTCTCACTACATAACCCAGGCTGGCCTCGAATTCGTGGCAATCCTCCTGCCTCCGCTTCCTAAGTGCTGGGATTACAGGTGTGCACCGCCACACCCAGTTTATGCGGTGCTGGGGAATCAGATTCAGGGCCTTGAGCTTGCTGTGCAAGCACTTTACCTGCTGAGCGATTCTTCCAGGTCTGTCTGAAGTCTCACAGAGTATAAAGGGAAATATTGGAGGAAGGGGTGTTTTGGAAAGAAACTTGAAATGATGTCTCAGTCTGGAGAGCAGGCCGATCTCCACATTCATTTGTCCACTCATCAAACAATCACTAGGTACCAACAGTATATCAAGCATGATGGCAGGTATTTGGTGAATATTTGCAAATAGAATTTTCATTCCCATTGAGCTTATATGCTAGCAAGATGAAATGTGGCATCTTCGACCGGCAAAGACACCACACGGACTCTCACGATCGTGGAACATTGACTGACTCGACGAATGGACCCCCCTTTATTCCGCAAAGCCCAAGCTTAAATACCCTTCCATACCCACATTAGCATACAAGCAATCTAATAGGCTAATATTAGCATACAAGCAATCTAATAGGCTAACAAACTCTCCAGACCCATCACCCCGCCTTGGGACTTCCTCTTTAGAACAGTCCCGTGGTTCAACACCTGATCCAAATTTCAAGCAGGAGAACACCTGACTTAAATTCCAGACAATAAACGCTTCTTCATGGAAAGGAACGTGGCCAAGGTCTGCAATGCTGAGGCTCTCGGGCCCTGAGGGCCCCAACAATGAAACAGGTGGTATATATCACTCACAACTCAGAAACACAGGATCCGGTAGGTTAGAGGATGCTAAAGCAGAGCAAAGCCAAGTCACAGAAGCATTGCTGTTTGAGCCAGACTGCGTGAGCGTGAACCTCACCTCTACCACTTCCTAGCTATGTGGCTTGGGTAAATTACCCTGTCTACACCTAGGGTTTTTTTTCAATAATGTCAAAGATACAATACTCCTTGTCTCCTGAGACTGTTGCAAGCATTAGATAAATTAATGCCTGGTCAGAATGCCTGATTTAAAGTAGGAGCCCTATAACTGTTTATTAAAAAGAAGTTACTACCAGGACTGCTGGCACAACCCTCTAATTCTAGCACTCTGGGAGGGTGAGGCAGGAGAATCACAAGTTTAAGCCTAGCCTGGGCAAGTTAGCAACTTAGTGAGAACCCTGTCACTCTGTCTCAAAAAATGGGGACAGGAGAAGGGTTGGGATGTAGCCCTGTGTGGGATCACCGAGTTCAGTTTCCAGGAGTGGGCAGGAAGGAGGGTGGAGTGGAAAGCGATTGCTGCACAGAAAGTGTTAAAAATGTTGGTTGCTGTGGTGTCAGGCCCTGATTCCGACAGGCTTCTGCTACACAGGCTTGAGGAATAAGTCATGAGATGGGATGCAGGTTGTGTAGAGAAGGTTTTATTGGAAAACTTACAAAAGTGGAAAGAAAGATAGGATAAATCTTCTGCTCGTCAGAAGGGGGACCAGGAAATGTGGGTTGCCTTGTGGACATATTGGTAGCCAGAAGGGGGACCAGGAAAGGTGGATTGCCGGAGCAGCTCAGTGTCTAGGGGTTTTTATAGTGTAGCTGGGTAAGGAGCTGTCCAATGCTAAGCAGCTCGGTTGCTAGGGCTGGTTGCTACGTTCTCCACCCTTAAAATGGCTGTTGCAGCCCACCCTTAACTACTTCCCTGTTATTTCTCTCTGTTGTCTTTTAATTAAGTTCCAGGGAGTGGTTAGCTACAGGCTGTCAGGAGTAACAGACAGCTTCATTTTCTATAATCCTGCCTCCCAGTGAATTCTCCTTTTCTGGGGGACCCTGTATCCCTAACTGCATGTAATCCCACTGCCTCCTCTCACAAAAGTAAAGCAACAGGAATGTTAGAAAGTACACGAAGCGTGTGTTTTATATGACATGTTGAGGTGACTTTTGAGAAGAAAACATTTGAGTGTAAACTTGGGGGAGGTGAAGGAGGTAGCCAGATAGATTCACTGCAGAATAGCAGACACCGTGGAAGAAGGGATCTTCATAAACATCAGACAGGAGAGCACAGTCGAGGGGTCGGAAGAGCTGTGACGACACCAGCCTGACTTGAACAGAGAGCCTGGGGGTCATGAAGGCGCTTGAAGGCCACCGGGAAGATTTTAGCTTTTATCTTAAGTGAAATGAGAAGGGATGGCATAAATTGTACCTGGCCGAGACCAAAAACAAGAAGCCCCACTTTACCCTCATCTGCATGCGTGGCGGTGGCGGCTGAAGCTTGGGAGGCTGAGGTAGGTGACCGTGGCAAGAAGGATTTAGGCCCTGGGTGGGTATATGTGGAAGACAGAGCCAAAGGGGTTCATGAGGGAATACAGGTTGTGGCATGGGGGTGGGGTGGGGAATCCAGGGTGAATTTGAGATTTTAAAGTTTTCTCAATGATTTCTTCTATCTGCTCTCTTTCTTGCATACAGTTTTCTTCACCCACCCCCGTTTTTCTTTTATGTTTACTACCAAAAGCATCCCAAGACCAGGAAAAATCCTAATGTGAGGAACGGAGAGTGGTTTAATGAGAGACAATGGGGCAGAAGAGAGAAGTGGCATCCATCTGGAGGAAGGAGGCAGGCTGGCAGCTTCTCCCCCGGAGCTCCGTGGAGAATTGTTCCAACCCGGAAGAGCCCCAGATGGATCCTCAGGATACCCTGCTCTGTGGGCAATCTTTCACCGGATTAAGCAGCTTCCAGAAGTTTCCTGAGCAGTATGGGTTTCTACATATCTTGAGCCTGGGAAACAAAAGGTTAGGACACCTAAACGTAAACAGGAGTGTTAAAGTCCACCTTTTGTTTTGTAAAATGCTTTTACTTCATGCTCTTTCTCCTTCCCACACCTGTTCATCATTTGTTTTCCTCCTTCTGTGTATGTGGCTATAAGCCATAGTTACATACCTAAACGGTCAAAGAAAAATTAATTACTTGAGAAATGAATTTACTTTTTTGGTGATGTTTACTAGGCTGGGTCTGCCTGTCTTCTTACACAGAACCAGCCCAGTACTGCCAATGTGCTCAAAATGGCCGCTTTTGGAGACTATCACATTAAAGGGAAGTTTCTTTGTCTCATTTTTGGACGTAATATTCCTTCGCCTTTTCTCCTTTCTCTTATAAGCCCCCTCTTTCCCTCTTATCCCTGGTGACTCACCCATACAAGTGGTCCTGTTAACTCCAGTCTCAGTTAAGGAATTTTCCTGGAATCTGACCACATTGGTTCACTCATTAGCAGATGTTGTGGCCCCGGGCTGCATTTCTCCCGAGTAGGCAGAGGAAGGAGAAGCCTTCATTGCAATCTTCTGTCAAAAGTCAGTAGCTGTCGCTTGACCCTCCTGGGCCTCCTGCAGGTGCACTTCCTTTCTTCTGACAACCGCGAAGGTTCACAAGACCCCAGGGACAGTCCCTGTGTTAGCACTCAGTAGCTCTATTGACAGGTGTTTCTCTGTGTAACCCAGACAACAGGTGTTTGCCTAGTGTAGCCTGCCAAGAGCCAGAAACTTAGAAAACAATGCCCGTTTTTGTGAAAATGATGAGTGTAATTAAGAGCTATGGTAATGCAAACGACGCAATCGCCATAAACATCCTCTCCCAAGTCCTTAGGCTCTTTGATGAGGGCAGTGACAGCAAATCAGCCAGCATTGCATCTTGCTCTTAAACGCTAACGGTCTCACTTCTTTGGGGAAGAATTTGGACAGTTTTTAAGCATTCAATGAAATCGCTCCTCAGGATCCTTATCTAGGATTTACGTTATCGTGTATTTGGGAGATTTCAGGGCAGTACTTGCTCAAAGAAGCCTGCCTTAGAAGCTTCTAGGACTTACTCTAGGTCACATATGCCTACGAGAAAAGTAAAGCAGCTAAGCAATAATCACACCGCAATTTTGTATTCAGTGACGACCCTTCCTGCCTCATTTCACGCACCCCTGGGTCCCAGCAGGAAATTCCTTCATTTACTACCAAGAAGTCTTGATTGTAACATGCTGCATGCTTGTCAGTTCCTTCCTTATGGGCCCATCCAGGGGCTTCGGAGATAGGATAGAAAACAGAAAGGTTTGCTCCTAAAGTGTTTTTCAAAATCTGCATATGTATGTTAGCCTTCTCTCTCTGTGTGTGTCTGTCTCTGTCTCTCTCCTACCAGAAGCTAAGTTAGGATCTCTTATCATTCTGATCTGAGCCCGCTACCTGAATGAAGAACTTTTCAACATTGTTTTCAGGTTTTGGTCACAATAAATAAATTACACAAATAATTCTCTTTCTAGAGGTCACTTATTGTGGAATAATTTATTATCTGGGAATAATTTATTTTCTTCTACTCTTCCTCCTTTTTCTTAAAAAGCTTTTAATTAGGCCCAAGTCACCTAGGTTTTACTTCCTATGCATAGTATGCAAGGACTATTTCTCGAGAATGTGATCACTAGATTTTTCTCGGGGAAAAAAGAAACAAAACAAAATCAAGATGGATATCCACGTGCTATTGTTGAAGGAATCCTGATTTTTGTGCACTCCCTGCCCTAACGGTCACGTCTCCAAGTTTTGTCCTCCTTGATCTTAAATACTGAGGGAAAAAATAAGCACCTTACTGTGGTCACGCTGCCTAAGAGGTCAGCTTTCATCAAGTTACTGTGTAAAAAAATGGCCTGTGGCTGGATTAACAAATAGACCGCTCACACCTTGCCCTTTCGGCAGCTTCCGCCCTGTTTATTGCTGGTACCAGGCTTGATCTCACTTCCGCTTTCTTTTTGTGTTTGACACAGAAGATTCTCCTGGAGGAGGACTGGGTACTTCCTTTCTCCTTAGCCTCCCCTCCCCCACGTGGCTCGAATGATGTCCATTTGCTCATGGCCTTTTTTGTGGGTACAAAGCAAACGCCTAAATGGCGACAGCTGAAGAGCTCCTCTTGCTCTTTGGGGGCGCTTCCTTCTTTCCATATAAGAAAAGTCTCTAATCGTCTTCCTACTCCACTGTTTATGGTATTTCCAGCCTTAGTTCCACACAAGCTCAGGTATGTTTTTTTTTTTTTTTTTGGGGGGGGGTACATTGGCTATAGACTGTGCTGGTAGCAAAACACATTCCAAAGGGCAAAGTGGGTTCTTTTGGGGGGAAGGGCTTGTGTTGTGATCTTAAAGTGTCATCTTTACCACCCGCACGTGTGACAAGGGCTGAGAACTCCATTCTCCACGGCTGCCCATCTAGGATGGAAGAGTAGTGATTCCCCCACAGTGGGATTTTGTGGGGGCCTCTAGTGCGTAGGACTCTGTGCATGTATGCACAGGCATTAAGTTACTGGGAAAGCACAGGAGCTGAGTATCGTAAGGAAATATAATTGATTTCACGGAGCTCATTCAGGTCCATTTTTGGCAACCAGGACTAATTTCTGAGTCCACAGACATAGGAGAGAGCAGTTAGCTACAAGTGGCCATTTCCAGAGACTCCTTCTTGCAGGAAAGTAGTGCATCCTGGAGAACTAGGAAGAGGTCAAAGTTTAGGACACGCAGCTTCTCTAATCACACCATAGTCACCTGCATGCATATTCTACTACCCACTTAGTCTGCTTCCTCCTCTCCCGGCTGGCCCTTCCTCCAACCCCTCCTGCCTTTCTTAACCTGCTCAGCCTGCTCCTTAGCCCCAGGCTATTTGATGCTGCAGTGGCTGCCAACTAGGCTGGCTAAATGCCAGGCCCGAAGGAAACAGAGGGTGGACTGAAGCCCCACAGGTCAGCTCCTGGCTCCTCCCACAAGGCAACTTATACTTTATCTTAGGCAGCTCAAACTTCTGTAAAGATGGCATAGACTGCGTGGCTTACACCATACACACAAATTCCTCACACTCTGGGGGCTAGCAAACTGGAGATCAAGACCCCAATAAGGCCAGCCTGTAATAAGGGCCCTTTTTTGGATTTCCTCACGTGAGGGTAGGTGCAGGGTTAAAGCCAGGTTTTTCCTTTCTCTTATAAGGGTACTAATTCCATCATACGTACTCCACCCTCATGACCTAATTACCCCCCAAAGCTGCATTTTCAAATACCATCACATTGGAGACTAGGATTTCAACATGAATTTTGGGGTGACATAATCAGTTAGTCCATAGCAACCTCATTAAAAATTATGAGATTAGAGATTGCAGCAGGAGTAGGTTAAGAAACTTAGCAAAAATTAGCATGTTGTGTTAGCTGGACAGGGCTTCTCAGAGTGTAGAAAGGTGATAGAAATGTGCAGAGAAGGTCCCAAAATCCTTCAAATCAGGTTTGAAGCAGTGTTCTTACAAAACTATTTTCGAAAACCTCTGGGCTGTTGCTTATTTGGCTCAAACAAAGAAAAGCAGGCCTTGCCTTCCAATTATATAGCATAACAAATCTCAAAACAGATGAGTCTCAGAATGCATGGTACCTCCTGGAACAGAGCTGTGGTCTCATGGAGACTTTCCAACAGAGGCCTGCAAAGCCCAGCTGGCACTGCAGCAGTGTGTGACGCTGGTTGGAGTGCCTGGCCCTGCCCTGGTTGCTCAGTCTAGCCCACTCTCTACCTCTTGCCCTTCCCTACATCACAGAATGATGCACTGTAATTGGACAGGCCCTGCCTGGCCTCAGTGAGGCTGGGCTTCGGCTCATACCCAGAGGATGAGTTTACGGCTGTGAGCTTGTCACTTGGGTGACTGGAAGCTTCGGTAGTGACTTCACCCTCATCTCTCCTTTTTCTTAGGCTTTTGAGTTCTAGGCTGAGAATATTTTAATTCTTCCTTTGAGTTGAATCTTGTTCACTGCCATGTTTTCCTTGAAGAAATGGGAGAGGCCTGAGAGAATTGCTCAGATGCTGGGGTCTAGAATATATGAATCCAAAGTGAGGGGGCACCCAAGTTGAAGTGCACCCAAGTTGAAGTGCAGTCTGCAGTCCATACCTAGGTGACGAATAGAAGCCTTCAGCCTCTAGGTAGACTGTAGGTACCCCACTGGGTGGTAATGACTGAGCACTAGTCACCGTGACCATCGCTTTGTCTTTTCAGGTGTCCAGGAGCAAACATCTTCATGACCATGTGTCTCAGGTGGGAGTGGGAATTGGGGTTAAGTGCTGCACACCAGCAGCCAGTGGGAATCTGCACCAACCCTTGAGACTTTGACCAGGCTCTCCCTCCAGTTAAATGGCCAACTGAAATGTCCCCTGCAGGGGGCTTTGAGCTATTTACCAAGAAAACATAGCATAGGCTTTAGCTCTGTTTTGGAGTAAAATGTACCAGAGTAACACACAGAATAGTCGAGACTGCAAAATGAGATTTGTTTTTGTTTTCCCTGAACTGCAGATTTGCTGTGAGCACAGCTCGGGGGAGAACAGCTATTAATGGCGTGGGTAGAATATAGGCCACGGCAGGCTCTGTCTGGGAGCACAGGAATCGAATCTCATATCTTGGTGGAGCTGCAGAAGGAGGACAATTGATTGGTGACTTAGCTCTCAGACAGGTGGGCTGTTGCTTCAACAGTTGTACTCTTCAGGTTTTTCTGGTCATTTGAATGGCTCCAATATTGTTCTCTATAACCTTCTTGTTATAAAACATAAACAGTTCAATAGTATCCACTTTACTTGCATCAGAGGAGTTTTCAGTTCTAAGTCCATGTGATTTCTCATCACACCACCCTTGCAGAGTAGAAAACAGCTGAGAGTTACGGTCTGGTTGGACAAATCTAATCACTGCCCAAGATAGCTGGCTGCTTGAGTCTGAGCCCCCACGCCTCCTCCTGAAGCTCTTCCTAAATCCTTAGGCCTCAGAAGAGTGCATTTTACCACCCTCTAGTCTGAGGTAGACTAAAGCCAGAGCAGGTGTCTTGCTAAATCATCCTTAGATAAGATTCCCCTCTTCCTCAGGAATTGAACCCAGGGATCTGGGCATGCTAGGCAAGTGATTTTATCCAGACCTTATTTCTTGTAGGGTACTAGAGTGACACAAAAACCACTGTTCCAGTGCAAGTGATAGAAAACTGACCCCGGGGCCCTCCTGGCCTCCTAACTTTAGAGATCAGACTAACGGTGCTCTGGAGTCTGATTTTACCTTACTGCTCCTCCAGTAGACTCCTTAGGAGGAGTAGGGAGAGAAATAAGTGGCCACATTTGCTTTGGAAAACGTTTGTTACTTTAGGTGTGGGCAGTGAACTGGGAGAATTTACTAATGGTGCCCAGAAGTACCAAGGTGGCTCCCAAAGTGCCAGCATTGTCACGAGCCCCAGGGTGTTACCTTCCAAAGACAAGACGAAGCATTCTATCACCAACCACCCTGAAGAGAGGTCATTTCAGGCAACTGGACCTTCCTGAGGGACCCTGAGACTGTCCTCCAGGTCCACTTTCAGGGTTGCCTTGTAAGAATGTGTTTGCTCACCTAGGGAAGCATACAGCTCGCACCTGTATCAGCAGGGTCCTCAGCCTCAGACAGTATGTTATTTAGGACGTCAGGGCACCACGCCTGTGTTATGCACTTCTGTGGATGATATATCCTTGTGTCCCTGCTGTGGCTTCGATATGCTGTCCAGGTAACTTTCTGTTTGACAGCTGCTTTGATGTTGAGCACTCTGTTCACGGAAGAGTTCCACTTAAGAAAAAACAACTGCAACACTTTCTGTGCTTTTCATTGTTGAAATAGGAAATCTTAATAGGATAGTTAACAGTGGGCATGGGTATATCTTTCCATCCATTGTAGCTTATGTGACTTGACCTTATCAGTCAATAACGCTGCCTTTTTGTTGAAATGACCAATAAATAATGTACAAGAGCTTAGTGTAAAGCTGCAGATATCTTTTCAGACAGAAATATTCTAAGAATGCAAGTCAGGTATATTTGTCGGATAAATAACAGTCGGGCTCGGTGAACAGGGAAATTCTCGGATCTCGGGTTTCCTGAGACTGGAACCCAGCTCGCGCGTCATTAATCATTCATTGGGGTGGGCCCTTCAGTCAATGGCAGCTCTCAGTAAGCCCAAGGGAGCCGAGGGCTGATCCTTCCTGCCGAAGGGACCCGGGGCGAAGGAGGACAACTGGGCGGCGGGTCACGTGCGCTGGCGCCCAGGCCACTGCCCCGGCCTCGCGCCGCTCTGAGCGTGGGTGCGTGTGGGCGCGCGCTCGCCAGCCTCATCGCAGACCTTCACGCAAGGAAAAACAAACTGGGTGGAATCTCCAGCGCGACCCAGAGTTTCCTACGGGAAAGCAGCTGGAGTTCTGGCCTGACGACTCCGTGGCTTCCCAAGCGCGGAGCCGGCCAATTCCTTAGCTCGTTGGGGAACCAGTAACGCCAACACCAGCGGCACCTCCCCTCCGCGCCGCACCAAAGCCTCCCCGAGGTGGGCTGCCGGCGGGTTCGGTGCCCGCCGAGGCCCTGGGAGCCGTCCGAAGGGTTCCGGGGAGGGCGGAGCTGGCGGAGTCGGGTGGGCAGAGGGAGAGCGGGGTCCCGGCGGGCAAAAGTGCGTTGCCGGGACGCGTATGCGCAGCGGACCGAGGGAGGGCGGGAGCTCGTGTCCGCGTCGCAGCCCCCGCGCGTCCGCGGAGCGCCCCGGAGCGCTCGCCGCTAGCGCGCAGCCCGACTCCCGGCGGCGGCCCCCGCGGGGGCGGGGCGGCGGCCGCCGGGCGCGTGGGAACTGTCGGGGCGCGCGGCGCTGCCGCGGGCGCACCCCGCCTCCGGCCGCCTCTCCTCCCCCTCGCGCCGTCCCGCGCTCCCGTCCCTCCCCCTGCACGCCCCCGCCCCGGCCGGCGGCGCCCTCCGCGCACCGGCCCGGGAGCGCACAAAGCGGCGGGTGAGGGGCAGCGCCGCAGGCGTGCGCCGGGCAGTGAGATCACCGGCGTTATAAATATCCCGCTGCCGGCCCCGGATCCGCTCGGGCGGCCGCTCGCACTGCCCGCTCCCCTGCCCTCCCCGAGGCTATGTCCGCCCGGCGCGGCGCGGGGGGCAGCGCCAGAGGCACGCAGCCGCGCTGGGGCCACGGAGCCCGGAGCCGGCCCCGCAAGATGCACTTGGGACCCGCGCGGCTGGAAGAATGAGCTTGTCCTTCCTCTTCCTGCTCTTCCTCAGCCACCTGATCCTCAGCGCGTGGGCTCACGAGGAGAGGCGTCTGCCCCCCCGAGGGCAGCAGGGACCCGCCGCCGCCGCCCCCGCCGATCGTCAGCAGGGAGGCTCCAGCAGCAGCCGGAGCGATAGGAGCGCGACGTCCTCCTCGCCCCCCGCCGCCTCCGCCGCCGCGGGCTCTCCGGGCAGCGCGGGGAGCGGCTTGGAGCAGAGCAGTTTCCAGTGGAGCCCCTCGGGGCGCCGGACCGGCAGCCTCTACTGCAGAGTGGGCATTGGTTTCCATCTGCAGATCTACCCGGATGGCAAAGTCAATGGCTCCCACGAAGCCAATATGTTGAGTAAGTTGCTTGCTGTCCCGAAAACCTGGCCCCGGGGGTAGGAGGCGGCTGGAGATTTGGCAAGGACCGCCAGCATTTGGGCCGAAGGTGCACCTTCCGGTGTCCCGGCTCCTGGGGCGCAGTCGGTCCAGGAAAGAGCCAGGCAGGTCGGGTAGAGATGCATCTTTATGGCGCGCACGCACGCGCCCCTCTCGTGGGAATGGAGAATGGCGGCTCCTGAGGGGTCGGCGACCCACAGGCTGGTGCCCAGACGGGAGCGAGGTCCCCAGGACTCGCCTCCGGCCATGCCTGGAGACGCCCTTCCACTTGTCCTGTTCCACTGCTTGGGAGCTAGGCTTAACTTGCCCTCGGCTTGTGAACTAGGCTGGCGTTTTCATTGACATCAAAGTGTGTACTTTTCCCTGTATGTAAGTGAAGTTGTTTTTAAGACAAAAGCTAGGTCTTAAATACTTCCCTTCTCCAAGCACTTTCCTAACTCGCAAACTGATACTGTATGTGTATGTGCTCACGCATTTGTATGTAGGTACATATATATGTATATTGCACACACATACGTGCACCTACATGTCGCATTCATGGTACACATGTGAATGAGTAGCAGACCCTCTGATCTTCCATGAACATACATGTGTGTATATATATGTGTGTGTGTATATACTTCTATGAAGAGATTCCTGCTAGGAAAAAGGCGCAGGTCGAGAAAACTGGACATGTGTGGAGAGGGAGACGTGATGGACGTTGAATTTATTAACTTTGGGGTTCGAGTTAGCAATGTTCACTGCTTGACAGCGGGGATACCTTCTTAGGAGCCCGGCGAGGCTTTGCACCTCATGGATGCTGGGGAAAGTCCTTTATTTTAAAACAAACCCAGAAGAGGTTCAATTTGGGATGGATGCAAATCATGCAGGACTTTTTATTAACCAAGTTTTATATTGTCTCTCTCCCGTCTCTTTCTCCTTCCTTTCGTCTCTCCCATTCTCTCCGTCTGCTTTTCCAGAGCGCTACAGGCGCTTCTGGTACTCCCCTTCCTGCTGCTAGGCTGTGTGTGTGCGTGTGTGTGTGTGTGTGTGTGTGTGTGTGTGTGTGTGTGTGTGTGTGTGTGTGTGTGACTTGGGGCTCTGTGCGGGGCTAGGCCTGGCTCCGAAGGGCTCTTCCTCGGTAGGTCTAGGTCGCTTTTTCATCTGGTAGGTTAGCCTACCAGACAAGCGCACAACCAGGGCCTCAGAGGTGCCCAGAGAACCTGGCAACTGTGGCAGCACTGTGCTCAGTCACAGGCCTAAGAGCCAGCCCGGTGGCTTCCAGGTGTATCTAACTTGTTCTGTCTGTGACCAGCCCCAACAGCCGAATGCTTCTCATCCCGGCTCTGGAGGAGCAGCACCTGCTTTGGTTTGGGCTGACAGCCTGTCAGGAGCCAGTGAAGCGGGTTTGAGGGTGCCAACACTGACAAGGTGGTTGGCTGACAAAGCTCTACGGCGGGTCCAGAGGCCTGGCCGCTAAGACCTGGTTCTGCTCCAGGATAGTGGCGATCCCACACCTGCTCCCTGCACCTCTTGGCTGCAACACACGTGGGGAGCTGTCCTGGGGTACCCTGCGACCCTTTGCATATACCATGGAGAACCCCAGGCCTCCTGCATGTTCCTATGGGTTAGAGTGCATCTTAATCTTACCCACTGTTCTCACTTTTGGTGATAAAAGGATATAGTCTGTTGGTGTGAAGGTGAACTTCCTGAGATTAGGGACAGTCAAAGTTAGGTCGGCTTCTGTATTCCGATGTAGGCTTCTAACTTTGTCTGGGTCAGCTCCTCTCTAACACATCAGAGATTATTCTCCACTTGTAGCAATCTTTCCTTGTCCTTTTGCCGCCTTCGGGAAAACTTTCTCTCTTTCCTGCGTGGTTTTGTTTGTTTGTTTGTTTGTTTGTTTGTTTTTGGTAGTTTATCTAGGAAATCACTAACCACTAAGGATAATTTCTGTGTGCCCAAGGAAGACCCAAAAGCAGCAAGTAGCAAATTCGAACCGAGAAGCAGAAATCCCTGTGCTGAGGCTGGGGGGGTGGGGGTGGGGGGGTCGGATGTCCCTGGGACCTCTGAATGCAAGGCTTCTGCCCCACACATTTGCATTTTCCTCCACAAAGACACCTTAGGAGTCAAGGACTTACAACTCAGGCCTTTTGGGTGGGGAAAGCTGTAAAAAAAATAAAGAAAAATATGAACAGGTCAGCAAAAACTACATTCAGTTAAAGGATAAACTGGCCATTATCTGTTATTCCTAACATATGATTCATTTTAAAATCTATGTTGAGTGATTTCTGCAGGAAAGAGATGTTTCCTGAAAAAGCACCTGGAGAAAACAATGTGACTTGTTCTTTGCTCACCTTGCTCAGGGTAAAGCACCCACTCAGAGCTTAGTCTGTCTTCTCCCAGGACTTCATTTTGTAAACTCTGCATCCAGCAGGGAACGCCTGCCTCACCAAACATGCTACTTGGGTTACTTTTGTGCAAGTTTTTGCTCTTTTGTTTTGCATTCTATGATTTTTTTTTTTCCCAAGGAAGGTAGCCTAACTTAATTACCTTGCTCCCTTTGTTAATGTTTTATGGGAAGTTTCTTGGTTAGTGGGATGGCATGTTATTTGAAAATATACAGTGGGTCTCTACTTTTACAGAAAGGAAGTAAAGCAGCAGCTCGCTAATCACAGTTGGTTATTCACCCCATGATGGGAGCCCTTGGCTTCCTGATGGTGAGGTGTCAGTTATAGACTGTTTGTTAGAGTACAGAAGAAAACATTTTCTAAGACTCAAAAAGCTGTCAGATATAGATCAAGAAGCACAGAAGATACATTACTTTCTCCTCATCATCTAATCAGAGTTAGTAATGATAGAATATATATATATATATATATATATAAAATATAAATAGGCATATATAATCTTATAATAAGGCAACTACTTCAGAAAAAATTCAGAGTTTGTCATAAATCTGCAGATTAACAGGTTCTTTTAAGCATGGTAAGATTTGCCATAGAGAACAGGCATATATCACAATTCTCACTTGACAACACATATTTTTGAAAATTGTGACTATATTCTAATTTTAGCACGAAGAGTGCACTCTGGCAATAGATATCGAAAGAAAATGTGTCTGTTTCAATGCATTAATAGAATCTTAGTTTATTGTGTATAATAGTAATTCTGAGTTTTGAAGATGGAAAATGGGATCAAGTTCATTGGCTGTAAACCCTTACTGTAAGAAAAATACTGGGGAAAAATAGAACAAGATAGTTGAGAAGTTCCAACCATTATGTGAAAGCAAAGGGTTTGCCTTAATTTATGTTGCCAGGTTCACTTTCATTCAGAATGATACTTGTTTGGTGTGTGTTGAGCCACTGAGAAGAAGAAATTTTGAGTTAGTCAATTCATAGAGAAATACTTAGAAATTATGGCTACACAAAGGTCCAGTATGATTCGTACATTTATAGAAAATATTAGAATTCCAATGGCATGTTTTGACTAATAAAACTAGTAACTACATTTTTGACTAACCAATCTTACTGATTCTGTAAAAAAAAATTGAATTCATTATCATCTTTGACAGCATGTGGTCATTCCACGGTCCTTCAAGCTTTGAAAAATCCAAATCTGTCTGGATAGTGTGGAAAGTGTCAGTGGAAATTTTCTGCCACTAATTTAATCAGCAAAGACTGCAACACTGGATATTTCGAGACTCAGATTTGATAACTTGGCACAGCATCTCTGCTACTATGTAGATGGAAGTATAGAAATTTTAGTTATGAAATATTTTTTATTTGGGAATTTTTAGGTGGATTGCTAAAAGGTCCTGATTACATAGAAAACTATATGTTTTTAGACTTTATTCACCAAGTCCATAATGAAGCCCTATTATATTAAAACATCTGAAGAGGATAAAGTGAAATATTTAGGCATGAATTTTCTTATTTAAGTAAACTAACTTCCTAAGATAAAGTGATCCCCGTAAGCACATGGATTAAGCAGCACGTGGAGTCAGACACGCAGATGTGTTCTTGCTTTCTTCTCTGGCCCTAGATGTCAACCCTGAATTCCACCAAGAGAGACGACTTCCTTCTGTGAAGCATTGTCCCCTTCTTTTAATCCTCTTGAACATGACCCCTTAGGAAAGACAACATGCTGTCAGTGGTACTTTAATGTGTATTAATTTACACTGAGCCTCCCCTGCAAGCGGGAAGGTCATAATAGGTCATGATAGCAGGAGAGTAGGACCTGAGCACACAGGAGGTGTCCTCACAGGGAAGAGAGGGGCAGGAAGAAGGTCAAAGAAGACAAGTTAACATAGCGAACAGTCACTGCCTACCTATGATCCCTGAGAGGAACTTGCCCATCCACACTTTGCCTAAGGATACTGTCTGTCTTGGCATCTGTAAAGGGACCTGTAAATTTCCACCAGATTTTTCACTGCTAAGTCCTACTGATAAAGGCACAGGAAGTATTAAAAAGTAAATGTTAATGAAATGTTTCCTAGGATTTATATATGGCTGATTAATACACATAAGTTTAAGCATTATGCAGAATTCTTTCATGAGTTCCTGGGATTTGGCATTGTAAAAGAGATACAATGGGTAGGCTTATGATCTCTTCGGGAGATGGAGCAGGAAGTGGAGTTATGAGGCTTTCAGAATTTGCTTCAGAATTCTAGAAAATGAAACATTGCAAAATCACTGCTGATGTTTCTTTGGAAATTACAATCTTAGCAGTGCAACCAACTACTGGCCTTAATTACCTTAAAAGATCAATACCTAAGTTAAACATGTGAAAATTCTTTCATCTAACTTCATCTTTTCTCTTTCCTTCATTCTTTATTAGGTTAAGTAGAATCAGACACACACATGCACACACATGCAGACAGGCACACATGCACACAACACATATGCACACACACACACACAAAAGGCTATTTGTAAGCTTTCACTTAAATACAATTTTCTAAAATATAAAATCTTTTTATTCTTAGGAAATAAATTATTTTATATTATTTTGAAATTTCAAACAAAGAAACCATGCCATATGTACTAAAATAATATCACAAAACCACGTATATTATGCTACTTTCCTCATATTAAATGTTCATTGCAATGCAAATTATATATAACATATACACAGGACGTACAGTGTGTTGAGGTACATCAAAATAATGAATCAAAATAATGGATTTTAAAAAAAAACAACATATTAGTGCTTAGAATGCAATAGTTTACTTCAGTAAAGCAGTAGCATTTTTATTAGGTAAATATTTAGAAAGCTCCTTTATCTCAACATCTTATATGCAGCAACACATTTCTCATTAATATACAGATAATTTGTACTCATAAAACCAGGTAATTTTCCACAGAATGAAATAAAATACCTCTAACAATCTGGAGCAGTGGGTAAACTGCATGCAGCTTAGACAAGTCTCCTTTCCTACGCCCCAAATTGCCTTTTACCTGATTCCACCAGTAGATGATTTGTCATTTCGTTCCTTTCTTGTTTTCTAACCCAAATGTATCCAGTGTTCACAATTACACACCCAAATTCCCAAACACCTAAAATCATCAATCGTGTTCTTAATATCTTTCTATAATTCTGACAAAACATTTAACGCTATGTCAGACGTTCTAGTCACATTTTTAACAATGGTAATAACGCATTGCATTTTTGGGACTAATAGGGCGTGTATTAAACTTTCCAAAGCACCCTGGGTGCTTTGTTGCCATTTGATAACATGGCAGTGTTTTTAAACATTCAAGTAACTTTTATTGCAAAATCCATTGTAAATAACATCTCGAAAGAACAGATGTGTAAGACAATAATTTTTAAGTTTCTTCCTAATTGCAAAAGTAGTTCCGTTTAAAGTTATAGGCTTTTTTTTTTCATCAAAAGGAGCATTCATAAATTAGTACTTACAAATTTTGTGAGATGTTTGTTGTTTTTCTGGCTAACGATGTTTTTAAGAAAATATACAGATTTTTAGTTATCCCCTTTCTCCATGAGCTTGCTAATCAAGTATTTTTAAGAAACAAAGATAAATAAGCCAGTAGCAATTTTTGTTACAATTACGGACGCTTAGCTTGCATTGGGCAATGTTAAGGTTCGATAAATTTATTACATATACATGTATATATTACATTTTTAATTAAATAATTTTATACATACTTCCAAGACAGCAGGAAGAGATTGCTATTTCCAAGGAAATTTCGTGAAGTTTTCTATTCATTAGAGTTCTGTTGGATGTCCTAGGACTGACAGGTGCTTGAAATAGCGCAGACTGAGCTGTGGCTCTGTCCTTTGCCCTCCACTCCCTCCCTTTCTTCCTTTGCACCTTTTTCCCTTTTTCCTCTTTTGTGGAATTTGATGTAAGTAACAAAGAAAAACAATATGCTTTTCTCATATTTGTATAACATTATATATAAGTGTATGGTAAGCGGACAGGCTTCCCAATTATATGCAGACTATGAGTTTCATTCTCTTAAAACCCTCTATGAAAACTGTGGTGAGTGATTGTCTTGATCGTGCTGATGAGGACTTTGACATTTTTGTAGGAGATGGAAAGACATAATGCTAGCTACGGAATACAAAGCAATAGCAACAATGTACAATGATGTAGTAAAATGATTATTTTTCCAGGAAATGATTTCAAATGCAAGATGTCTTGAAGCGTAATCCTTTTTGAACCAATAACTCCAAATTATTCATAATATATTTAGTATTTTGTTCTGTGTAGTTTTTAAATAAGCTACCCACTTGAGTCTGGTTGAGTCTGGTGTAGACATATGTATTCTTAAATTGTGGTGATTAGAGAAGATTTGAATAACCATTATTTTCTGGGATTTTGATTATTTACACTGCTTTTGAGAACTTTTTGTGATTTACTCTTAAAAGTAATTTATTGTCTTTGATGGAAGGATAATAAGAATTATTTGAAAAACATTCAGAAACAAATGTCTTTTCAATTCCTTCAGAACTTGAAAAGATTCTACTGCCAGGTATTGTTTATTAAAAGCAAATTTTCATTTGCAAAATAAGGACCAAAAAGAATTATTGATGAAGCAGAATCAAATTTTTAATCTTGAAATTAGTCATTTGGAATGAAAGTAAATGCTATTTTTTAATCTAGTAAATGTCAGACAGCATAAGGACATTTACTTTTTTAATTAAAGTAATAAAGAATAAAAGAATCTATGTAGAAGTTTAATTCTCCATATGACATATAGAAGAGTCTGTGTTTTATTTTGGGATTTCTGTCATCCTAGGTATTTTGGAAATATTTGCTGTGTCTCAGGGGATTGTAGGAATACGAGGAGTTTTCAGCAACAAATTTTTAGCGATGTCAAAAAAAGGAAAACTCCATGCAAGTGTAAGTAGAACCACTTTATATTTGTTAAAGGTGTTACGGAGCTTTTATATTTGTAGCACAGAATGAAGTGATTTTTCCGACTTGGTGGCTAAGAGCGACAGTGGCTCAGAGAGCATTTTCTTTCTTTCTTCTTCTTTTTTGGTAAATTTATATGTACATCCATCAAAAAGAATTGTTTGTGTGTCTATAAGTAATGATTTACGTATCTTATGTATTTGCAAAGCTATTATAGAGTCTGGAACAAGTTTTTTGGTTAAATGGATTGAGAGATAAAGCTGTTTTCATCTTGTTCCCCTTAAAAAAGACCAAGTACACTAGAGTACTATGTCAGCAAGATATTACACAAAAATTTAAATTTACATGTTTATGATGATGATGTGTGCTTAGTAGATAGAATTCCTACTTAATTTTACTGGCTATTAGTGATGGACAAAAATAAAATTTAATGTATTTTCATATTAGCAAGTGGAGAGGAAGGCTGTAACATTTTATAGAGAAATTTTCCTTAATCAATTTGAGAAACTACTGAGACATCAAATGTAATTACTCTCCAATATTATGAAGACTCATTTTATTTTGAACACATTGCTTCAAACCACTTTCTAATTAGTTCACAAAGTATTTATTTCTTTGCTTTTGTGAAAGGCCGATCACACGAAAAGTATTGGAACCTCCAAGCACTGACGTCTGGCTCTGCTTTCCAATGCTTTAGATTCTGCTTGTTGTTGTGTGTAGACACGGCACATTCATGTGAGGAGTACTTTTCTGTGCTGTACTAACTTTCCTTTCATTAAATATTTTTTAAAAGCAATTATTCTTGAAAAGTCAGTTCTTTAAATTTTATTCCCTTAACCCTTATAAAATGCACTGCCAAAATATCACTTTTTTCAAATTTCAAAGTGTATAAGAAGTTGTAATTAAGAGAGCAATCAAGTAAAACTTATTTATGATATTTGCTTTATAGACTTTTAAACAATATAGCCAGAATCCTGCCTGATTCTGGGCATAAGGTTTTTACAGTTCGCCATTCTTTAGCATTTAAAAGTAACTTATTAATAACTTTTTAAAGAACACTGCAATTATTTGAGGATTAAATGAGTTAACACAGATAATGCTTAGAAAATTATTCCATAAATTGTAAGAGCTCAATAAATATTACCTATTATTTTGCTTAATGAACTCAATGTGATGTAAATATTATAAAATGTTAGTGTGTCAATTTATTGAATGAGTATAAAATCTTTGCTATACTCTTTAATCATTCATTGCAAGAAGTATAAAATGATTTACCTACTTTATTAAGGAACAAAATTTTACTTTAGGAAAAGTAGGATATTTCATTTTATAAAAATAATATTTAATTTTTTAAAAATCCACATAGAAGGTAGGAAATAATGAATAAACATCTAAAGAGAATAATATTTCATTGGTCTATTTTAAAGTTGTAAAACATTAATATGCACTCAAATCTAGACATTATAATTCACAGTATGTGAAGAAATTTTCTCTTATTGGTTTGTTTATTGTGGGCAAAAATCTTAACTTTGAAAGCATTCTGAATTATGCACTAATACTTGCAAAGAACAGATCAAGCTTGGACCAGCTTAAAGATAATTGCCACAGAAAGTGAAGGATTATAAATGGGTGCCAGCTAGAAAGGTCGAACCGAGAGGTTAGGATACATGATTCCTCTGTCAAATTCAAGTAACAAATTTCTAGAAATTTGACCCAAATGTCCAAGGATGACTGGTGAAAATAACACAGATAATGCACAAGCAGCATCTGCTAGTCTTCCTCATGTGGGAGGCTGAAGTTATTTCATGGAATAATGACTTTTAAACAGTGCAAAGGAAAGCTTGCTCTTGTCAGTCACTGAGGCTCTTTGATAAAAAAGTCATTCTGATGACTTTGAGCTGAATTGTAGATAAAAAATTAAGCCCTGTGATTATGTGGATTCTTTTTAAACCAACTGTCCAAGTCCATTTCTTTTATTTGTGTTTTTATTAGCACCTTTCTCCAGAGGAAAATGTAATTAAATTATAGACCGATTTATTTTTAAAGACATTGACTTTAGAAATAGCATTAATCTTAACAATTACCAGATTTAGGTCCAGCTGGGTTCCTGTTTTTGGTTTCTTGTAAAACATGTCGAAAAGACTGTTCTTGTAGTAGTCACTTTAAATATGGCTATTTGATTTAGTTTTGATTTTTACAAAATTACATCATCATTGAAAGGGCTAATAACTCATACTTTTGGGATTAGATATATACTTGGTGAGTTGCTTTACCTGAATTACGCAATTTCATTTAAAGAATACTTTTAAGGTTTGATCTGCAAAGTCGGCATGAACTAGAAACGTGAAGCATTCATGTAATTTGGGGGAAAGTAATCCCCGCCGCACCGAGAAATATGCATGGGTACTTGGAGATTTCAGCTTAGTTTTCCCAGTAACAGGCAGAGCTATTAAAAATTAGTTAACCAGGTTGTGAGAATGCTCTCTCATGGTTCTGTAGAAGCTCTCTCAGTGACATTATCTCATTAGATAATGAGGTGAGAACAGAGGCTGAGAGGAGAAAATATTTTCCTCAGATTACACAGGGAACACGTGATGGAATCAGAACTCATCTATTTAAATTTTTCTCTCTTTTTAACCCCTATAGTGCTCTGTAGGGAAAAGTTAAAGGAGAATACTATATTCCAGAACCATTTACTTTGTTTTCATCTATTTGCAGGAATTAAGTGTATATTTTCTTGCAGTGTATAAACATGAATATGTGGTAGCTAAATAAGTAGGCAATTTTAGCAATTTTCTCCATTTTATTAATATATATGATACATAATGTTTACCTTGAACTTGAGTAATTTGTCCACATATACATCATGTCAAAATTACAATCCCTTTCCCTCCCCCTTTTTGACTCTCCTGCATCCTCACCCCCCAAGTTCCACCGTCATCTCCATTTAGTTATGTAAATGGCCTGGATTTCTCATGTTAGGGAAGCCATTCGATATTTGACCTTCTGCACCCGACTGACCTCACTGAGCATAATAGTCTCAAGTTGCATGCATTTTTCTACAAAAGCCTCAAAACTATCTGTCTTTATAGAACAGTAGGACTCCATTGTTTACATATACCACGATTTGTGTATCCATTGGCTGTTGATGGGTATTTTGGGGTCTTCCACATTTTAGCTAATGTTAGTTGTGTTGCTAGGAATTTTAGCAATTTTAAATATTTGAGTTGAGAGTTACCTTCTAATTGTCCCCTCCCCAACCCCAACTTCAATCAGGAAGGACACTTGTCTACTCTTCCTGTCCCTCATCCACTTCTGTGTCTCTAGTACTTGACTTTTTGAGAAGAAGGAGCACATTACTCACAGAACTTACCAGGTGATTTCACAAATGGTGTTTATTTAATGTGATGAAGCATTGTTTAGAGAACCACATTTGACATGAACTCTCAAAATAGAAAAATTCAGTTTTGTTCGTAGAAGTTTTGACTAAATGCTTTGTTTTTGGCAGACACAAGATGGCAAACTGAAAGAGCAGCTGAAGGCAGTTCGGTTTAAGCAGTATCGCTGTTGAGGTTGCTAATCAGTAAGAGAAGCTTCACTTGAACTTCAGCTGTCTGGAGATGCAGGGTTTGGGGCTCCCACTTCAAGCCCATCACCTGCTTGCAGTCCCCCTTAAAACCCTTGGTATACTCTAAGTACACAATGTGGTCAAATTCCTACCACGCACGTCTCTTCAACATTCTTCACAGGATAAAGGTGTACAGTCTTCTCCTTGTCAAAATGTGTCAGGTATCATGGGGAGTAGGAGGAGATAATTGCTTCCCAGAGAGCCACGAGGGTTAGTCAGAGCCACGGCTCTGGCCTCTGCTCGCTCTAACACATTTCGGAAGCACAGATACTTTTGGAGACCAAGTGCCCTTCTCTGTCTGTTTATCCATCTAAGGGTGCTGGCCTGTTCAGGTTCTGGGTCCTACTAAAAGTCCTGTAGAAAACCTTTCTGGATTTTTCTGAAGTGGGGCCAGATGACAGTGTGAAAGCCCTTAAGTGTACAGATGGGGCCACAATTAGATTGCCCAAAGTTGGTGTCCATTCCATTAATCATTGTTTCTTCTTACTTAATCTGGTATTTCCTAAGGTTATGGATAATAAGAAAAAAGAAAAATTTCAGTAAGGTCATAGTGAGAGTTTTAAATGAGATAGCACTTGTAAAACATAGGGTGATGCCTCAGTGGGTGGCCAGATCTTTCTGAGTTTGCTTTCTAGCAGTTGGTTGATGATTCTAAATCTCCTACCTGATTTTGGAGTCAGGCAGCTGTGACCATTCAGTTATTTAGACCATCCCTAAATTTTGTTAGTCATTGGCCTTTTGGGGTGGGGGGTTCCAGTTTTTTTTTGTTTGTTTGTTTGCATGCAGTGATGCATATCCACGGAGTATTCTTTTTCCCCCCCCAAAATATAAATTATGAACAAAATTCCCATCCTTCCACTCACAAACAGGCAAGGCTTTCTAAGGTCATACTTTCATACTTCTTTTGTAGCCCTATATCTTATATTGGGTTTTCTCTAAAAGAAATTTTTGGGAAAGGTGTTGATAATGTATTCTTCAGTCTTTCAATAAATTATGCCTTATAGCATAATAGCTCCTTACCTATTGGGGGAAATATTGTTTGTTAATTTGTTTTAAAGATCCAGAAAGAAGTCTGTGATGGGATTATTTTTCTTTCTCGGGGTTTTAGGGGGTCATGTTTGGAAGGAAAGGTAATTGCAGAGTTTACGAAACAGGCATGGAATGTGTGCTTGGTCAGCCCCGAGCAAGGGCTAGAGCATCCTTCTTGCCTGGTTTCAGAGGGTGCCAGCTGGCTGGCCCCTGTGGAGAGTCTGGACTGGACTTCCGGAGCTGGGGGCAGGGTGAGGAAGAGTCAGGAGCCCCTAAAGCCGGGCATGTTTACTGAGCAGGGAAATGGAGGCTTGAGCAATACTTACCATTTTAAAACATACCCTATTTAGCTCCTTTCTGTCAGCCAAGACTTATGTATGGAAACTTTCTTTGCTCTGTAAGAGCTTTCAATTTATGAAAGTTACATAAAAATGTCTAATAACTCAAACGTCAAAGTGGGTGTGAGGTGTGGTCTTTCCAGTTTTAATTCCTGCTCTTTTCCTTAATTTTGCGAGACAGTTTGGGAGTGATGAACAGACATGCGGTCTCACAGATCTGTGTTGGCCTAAAGCAGGGGATGGTATAACACTTTCTGATGGGTTTGGAAAGTAGCACTTGCTGGTATTTTAACCTCGAATCACTTCGGAGAAAGACTGTATGATAGCTGAGGACACAGATTTGGTTTTGCATAATGCTGTGGCAAGGGTGTTAATTAGTCCAGGAACTATCAGACAGGGTTGAAGTTGCAGGCCCAATCTGTACTTGATCAACGTGGAGCTTGAAGTGAGTCTTTCTTTTGCGTCTGTGACTGGAAGTCAGATTATAGTATCCTCATAGTATGGGATTCTTGTAAGAGGTAAATAATACAAAGTAAGCTGCTTGGAACGTAGTAGCCTTTTACAGCCCCACTTTATAAAGGTATTAAGGGCACCGGAAGAAAAGCTAGCTCCTAAGGAATACAAATGTGTAAAGAAATCTTAGAGATTTCTGAAAATAATATAGTTTCGAGAGGCTTTTCTGTTTGCTTTAATTGACTCTTGGTTTATGTTCAATTTGGCAAAGTTAGTCCTTTCTGGAATAGTCTATTTAATCTAAATTTTAGTTTATTTGAATTTAACTTGACCTCTTTAAAACATCTATTACTTAAAATGTATTCTTCACTGTGAGAAAAGATAAGTAGAATCAAGAAGACAATGCCTTCCGATGAAAACACTGCTTTTTTCCCCTTAGCAGTGTGTTTTCCCTTCCTTAGAATAATTTGGGTAATCAAACAAGCATAATTTACTTCGGTTCAATTTTGTTTTGACAATTAAAAATATACTAAGCTACATCGAATTAATTGATTTGAACATTTCATTTTAATTTTGCAATTATGGCTTGTTGGATGTAACTTGTTTTGACACTTGCAAGATAAGGAGACATGAAGGTGAAAAATGCAGATAATTTAACTCATCAAAGGACTTGAGCAGGACCACACCCACATTGTTTTCCCCTGTTTACTTTCAAGTGGCAACTAACACAGTGTCTGGCATGTGTTACAGCCGGTAAACATCTATTGAATAAATTATTAAAAATGAATTTTAAAAAAGGTGGGGATTCTTTTTAGATACATTTTAGTAATTCTTTTTGTTTGTTTTACTATAATGGCTATTAGTAGGGCAGTGAAATGATGGGGGTGTTGATTTCAATAGCTTGTTTGAAATGTGACTCACCTCTCTACTTCACATCTTAATTATGTGAAAAGTCTGTATTTCAACTTTGAGTCACCCACAGGCTTGTAAGTGACCCCTCACGCCACTAGGTAGTCTTTCATCTGTGCTTCTGTAGGTAACCCCGCACTTGTACTCCTATAAGTCACCCCAATAACTCATAGGTTCACCAGATTAGACTTAGGTGCAATTGTTCCTTTGGCCTCTCTGTTGTCTGGGGTGAGTAGATGTTGGTGCTCATATCTCCCTAGAAGAACTTATTCCATGACATATATGTAACTTTTCCTGGGGAGACTTGAATACCATCTATTCATCCCAAACAACGCACAAGAGACAGGCCAAAGTGACAATTGCACCGAAGTCCAATTTGGGAAATAATGCCTTTGTTTTGAGACATAGGCTACTATGTAGTCCAGGTTGGCTTTACACTTGGAATCCTCTTGTCCCAGCCTCCTGAGTGCTGGCTTTACAGCCATGTACCAAATCCCTAGCTCCATAATAATGCATTGGTTATTTAGAAGCATTTATTTCATTAAAGGATTACTTCAGAGGTGAATTTAAGCATGAAAATTAGCCAGGAAAGTATATTATTTACAATTGTTTCATGATAAAAATACATATATATTTTTAATACCTGAGCTTAGATTTAGGCTTCTTTGTGACTCTGTGGTATAAAGATGCCCTATGTATGGTGTTACATACAGAAACGGACTGCCCAGGGTAATCATCTTGTCACAGCAAGGCTAGGAACATTGACAGGACCTGTCAATCTCATAAGAAGAAACTAGATTTTTGTAATGAAAAAAATTGACTGAAATGTTTGTCTCAAGTGGTTCTATCTCATCAGAACCAGAAGTTTTTAGACAAAATATTAAATTAGGAGTCAACTAACAATGTGCTTACCCTTAACCCTATTTTTATATAGAGTTTGGAGCAGTTGAAGGATGTGTGTAACATGTTGAGAACTCTGAATGTTTCTATTTTTGTGTGGTAGTTTATTGGGCCTTGAAAAATCTACACCCTGAATAAACATCTATTAAATTGGCTTTTTTTTTTTTAAAGAAAAATCCTTATCAACCTTGAGGAGTAAAGAACAAAGTTTTTAGATGGAATAATTTTATGGTATTGTGTGTGTGTGTGTGTTTGTGTGTGTGCACGCGCGTGCTTGTCAACCACATCAGTTGAAAAATGACATGTTCTTTATTTTATTGGACAATGTCAGGGTAAATAAAGGTTAAACAGCACAGTACATTTTAAAAACCTATAAAAAGTGAAAAAGGTAATTGGTGCTATTTTTGTGAAACAGAGGTAGAAGTCATGTCAAGGTATAACATATTTATATACTACATGTACATAAAATATATTGTATATATACTAAAATATTATATATGTAATTTATATAGACTTTATCCAACACAATACTAAGAGAATGGCAAATGTCCTGCCATTGGGAGGTCACCCCTGCCTTGGTTACTTTTGTTAATGAAATGTTCCATGCCTTCCTAAAATGCTTATTGTTAGATACATTTCAGATGACTGTAGCATTTATTTAAAAAAAAAAACTTTGGAATTATCTTAATTAAATGAGAGAGCACTTTTTAAGAGCTTTGTACCTGTAGATAAATTTGTATTTGAATCAAAAGAAGTCTTTAATAAAAAATAAAGATAATACTTTATTTTGATTTTCTAAAGTGATGTTATTACGGCATTCCTGGCCTCCACATAGGCTGGCAGGCTGTAGGACAGACAGGACTGCCACACGTGGGGTTGTTCTTTAATACACTTGCTTTCAGCTGGCTAGAGATCAAATGCAGGTATCTTCCAACCTGTGGAAGATCTAGATTCATAGTCTCATAGCTCTCAGATATAGAGCTTTATTGCACTGAACCGTGACTCGGGTAAACTGTTGTGCAGCAGATAAATGTGCTGTAACTACCGTCATATTGTCAGGACGTTCTACATTGAAACTATTGCAGGAAAAAGTTTGACATATTGGGAAGGCAAAGAGAAAAGGGTGCCTTTACTGCAGTAAAAGTAGAACTTCTTATCTGACATAGGAGAACATAGCTTTTAGTATTTTTATATATGTGTGACAAAATATTTGGTATTTCCAAGCCCAGGATTTCTGCGTAAATGGAGCTCTCTGAACACGTGAGACTTGGTAGTCTGCATTAGTACAGAACGCTTCATTCCTTAGGGTATGTGGACTTTTTGATGTTGATGAAAGCTATGTTTGCGCCCAAAGAAAGATGTCTTTATTTTGACTATAGTCACACGGGTGTATGGCTTGAGGATCAGGACCCTAAAGTTAAGGGCTCGATTGGCAGAACTAGTATTTGATCGCATCTCCAACTCCGTGCTCAACAGCTTTGCCCACTGTTTGCTTCAAGTTTATTACTGTGGCAAACAGAGCCCTTCTAGGGCTGGTGCTGGCTGGCTTGGTCAACCCTCTGTTCCTTCCTCCACACGTTCCCCATAGAGGTCACCCTGAACAACTGACAGGTATTCTGTGTCCTGCTGACCTCTGAACATACTGTTTCTGAAAATTCTTTGTCATTTCGCCTCCCTCTCTGACCTCTGGTGGTTCTTGAGGACTCAGCTAAGATGTCAGCTTTAGCAGGAGACTTTCTTGACTTCCTCTCTGCCACTGATACCCTTTAGGTGCCCTGCTCTCTCTTGTCATTGTACCTTCTGCATACCTCTGTCGTATCAAGCTGTCCCATGGGTGACATCTTCTACTTGCTCTTCCACCATTCTGTGAGCATCTCAAGGCCAAATATTCTGTGTGTGTGTGTGTGTGCGTGTGTGTGTGTGCACGCGTGTGTGTGCGTGTGCGTGTGTTTATGTGCGTGTGTGGCAAAAGTATGGTTAGTGACTCCAGTGACTTTTCTTTTTGGCCTCAGAGGTATTCTCCTGCATCAAATGTGTGAAGATAAAGTTTGTTTTGAAAGAACTCTAACATACACAGTGTAAGTAGGGCGTATGCTACCTGTCTCTCAGCAGCATAAATTACACCGAACACACTAGTCCTTGTTTCAGAGGACCAATTTGACCCCATTTCTCCAAATGCAAAATTACGTTTTGCCAGACATTTGTTTCGCAGATATATCATTCTATTTCTTTTCTTGGTAACTTATGGGGAAAACACCATCAGATTACAAAAGCTTTTGAACTACAAAGCCTTTTAAAAGCAGCAACAGTCTTTAAGTACATTAAATTAAGAGTTGTTAATGTTTGAGTTCCAGATATCATTTGTAATATATACATGTGCATGCTGGTATGTTACAGAAATTATGTGAACAGAATTATGTGAACATAAATCATTGCAAACATGAATAAATGAGGAATATAGAAACAAAAACAAAGAATTTTAAAACAACTTTAAAAGAAGTATGTCTTTATACAGGGGAATGGAGGAGGAGGCCAGGGATCAATACAATTCGTGGGTTTTCTTTTTCGTATGAGACTTCACATTGTATTACATTGCTGAAAATACTAAAACGTAATTTCCTCTTTTTTTTCTTCGTTCATTCTAGGCCAAATTTACAGATGACTGTAAGTTCAGGGAGCGATTTCAAGAAAACAGCTACAATACCTATGCTTCAGCAATACACAGAACTGAGAAGACGGGGCGGGAGTGGTACGTGGCCCTGAACAAGAGAGGGAAAGCCAAACGGGGCTGCAGCCCGCGGGTCAAACCCCAGCACGTCTCCACACACTTCCTACCAAGATTCAAGCAGTCAGAGCAGCCAGAACTTTCTTTCACGGTCACTGTTCCTGAGAAGAAGAAGCCACCTAACCCCGTCAAGCCAAAGGTCCCCCTCTCTACCCCTCGCAGAAGTCCCAGTACAGGGAAATACAGACTCAAGTTTCGTTTTGGATAATACTCTTGTTGACCTTGTGAGAAATCATTCTGCCCCCTCAGGAGTTCCTACAGGTGTCTCTCTCTGAAGAAAGATGTTTGGACCCAGCTCCAGCTGTACTTAGGCTATATGGAAGCCAGGTTGCTCGTTTCAGCAACTGCAACAAACATGCTTTTCGATGAGAATGAAACTGGAATTCTTTGTACCCATGCAGGGAACGCAATGTTACAAGTTCAGTAAGATGTAAAGCCTTTTGCTTTATGCTTAGGGAATATTTAGAATTCTGTATTTTCAAAAAGTTAAATATCTTGGACTATGTTTTTGTTTTGATTTTTACTGATCAACTCAAAAAACAAACACCCATTATACATTTTTATTTTTTCCAAAGAATATTTTGATGCAGATAAAGTATTTTATTAACTTTTTTTAAAAGTATCTCTGCATTGAGCATATTTTCTTACTTTTAAAATTTTAATTAATATGACATTCAGTCATTTTAATGCTGTTTATGAATTATGAATGTGTTTATAGCTTTTGGTAACATGTGAATTTCTTTTGCATTTTTTTCTATTAACTGCACTAATTTTTTTTCTTGGCCATACCTCAAATAATCTAAGTTTAGTTCTACATTTTAAAATGTCCGACTTCTCTTCCGTAGCACCAAAGGCAAGGCTTAGATTTGTGCTTGTGTGTATGTAAATTCATGACATGTGGAATCATCCCCTTTTCCATGGTTGGGATGTAATGCTTGGCAGTAAAGAGAAGACCTAAGGACACTGACGGAAATTAATAGTTGGAGGGAAGGAGAAGGATCCGAGCTACAAGCACACAGAGTCTGAGGTGCTGATTGAGACCTAATTCAGTCTTGCCTTGGCTTCTGCTTTTACCTCCCCCGCCCTCACTCTTGAACAGCTGAAGGAATCCATATTCTTCTGTCCATCAAGCATACACTATGGTTTCCGAGGGCTTAAAAATACTTCTGTGAGCCTCTGCTGTCCTTGCTGGATAGAGCCCCAGGGAGCAACCCCTTAGATGGAAAGGGGTGGGAGGACTGAAGGAGACGAATCAGTGAATGGTTACCCATGTTGAGTCTTACTGTCAAAATACTATTATTACTTACTCAAAAACCTTTTGAGATTTCTATTCCTGTGAATAGATCTACCCTTTTATAAGAAAACTTTCTGATGGATCTTAAGCAAAAAGCTGGCTTTGTGACATGGGAAACCTAATTTAGGAACCTGTTGAGTTGAAAATGGCACCTCATTCTCAACCCAAATGTTGAATGCTGGACATAAAATCGAAGAACATTTAACTTATGAAGATTTGTAAAATATATTTTCTTGGATAACCATTTGTATGAAGTTCTATGGAATATGATATTCATCTTATATTCAGAAATGTTGAAATAAAAAAGTATAGCTAATAGAAGTATGTCTTTCTTAGAAATAGCTAAGGAGTTCACAGAAGTTTGTGGTTTGCATTAAAGTATGTTCAAAGAATGTTGGTAAATGTTTTTATTGAAACAAAGTATTGTTGATTTCTGTGCAGAAACAGAATGAAAACTTATCAAAATTGAACTCAATACCACACATATAAATTGCTTTATTTTAATAACTATATATATAAATGATCAGCAACTAAATATATAAAATATCATGCAAAAATCCTAATAAAGTAATTCATTATAAAGTCAAAAGTTTGATTGAACATTACCAGCATCTAATGCATTATTTTTAAAAAGTATAAAATGAGATGATACAAACGTTTCAATTAACTTATACCTTCTCCATGAACGAAACAATACCATCTTGCAAACAAAAGGTCAATTGCTATTCAATTTGCATAGCACATGATATGCACAATGTAAAGCTTGCATATTCTATTTTATTCAAATCTGTTTTAAGAAATGTGTACTACTTATACATTTTAGGATATATGAAGAATTTAAGTTGTAAAACAGGAGACTAGTTAATATGTACATAAACAGGAAGGAGAAATAGGTTTAAAAAAGGCAAATAAATGGAGATGTTGTGTAGGCCAAATACTAAAAAGTAATAGCTTATCTAACATTTTGAGTTTGATTAAACACAGAGAATTAAAACAGAATAACTGCCAAATATGTATTATGCAAGTCAGGACTCATTACTTTCAAAATTTAACACCAAGCTAAAATTAAAAGAAAAAGTTAACCTATACTTATTTTTTAGTTTACCAGCTATATACAATTACATTTCATTAATGTTCAGGGAAGCATAAAGTTATCTAAATTAATTAATTAAATTAAATTAATTCATGTACAAATATAATTCATGTAGAAATATAATTCCTGACTCATGCAACTTTTCTTAGAGTCCATGCTTGTGTAGTTTTTGATAATTTTTGAGTAACTAGACCTATGTGCTATCAAATAAAGATTTTGATCATGATAATGTTCATCTAAAATATCAATGTATTTTATACTCATATTCAGGAACATTTTTGCCCTACAGAGATGACAAATGACTTCAGACAGACATTTTAGTTTTTATCAGTTATATTGTTTTTAGCCTCTGTCATAAGAATTTTTTATTTAAACGGTAAAGTACCCACCTTGCACGCATAGCCCTTGCTTTTGACTCTCACACCAAAACAACTCAGTAGGTGTGAGATTAGATCAGGAGATTTACAGAACTGGAAATAAATGAGCTTAGCATTTTATAAAGGACATCAAAAAATTAATCCAGAGGAGACTTCAGAATAGTATCACTGTTGATAATAAAAACTCCTAGGACTTTGAGCATGTAATATTTTGAATACCCCTTTGGTGGTTAAACTTTTTCATTCTCTAAGAAATCTGATAGAAATTCATGAAAACATACAAACAATTCTTCCTGACACGATCCCTTTAAATAAAAAAAGCTTATGACATGCCATTCTTTCACCTTTCTATTCCTTTTTCCATAATTTGGAAAGTATTTTTCTTGGACCTCCCCTCCCTTGAACAAGGCACTCAGCTGGTGAGGTACCCTTTATTTCTCAATACTTACCTAGCACATTTGTGCAGACACTTACATCAACGTGCTTTCATATTTTGAGTTCCCAAAGGAATATGTCTTCCCCCGCTGCACTTTGCCCAACCTAACTAAGATCAGGCTAAGGAAAAGAATGTAAGAAATGCTCTTAGCTGATAGCAATTCTGAATGATGTATTTCTCTTACTTAAACACTTCAAGCTATGCGATAGTCCACTTACTTGAAGAAAGGAGTATATACTTCTATTTCTCGGTCCTTGGATATGCTAGTTGTCCAGAAATCCTTCTAGGATGGGTAGAGTTGCTGAGTCAGATTTATTTGATGCTGATACTGATTACAGGGAAGAGAATTTCATGTTGAAGTGGAGATCGTTTCTCGTTTTAATACAATAAGCATACCCACTGCCCCTCTCACTATACTAATCTTAAACAGAAATTTTCAGGCTACACTAAAGCTATCAGGTGCTTGCAAAGCTGCCATTAGGTATCAAAACATCAGTTGTAATTTGACAATTTGATTTCCCTGGCAATCACCAAAACAGGTTACTGTGAAACTCCTGGTGGTTTTGATATTTGCACACCACACCAGCTGTCCAGCAAGCGTGAGGAGAGCAAAGGCATTTCTTTTTGGTAACTTATTTCTAGATGTGTTGTGGAGTTTGTTTCTCCCTTCACTCAGATAAACTCGCTCTGAGAAGGCAGACTTTCTGTATCCTACAGAGAGATTAGCAAATGTGTAATCACACAGTGACAGGTCCCATTCCAATGTGTTTCTCATTAAATTCTCTGTCATTCCCTCTGTGGGAAACTAGAAAGTTTATCAGATTTTCATGCAGGAAGGTGAATTTCTGCTGAGAAGGCACCACCATGTCTTTTGCTCTCCAGAGAGCAATTATGGCTTCCAATACGGCGCTTCATTTCATAATAGGGCTTTCTTTGTAGCAATGTGTGCATTCCATGACCGCTTTCCATACTCGGTACTCAGGTTATGTATTTGCATTTTTCAAAAGTTTGCTAGTTATTCTATATTCGCCTCAATAAAAGGCCCCTGGGAGTAAGTGAACCTGTGTACTAGAATGGTAAATGTGCAACAGGAACACACAAAAAATTCCCTACTCATTTCCACCCTGGTGGAGCATGTGGAGAGGAGTTTAGATTTCGGGTAGGAAAAGCACCATAAGGGTAGTATGTTCTCGGACAATCGTCTGTTTCTCTTTTTGTGCAAAGGATGCATCACCAAAGGGGAAACATGTTTTCTGTTGAAATGGTGAAAGGGTAACAGTGACCACAGTGGCTTCTGTAGATCCCCTTTGAGGACTGGTGTTCCCACAAATTACAACTATGAGAGAAATTCATGCCTGTTTCCGTCACACTCAGTGTGTATCACTATGTGAGAAAATTGGCTCAACCGCAAGAGACAATTTGTTGTCACCTTAGAAATCATGTTCTCTTTAATTCTTACCCTTTTCCTTCTAGCCAGCAAGAGAATAAATGAGAGAGTCATGCATACATCCTAGTCTGCCGGTGCATGGCGCAGACTACAAGATTTACTAGTCAAGGGAGTTTAATGTTTAATGATGCAAGATCAACTCAGTCTAGCAAATTCCTAGGTCCAAAGGATCCAGCTCAGTAATGTATGACGGAAACAACTAATAAATTTCTAGTAAGCACATACCACCTTTATTTAGCTCCTTATACTCAGTATTGTACTTGGGCTCTGGGGATAGTTTTAAACACAATACTTGTTTTGAAGAAAACTGATATTCTTGGTTATATTATCAGGGCAGTGAATCATGTCTTTTGAGTGTTATATCCAGTTCTCAGTAGGTTAAAAATGGCACTCACTCTTGCCAAAGGAATTTAATATGTTAGGACATTGTTTACCATCATAGACTCAAAAGCTTAAGTTCTAGTTTACATTATATATTTTGGAAGTAATTTACAAGTTCCTTTAGTGCTTTCCTCAGGAATTTATAGAATATTTTTCGTGTTTCTTGACCTACCTGGACTTTGTCAAGGATGCAAGATTTCTCTGTGCTCATTTAAAGATAACTACGGGACCATTACAGCATAGGAAAATGGTATGTATGGTTTTTAAAGGGAGACCTTAAATTCCATTTATTATACCCATCAGTTACCTGATAGCTAGAATTGGAAAACCAGTGACCCATATGATTTCAGGACTTTTCAGAAAATGACAAAACTGCCCTGTGCTTATTGGAGTCTGATTTATTTTCAAAAGCAAGATGGGCACAGCATGGAACAGGTTATGGATTTAAAAATCAAGATGTGAATGCAGCCCTGATTCTGGCTTACCTTTTCAGCTCTTTTCCTACCTGCTTGCTGGAAGCAAGAAAATTATGAACAATTTAGCACATATTTTATAAACCATCACCTCCCACTGTTGGCCTTAAACAAAGGATTATGTATCAGACTCCCTTTGAGAACAGCTGCTACGTTTTGGACTGCTGGGCTTAGTGCAAATGCATCTCCCCCAGGACATTTGAGGGGGCTGGCAGATGTTGCTGTGTCTACCTTTGGTGTTAAAGGCACTCTTGCAGTGGTTTCACCCAGCGTTCCTGCAAGGTTGGCCTGCAGTCAATACATACTTCATGGCTCTTTCCCTGAGGGCGTGCTCAGAGGACCACCCTGCAAGTGCCTGCCTCTGTGGTCACAGCTTCATGCCGTGGGCGTAAAGGTGGGTGAGGAGCCAGAGGCAGGATGTACAGGCAGGATTCACTGTGGTTGAAATTTGGGATCACTAGTCTGGCTTTAGGGAATCTGGAGCCTGGTTCATGTCAACACTCATTCTGGGAGGAGAAGCATGTCCACCAGAGGATTATCATCAGGCATCAGCGTGACTCACTCAAGGGTTAATGGAAGGAAGCATTCATAAGAGGTGAGGTTGCAGGCTGAGGGGGAGCAGGGGCCTCTTGTACTTCTTGCTGGACAACACACAGTGTCTTCTTCCCTGTGGGAAGGAGTTTCTCAGAGTTTATGAAAGGGCTCCAGGGAGGAAAGAGTCCATTTCTTTTTAACTCTTTAAGATACACCATGAGTCATGCATCAAACAACAATGCACTAGTTGGACATTTAATGAACTGAAAGATCCAGAGATTGGTCGAGAGGCTAATTGTCTAAGAAACAGTCTCAGAGGCCAGGGAGAGCGGAGTCAAATTTGTATCTCTAAACAAAACAAGAGGAAAAATGGAAAGAATACCACACATTGACTTGGAAGGCTAATGACAGCTTCCTACCACATTCACAGCAGGTGGGTCTGTTATGAATTATAACTATAATGGGCTGCTTAGTTAATCCCTATATGCTGGTTTTCATTGACAATGGCAAAGTCCCCGTTATATGTCCAGTATGGCAGTAAATACTAGGTACAAAGAGGTATCTCAGACATGTTTTTTTTTCCTGAAGATTATTAATCTGTATCCAGGCCTGGTTGTGAAAACCTGTAATACCAGCACTGTGGGAAGCTGAGGCAGGAGGATCACAAGTTTGAGCTCCCTGGCCCAGACAACTTGGCGATTAAGGAAGATTGATTTCAAAATTAAAGATAAACGCGAGGTAGAGCTATAGCTCATGGTGAAGGCCCTGGCCTCTATCCCTAATTTTAAAAAATAAAGAAAAAGAAGGAAAATAAAAAGAAAGAAATATCAGAAGCTCACTGATCTAGATGAAAGAATAGAGACTGGACAGCACTATCTGGGCTTTGGTAAGAGAGCTACTGTTCACAGGCAGTGACATTGGTGTTAATAACTTGACTACTATGATTTCTACTACCCTGCATTTGAACAGCCTTCCTGTGGTTCATTACAGTGTTTCTATTTTCGGAACATATTTAGCTATCTCAGCTAATCAAACACAACGATACCTCACCTAAAGGAAGTGCACAGCTTCTAAGCCTTTACATTTTAGATATTTTGGAGCTTGGTCCAGGTTTTTTTTTTTTTAATCTGTTAGGGATTTTAATCTGTCAAGGCCTTAACATTGAACTATACCACCAGCTTCTTTCATTTCTTACTTATTTATTTATTTCAAAATGCTGATAAAGAGTCATGAAGTTGCTAAATTGCCCAGACTGAGCTTGAATTTGCAATCATTCCGTCTCAGCCTTCTGAGTACTGGGATTGTAGGCCAGTGCTACCACATTCGGTCTTCTGAGCTGCTATACATTTGCCTGTTCCTGAAGCTGCAGCTGAAATTGTCCCCACGCCAGGATGTTCCCCTGCCATTAGGGAATGGCCATGGCCAAGGTTACACCTAGTCCTGGGGCACTTGAGGCCACTGACTGGCTGAACTTAGAGATAAATTGGCTTGGCTCTGTCGGCACAAGTTTTATAAATATGAATGTCCTTATCATCTTCAAACCACTACTTGGATCTGCTGAATCCTTAATTGCAACTATATACAAGGTCACCTTCTCTCTCTGCCCCACCCTTTTCACCTGTTTACAGGTAGGGATGCAGAAGGAATATAACAATTCCAGTTAAATTTGAATTTCAGAAAAAGAACCAATAGCTTTTTAATTTGTACTTATCAAATAAAAACTCTCCACTTGCATCTACTAAATCTGACAATCCTATTTACAAATACCACTCCCAAGCCCACTTACCACTAAACCTCATGGTTAGACTCCATGTGTCCAGGGAACCCGTTTTCCAAGAAAAGATATTAGAATCAGTAAAATCAAACAAGTATGCTGGAGTGGTAAAGACAATTTTGGACAGAGTTTGAAAAGAACACAGATGAGAATCCTACTTTTACATTTGGAGAGACATATTTCAACATTCTCATAGGCCTAAAAAACATTGTGAAAGGCACATACTTGTAATCTCAGCACTCGGGAGGCTGAGGCAGGAGGATTGCTATGATTTCAAGGCCAGCCTCATCTACACAGTGAATTCAGAACCATCTGGACTATAGATAAGATCCTGTCTCAAAAAAAATAAACAATAACTTCATGGAGTATTCATAACCAATAATAAATTTAAAAGTTTCAGTGGCTATACAAACCCCCAAATAGTATTTATTAATAAAATTATCTCAAGGCATTAACTCAATTCATTTCTCATTAACTAGGAGTATCTGTTCGCATTATACGAAAGCATATAGACTGCATTTCCCTCAAATTAGATCAGACTTGTTATTAAATCTTGATTACATTATTGCTCACATTTCCGAATGTGTCCCAAAAAGTGGATCATTCCTTTTTCATGAAACACAACTTTATTTATTTATTCCAAAAAGGCACATGCTTCTGGTCTTCCTGCCACTTCTGGGGTCGCTGCTTGTTTGTCTTGGTGGTTAGCTTTTCTGCTACCTGACTTTAAAGCTGAGGACCCCAGAATCCAGTTTCTATGTCTCCTGTTCTTCGTCTAACCATACCCCTTCCCTGTGATACATCTCCACTTTAAATACAGTGTGTGTGCTGATGATTCTCAAATATGGGTCTCTAGCCTCATCCTCTCCCTGAGCTCTAGGGCCACACAATAACCTGCCTACTCTGCATTGGCATTTCGGATGTCTAACAGGAATCATAGCTACTGTTCCTCAAACTCACCTCTTGTCACCAAATCTTGGTAATCTCCAAGACTTTCACGGTTTAATAAATAGTATGACAACTTGTTCACTCTACATTGCCACTTAGATGTTTAACAGGAATCAAAACTCCTGTTTCTTCTCAAACTCACCTCTTGCCTGGAACTGAGCAATCTACAAGACCACCACAAAAATAGCACAACAACTTGTTCAGTGACATGAGCTAAACATAATCCTCATCCAATCTACTAACAGTAATAACTTCCTTTGGCTACATTTTCAAAGTAAATCCCAAGTTCTATAAATTCTACCGGCATTCAATATCTTAGTTTACACCACCTTTATTTTCACTTTGGTCTACTGACACCCTTCTCAGTGTAGTCAATTTTACAGAAAAGTCAGAACCAAATTTTAAAAACAGAAATCATGTCACTTGCTGGCACAGTGGTGAATACTGCAATCTCAGCTACTCAGGAGGTCAAGATGGGAGGATCACAAGTTTAAGATTTCAACGCCACCTCTGGCAACTTAGCCAGGTCTGTTTTTCCAAAAAGAAATAAATAAACAGACAAATAGATAAAAAGGCTGAGGATGTAGCTCTACGGTAAAATGCCACAGGTGAACCCTCTTGGTACTAGCAGAAAGAAAGATAGAAAGAAAGAAGGAAAGAAAGAAAGAAAAAAGAAAACCAAGCAAACAAACCATGTCACTTTCCTGCTCAGAGCTTCGCAACGGCTTCCTAGCTCACTGCTGCAGACCTAGTCTTCTCTGCGGTTGCACTTTTCACTCTCTTTGCCTACAAACAGGAGCTCTGTCCAACCACTCCCACCTGAGATGCCTTTCCTCTGGTTTCTTATCGACTCTACTCTGCCTCTCTACATAGAGACATTTCCCGGTCCCGGTGACCTTGCTTCCTGAGTCATTCCATCTCACCTCTTCCTTACTGTCATCAGCATTTTCCACACTTGTTAGTTATCTTGTATATTCTTGTATATTCCCGTGTTTGCTGATTTCTCCAGTGGCATGTTCCTGGCTCATTTACCCCTAGCCAAATAAAAAGCATGTTGCTTTTTCACTGCTGTATCTCTGGTGCCTCGCAATGTGTCTACCAGAAAGAAGGCACTCAAACTTTATTCACTGAATCAGTGAATAGAGTCAGTTTTGCTACAACAGTTGTTTTGAAAATACTAGTTTCTACCATCTCAATTGACATACTAGGAAGAAATATGAATATAATGGGAATTTCTGTGTTGGTTAGCATGCAATTTCATCTGTTGAAAACACTAGCTATTTCAGCTGAAGAGAGATGTCTGTGAAAATTCAATAGACTTACACATGCCTCATGGGAGCAGTGAGCCACAGCTATTTGTGTCTGATATTGCAACTTTCTACCTGATTTTCTATACTTCTCCTTTAATTTTGATATACACTAAAATGCTCCTCACATTATGCCATAGCCTGGAGTAGTAACTTTTGTCTCTGAGACAAAATATCCAAAACCCCCAACTTAAAGGAAGAGAATTTTATTTGACTCACATTTTCCAGTTGATCTAATCCATGGTTGGAAGGCTCAGACTGAAACAACATGGTAGAAAGTCATGACACAGAAGAAATGCTCAATCCAAGGCAGCCAGAAATCAGACAGGGACCCAGGGAGAAGAATACACCTCTCCAGCTCACACCCCCAGTGACCTTAGGCTTCCAGCCCAGCCCCACTTCCTAACACCCAATTCAACTACAAACTCAGGAGCAGATTAATCTATTGAAGAGCCCGGTGCTCCGGGAGCCAATCAACTGCCAAAAGCCCACCTAGGAATTTGAGACTTTGGAGTGGCATTTTAGATGTAAACTACAACATTCACTATTCCAAAAGGTCCATATCCATCTCATTATGCAAAATGCATTCCATCTCTGAGTTGCAAAAGTCTTAACAGTCCCAGTACTGCTGGATATTCCAAGTCCAAAGTCTTGTCCAAGACTCAAGGAAAGCTCTTATCTGTGAGCCCCCATGAAAATAAAAAATTAAAAAGTTAAATATTTTCAATATCTAATGGCACAATGTAGACATTCCCATCCCAAAAAGGAGGAATAGGAGAACAGAAAAGATTTGAACCAAAGCAAGAATGAAAGCCAGCAGGGCAAACATTAAATCTTGTAGCTATGTGTCAAGCACCGGGGACACCTTGGCCTTTCTCCTGGGTTATCTCTGTTCGTTGTCTGTGGCTGTTCTCAGTAGGTGTCCCACGTTCCGGGCATCTCCAACATTCTGAGGTTTCCACTGCACTTGTGGCTTCCATCTCACAGCTTCATGCACTGTCTTCTCACAGTCTCCTTGGTGGCCTCCTGGACCTTCTTCTGAAATCTGGGTAGAAGCTTCTATGACTGTGTAACTTTTGCATTGTCTATGGTAGAAAAATCAGCATCATGTGGAAGATGCCAAGGTCTGTTGCCAGACTGATAAGTAGCTGAAACCTTTTGTACTATGGCTTCAGAGCTTTCTGAATAGCTTCTGGGTATCCAGAATTGAGGATTTATTTCTCTTGGTAGTCCTGAGTAAGCAAGGTCTCACTTCTCAAAGGAAAGTCTTTCAAAGGAGTTTATACTCTTGAGCCTGAGAAAGGTGAAGGTCTGATCAATTTCTGCCATGTTTTCAAGGTGTCTTTCCAACTGTCCTGATACAACGTAGTTAGCCTCTTTATAATCTTAATCTTTTTGACAAGCATGTTCTCCCTGTCCCCAGTTTTGCACCTCCTTCCTGGTGAAACTGCAAACTTCACGCATCTGCTCTTTTGCTCCTGATTCTCAATGTAGATCTAGGGGAGAGCAGCCAGCGGCATTCAAGCCACAGCCTGAAAACTGAGCTATTTTGTAATTTCCTTCCCATATAATTAGCCTGCTATCTTTAAATTTTGTCTCATATGAAGTCTAAGGACATGAGCAAAATATAGACACATTCCTTGCCATGATATTACATGCAGGACCTCTAGTTGAGGTGTTAATAGAATCCTCGCTCCGACCTGGAACCACCTAAACCCGTTCTTTACTGTGCACATTGATTATCAGTTTTCTGGTCTTAGCTCTGACTATCATCACCTATCCATTTCTGCTTACAGTCATCTAGGTCTTCTCTAGACCACTTCTCCAAATTTTTCCAAATTCCTCCTGCAAATAAGTTTAAAAGGCTTGGGAAGCACATAGACAAGTACAGTTATAGATACAGCCCCAACCCCAGTACCGGTTTTTCTGTTAGTCACTTGGGAAAATGCTGGGACAAAATACCCAACAGTCACATAAACTCATCAACAGATTAACCCATTCTCTTTCCTTAAAAGCACAAGAGACACCAGAGCTTTTTCTGCCCATGCACAAAGTAAAGGTTATGTAAGTACAAGCTCTGAAGACAGCTGTTCACAAACAAGGAACAGCACTCACCAGAAAATGTTGGTACCTCATTCGAGGACTTCCAGCCCCTAGAACTATTGAGAATATATATCTGGACTTTAACTCAGTCTGTAGAAGTTTGTTATGGCATCACAAGAAATGAAACTGACTTGACAATATCTCATAAGCTACAACCCCCGATTCCTCAGCCACCCTGGCCGTGCACCTTATAATTTTCTTTATTTCCAGCCCTTTTGAATTTTTATTTTCTGTTCTTTACTATTTTTAGTCTTTTCCCTCATTTTTATGATAAAAGTTTTGTCTCACTTCAACTTTTCTTGTTTTTTTAAATGCAAACTACATCAGAAATTTAAATCCAAGCAAAATCAAGTCTTTTTTTTTTAGGTAAAATGCCATACTTATTTATTAATCGTTTACTGTATGTAAAATGGTGGTATTTTTGTTGGCCTTCATTTCACCTTTTTTCCTTTCACTGATATGTTTGACACTTCATTTTCTCTTGTGTCTTATGATTTTGATTGAAAAATTTTGCATAAAGTAGTAAATTTTAGAAATGAGTGTGTTGGGCTGTTGCAGAAATGACTGTCTTTTATCTTCACAAAAAATCTTAATGACAAAAATAGACCTTTCTTTAACAGATGAAGCAGAACATTGAAGTTTGAAATATAAATTACCATGTACTTCTTTCTGTGCCAAATAGAGTTCTGTCTCATGTCTCCTGATATTAATTCTTATTTTTAATATTATTAAGCTTAATCTGATTATCTTCATAGTTGTCTCTTTGTGTGGCAATATTTTCCTTGGCAAAGGAAATCAGTATGTATTTCCTAGATAGTCTGGGTCCAAAGTATACAGTTAATGATACAATCTAGATTGAAACATAAAATGATTGCTTGACACATACTTCAAATTATTTTTAGGCCACATATACAGTAAGTATCAAATAATATCAATTGCAAATCACGCAGGTCAGCAACAATTAAAAATAAGTTCATTAATATATAAAAAACCACTTTAAATACAATGTAAAAAGTTGTTCATTTTACTATCAGATGATACTCAACAAATTTACTCTATGCAGATAGGTAAAGATGACTAGGGAAGATTTATTCTTCTTCCAGCTGTTTCATGCATGTTTGATTCACCTCTTTCATTGTGCAAGTTCCCTAAAGCTGGGAACCACCTATATTCATTCTCTCTGATGGGAAGAGCTAAGACTAGCAGACAGAAGTCTGTGTTCTGAATTTAGCCTTGTATGAATGAACTGGAAGGGCTTGGGTATTTTATCAGAATTTGACCTAATAACATGTAAAGCTTTCTCAGCAATGTGAGTTGAGTTTTCTGTTGTTCCGCCTCCAGTTACTTTCCAAAATGAATGCATTTAAGAATGACGCCTCTGGTCTGACTGTAGATGTTGTTGAGGAGAACATTTGCCATTCAGAGTCCGCAGGCTCTCTTTCAAAAGGCCTGGTGGATAGACAAGAATAAGGACATGTCTTCTTGTAGGGCACACAGTCCCTGAAACTTTTGAATATGCCACACTTAGAAATGATCTACTTAGCAGCTACAGACTACTGAGAGGGAAGAAAGCTGCCAACGAAGCAGAGGTTGTTTAATCAGTACTGTTAATGAAATGGTTAAAAAGATGAACACACATTTCTTCATTTTATTTGCTGGCATATATCATTTCTTAAAGGTCTTAGCATAATCCTGTCCTGGATAGAGAAAATCATGAGTTCAAACTAGAACTGTTAAAACTGTTTCAACTTTCTTACTAAATTTAAAGGCTGTCTTAACTTGACTCTCATAAGATAGAACACACTTTCTAATGTGATTGTCATTAATCTCTGATATAGAAGATCATTTCTCTTTTAAAACTTTTTTCCCTTAGAGCAAAGTTTTCTGAGAGAGAGAGAGCAAGAGTGAGAGTGAGAGAGAGAGAGAGAGAGAGAGAGAGAGAGGGAGCTAACAGTTTTAAACATGACAAAAAAACAAGACAAAGATATAGATGTATACACAAAGGCATAGGATGCTGAACTAAATTGCTGGTAGGGCACTACTCAAATCTAAGCTTTAAAAATACACTAGATGTATTCAATTCTTACAACTACATTAATTGTTTAACTACTACATTAATTATAATTAATTTAATGAAAAACTCACTGAAGTTAAAAACCATGGTAGAAACACTCAGAAGCACAGTAAGATGTACTTAAATGTTTTGGTAATATGCAGTTCATTTGATAGTATGGTATTCATTCAGAAAGCTTATAATCTTGTCTCTAAGAGATTTGACAAGGCTAATTATGTCCCATAAATTGAATGGAAGAAATGAGAACACTGTTGTTGTCAACAACAACAAAACGAGCAAACTGCTGAATTCTACAAAAGATGGTTTGTCTTCAAAATATAATCAAAGGCAAAAGAAGAGGCACTTGAAAAATGACGTGTGTATTTTAGCAGAAGTTATGACCACCCATATGAGTCAATATAAATGTGTCACATCTACAGAACAGCCTCATACTTGCTATTGTGCTAATTGAACTATGCACTTTTGATGTATTCCCTACTCATGTTAAATAGCAAGGAAGAAATGACAGAAACCAACAGTCGCAGCAACTGGACACACTGGATATCTTTCTTCTATGACTTGAGTCAGACTCCTCAGCGGATTACTAAACACATTCCAGAAATCTCATAAGTTACTACTGGTCTAAAAATGGATATAATTAAAGATGAGTAAACCTACCGCAGAGCTTGATGTAATCTTTAGGCTAATTAACACAAACTATTTACAACAGACTTTATTCTACTTTTCTAAAGAGTGCACAGACTTTACTACAAGTTCACAGACCTTACCATCACAAAACCTGACCCCCTCCTCAACATGGTCAAAAAAGGAAGAAGATATTTGCATTGTGATAGATCTAGAGGAGGTAGATCCAGTATGGTTGTTAGCTTTGACCACGGCCAACCTGAAATATGGTAATTCTTTGTAAATTTAATTATTTTAAGAATTTACAGATGGATACTTCTGGGTGTGGGAGTACTGTGATTTGGAGTAAGGCCTGCTTGCCTCCGACAATCTGATTGCCCCACTAGGTTGTTTTTATTGCTATGCTACAATCTGCTTTCCATGGGGGGAAGGGGAGAGAGAGAAAGAGAGAAAGAGAGATGATTCATTCCTGAAATTCTCCTTTTCAGGTCTGGCAAAGTGTTATTAAGTTCCAGAAAATTAGTTTCCTTTCCTTGCTGTCTCCTAACAGGCTCTTAACTCAGACTCTATGTTCTGTAGCTAGACTTTCCACATTAAGGAAGCTGTTCAAAGATCATCTACAGAGTGGGTTAGGACATTTCTGGGTATTGATTCTATCAATATATTCAACCAGTTTTTATTACATGCAAGGTACTTCATTTGAGTGTTTTCCCTTCATCTCATCAATGCGAAAGCTACTCAAGTGTAAGTCCTCCCCCAGCCCTTTTAGGCTGAAGAAGCCAAGGTTGAGGCATCATCTACTCCTCCCAGAATCATAAAGCAAAACTGAGACTGAGGCTGGGTGCTAGTTCTTCCTTTTCTAATTCAATGCCAGGCAGAGGTCATTAATCACTAAGCTTTAGTTTCTGTCCCATATCTGTCTTTGAAGCTTTATACTACGTACCTCCCAACTCAGTTTTCCCCTCTTCCGTTAAGACAACTACGGGGTGCTATAGGCTCAGAAAAGAAGAACCCAGAGTGAGATCTCTGGTGAGATGACACAGGGACAGAGTCTGATTGGGAGCTGGTGTGTGTGAGAGGTACACTACCTGCCCCAGTGCGAAGCTGGAGATGGGTTACAGGCCCTGTGTTTGACCTGTTTCACTCACCCTCTACCTGCAAAGGTGCCCAGTGATTTTTTTTTGTGTGTGTGTGCATTAAATCACTTTGGCTTATTTTGATCTTTTACAAATCGGAGAATATTTATCCCATAGCTTCACCTAGAGTTATGCTTAGATGGGCTTTCAAACCAGGAATTAAAATCACCTTTGATATAGTTATATGTACACATATACATATTATTGATATGTAGGTATATATAGACACAATACACACATCACACACACACACACACACACACACACACACACACACACACACACATATTACACCGAGAAACCAAGTTTCAGGAATCAAATGTCACAGAACACAGGGCCCAACTTGTATGTTTGAAGTGCTTTAGTTTCATTGTAATTTGACCTGGTTCTACTTAGGTGTAGTTGAGAATATTTTTTTAAACTGTCAAGATTCAGTTGATACATCACAGATCCCTAAAGCTATGTAGGGAGCTCTCCCCTCCGTTCCCCCCACTTCATTTCTAAGCATCTGTAATAGTCACAGCTGGGTTCAGCGAGAGTTCTGCTTGCTCTGAGCGAGCGTGAGATCATGCCCTAAGTAATTACAGTGAGCATGTGGCAAAAATATGTGGTGAATATATTGTCAGGAAATCATGCAAATTTTATTATCGTCAGTGCAATGGTGGCTGGTGGAGAACTTGTCAGTATCTGCAACTTGAAGCCTAATTACCTTGATTTACTTGTAGCACCATCCATAAGCTTGCAGCCCTGCTGTTCCTGACAGCACTCCAGCATTTTACAAGAAAGGAATAATGCCATGTAAATAATTTAAAAACAATAAATCATTTAGAGTGGCTTTAACCCAAAACCTAATGCAGTAGCTGGCTGAGTACGGTTGCGCTTGACAGGTAGCTGGCGTGCAGATTCATCTGTGTCTTGGAGGTATTTACTCTGAAAATCCACAAATCCGAAACGGGCAGAATGAAGAAAAATGAGATTAAATCCTCCTTGAATTGACTAGACCCTCTCATCTTTTGAAAGTATAATGGAACACACGGAAATTGAAGCCTCCGTACGCACGGTGTTTCTACTTCAAACTCAGATTTGCTGAGTTATGCTAGGTAAATGACTAATTAAGGATGATGCTGCTAGCAGAGCCGGGCTAGTGTCGAGGGGTTCTGACACACGCCTGGGGCGGCTCCCTTACTCCCACGCACCCCCACACCAGAGCTGGAGGAGAGAGGGATGGGAACAGGGCTGACAGGTAACCAGCTCCGGGAGACCAGCCCTCCTTTCTCTCAGGTCATTTCTATTCATATAAAGTAGATAAAAAAAAAAAAAAAACCCTTCATCAAAAAAAGCTTCTGCTAAGAGCAAAGGTAGGACGGCTTCCATTCTGCCCCAGGGGCGCTGGGTCTGCCAGCTCTTCTGGACAATTGCGTTCCTACTGGGTGCCAAGCAGGTGATTATCTCTTTTAATCCTCACAACAATTCTCTGAGGTAGGTATGATTATCCCCTTTTATAGATAAGGACAAAACCCGAATGAGATTAAGTAATTTGCCTGAGATCACCAGCTAGGAAGTGACTATCAGGACTAAGTCCAGGTCGATCTCACGCAGAGGCCTTCTCCCTTCCGCCCTGCTCGGTCCCTTCCTCCTACCCACTCGGCTGCTTTCCTTATGCTATCTATGAAGTCACTCACGTTTCTGAGGTGGTCCTGCGAGCGTTCAGGTTGGTGGGATCCCTGTGTGAAAAGGGCTCCTACCCAGCACCCGGGCAGGCTGGGCCCAGAGGTCACGGTCTGCCTCCCGGAAGAGGTCTCCTGGCTGGCTTACTCTGCCTGAACGCACCCCTACGAGGGCAGTGGGCCCAGCATGCCTCACGCTGCTTTCTACAGGTTTCGCTTGTATTTCTTCCTGGGCGTTGCTTCCTTCCCCAGTGCCTGTTCCCCAGGGTCTCAGGCGGCTGGTTTCCCTGACTGTGCAACTCTCTTTCCAGGGAGACTTCATCAGCCTGTTAAAACCCCAAGGCAGGCATTTGGCTTTTCCTTCCCAAATACCAGCATTTAAATACGATTTCCTCAGATCAGTGGTTCTCAAACTTTAGTCTGCCTAAGAATCACCTGGAGGGCTTGCTAAAACACAGATTGCTGCCTTGTGAATTACAAATTTACTAGGTAATGTTTTGGCTCAAGGTGAGCATTCAGTATAGGTTAGCTTCTTCTTCTTTTTTAAATCCTAAATCTTTAACGGTCCACAGGATTTCTGGATGGAAGTGGGTCCTGCTATTTCGGACACTTTGATTTCCATTTTCACTTGCCAGCGGCAGTTTTCTCTCCACTTAATGAGTTCAGAAGGAAGAAAATCAGGGACTTCTTTATTTTAAACTCACTCTTTGTAGAATGTGCAGAAGCAGAAGGTAACAACACCCTCTTGCTTTCCCTCATCTACAGGGCACAGATAAGAAATTGCAGGGTAGCATGGCGGTGCCATTTTTAGAGAAAAACAGCAAAGTCTTTAGAAAAATTAGTCATTTCAGAAAAGTTGAAATATCTTCAGAAAAAGAGGTTTAGTCTCAAAGAAATATGAGCAAATGGCAGAGTCTACCCACCTGTGCAATCTGCCAGGAGCTTGCTGACGCTAGCGGGAGGTGCGTGCCTTGGCTAGGGACGAGGTGCTGATGACAAGGCAAGGATTCAAGGTCTGGGGAGACTCATTTGCCAAAGTCACACCTTCCATGGGAAAGATCTTTGTGGAAGAAGGAACCTGGGGTCTTCTGTTAACTGCTCAGAGTTTGCAAGGTCCGAGAGGCAATCGGAACCTGTGGGCAAGAGGCCCTGAAATTTGTTTCAGCAAGTCTTCCTGGAGGTTCTGGGGGAGAAAGTTGGAGAACACCAGTAGGACAACTTTGCGAAAAAGTATCTGAAGGTTAGAAAGTGCATTGGCCTAAGAATTTAGCTGTGGTTCTGGCCCACCACCTCCCGCAAAGTCCTTTATATTAAGGACAATCGAAATAAGTACCAAGGCAAAAAAGCTCTAGATAGCTTTCCGAATGTTGGGGGCTTTTAACCCTCACAGCAGGTTGGGTCATGTGAGCACGCTCTAAAACACCGTTCAGGTGTGCTTTTCACCATAACAAGAATAATAAATGCAGTTCTGCATGAATAATGGGGATACTGTACATTCTGAGAATGCAAAATTGTTAGGTAACGCTGTCACTGTGCAAACATGATAGAGTGTTCTTCCCACACATCTAATTGATGTCGCCCACTACACACCTTCACAACACGTAGTTGTATATATGTGTGCATGTCTGTGTGTTTATGTTATGACTGTTGCTTCTGGTAAGTAGTAGTACACTCTAAATTGGGGATTAAGAATATAGAAATACATAAACCTGGGGCTGGCTGAATAGCCCACAGGTTAGAGCACTTCCCTACAAAGCACACAGCCCTGAGCTTGATTCCCCAACACCACATAAATAGGGCATGGTGGCGCAGGTCTCTTATTCCAGCACTCATGCAGGAGGCTGAAACGGGAGGATTGCCAAGGCTTCCAGGCCAGCCTGGGCTACCAAGTGAGTTCAGGATCAGCCTGGACTACAGAGTGAAACCTTGTCTCAAAAAATTTATATGAACGTGCAACATGTAATGGCTGAATATCATTATCAAATTTATGTATTGTGCATCACTACGTGCTGTCAAGGTATGATCTAAATATGCTTAAATAAATGCTAAAAAAACCAGTAAAAGACACATTATTATTAATCGGTCTCAAAAGACTCTCCTCTTGCTTTGAGCACACTCCCTGCTTCAAACGCTTTCTGGAGCAGTCCTGAAAGTTCTGTTTCATGTCCTTACCGGGCACAGCCAGAACCACAGTGAGTCCTGCTGCGGAGAGGCATCCAGTGGGGTGGCCAGGACAGCGTCCTCCTACCTTATCCTCCAGAACTGCTGCTTTGCAGCTTCTGGCCCTTTCCCTAAGTTAACATGACTGTGGAAGGGAAACGTTCTGAATTGATTCTGATGTTGAGGGAGCCACACCAGTGCAACTAAAGACACTCATTAGAAAGGACTTGCAGACTCTGCAGTGGTGGCTTGGGTCAAGAATCACTGGCCGGGGACATAGCTTAAAGGTTAAGGTGTTCACCTAGCATGCACAAGGCCCTGGGTTCAAATTCTAGCAGCACGTAAGGATTAGCTGAGTGTGGTGGTGCACCTCTTTTAATCCCCAGACTCTAGAGGCTGAGGCAGGAGGATTGCCATGAGTTTAAGGTCAGCCTGGACTACATAGAAGTAAAGCACTACAGAGTGTCCTGGACTGTAGAGAAAGACCCTGTCTCAAAATAAATACTTTTTTTAAAAAAGAGAATCATTGATATAGAATTTTAAGTATTAGAACATTATAAAATTTAAACTACTCAGAAAGAAAGTTAATGACTTTCTTCAAAAGTTATTTTAATGGAGCTGAGAAGGGGACTGGGGATTGGGAGAGACAGGAGGGTAGGGAGCGAGAGAGGAAATACAAATGATTAAGAAGCAACATGTATATGCGCCACTTTCCCGAGTTGAATGTAATTATCACATATTGTGAACATGTACCAATAAAATAAAAATTATGGGGAAATAGCGTACTTCAATTAAACATGATATGCTAACAGCTGCCATGCTACAGAGTGACCAAGGATCCTGTCACAATGAGGAGACTCTGAGGAACGCAAGGCCACCCTCACTGCTCCTAGTGGGGGCTCTTAGGCAGCCCTTCCGTGGCCGTGGAACCCACAGAGGGGTGGAGATGCTCATCCTAACCCGGCCCACTGTCCCTTCTGCAACTAACCCCCACGTAGTGGATAATAATGAAGAGCCGGGGAGGGCTGCGGCTTTGGAGTGAGGAAATCTGCACTGGAACACCTGCCTTGCCGTTAACAAGCTCCGGGGTCAAATAACCTAAATGTTCTGCACCTGTTCCCTTACAGTACCATGAACTTCCCCCTAGTTCTGAAAGTAAGGCTGTGCTCCTAATTTTTTTCGCTTCATGCGAAGTGGCTGATGTATAGTTACAGCTCATTAGTAGCTGCGTACCCTACTACATCATAGACCTTGGTCTCCAAGTCTTAGTCCTTTAGCTTTTTCCTTTATTGAGGTTCGCCTTTTATTTTCTAGTAAATGAGACTGAGATTCTCAGGGAAAGGTAGAAATCGACAGAACTGTGATCACACTGTGAATTGAGAGAGTTCGCTTTATTTCTTCCAGCTGTAAAGTCACAAACCCCACAAGGAACAACTCACTGAGTTACTTGTCATCTTAAGCTTTTTGTGAAAGAAATGCACGGGCCCACAGAAAGTAAGATGCCTAAGCGGCACCTCTAGCCTCCTGTTTAAGGTGCTGACACGTGCTTTGTGACTCATCTTTGAGGCTAGCTTAGCTAAGGCTGAGGAGTGCTGGGCTGCAGCTCGTCTCTTTCCTCTCCTGTGATGCCCCAGGTAGCATGTGACTCTGAAAGGCCCCACATGAAGCATATCACACGATTACACCCACCCATCATGGTTCACTTCAGCTGCTGGGTTTGAACCAAGCAAGGATCAGATCTTAAATGTAGCACTCAGGAAGGAGACAGATAGAGGCCCTATCTTTGCTACTCCTGTGTTCTAGCCCTCCCGTATTTAGTTGTAAATATTCCCATGCCAGAGCATAAACGATCTTTTCTGTCTTTTTTCCTCCCTCTTTCTCTCATATCGAACTACTAAACCAGAATATATCTCATGTCAAAGCTTCTTGTAAATATTTATTTTGTGGAAGCATAGATTAATCAATAAATGTCAATTTTCATTTATGCGATTTTGACAGGCTTTGGTACATTCATATGTCTGTGAGTACTTGAGTACATCATTGCCTTGGAGGCTGACCTCTGGCCCCTAGAAGAGAGGGCATGGGAAAGTGCTGGGCAGGGGAAATGAGATGAAGGTGAAGAGCAACTGCTAATTACCATGAAGGAATAACTGACTGATTTCTAGAAAGAGACTGATTTGCTGTAATCTCAACAAAAATGTCTTTCTAATTCATTATTCATTCAGACCCTACATTGTACCTCTCTCATTTGGACCTATGAGTTTGTAAAGAATCTTTTTCCATTATAGTAGTCAATTAAAACAGCATAGAAAGCAGTGAACTTAGACAAATAACTTTCAATTGTACCACAATGTGTTAAAATAAGTTGTAAAAGATCATATTATTCTCAATAAAAATAATATCATAAGCTAAAGCAAAATTTGTTATAAATATCAATGACAATTTAAAATATGAATTGCATTTCATCCTCATTCTATTCAATTTCTATCTCAAGTATATTTGTAACATATGGTTTTATGTATAGTATATAAATAATCTGTATTGCATGTATAGTATACTGACATTTCTGTTTGCAAAGAAAGACTATTTTTCCAGGGGAAATATATGACAGAAAATTAGTCATAAAGAAAGACCCCAGGTCGTTGAAGTATGTGTTGGGACTATCCAGGTGCAAAGATAGGTGTAGTGTTAACCAGCCCCAGATATTCATACTAATTCTGTTGAAGGTTTGTTAAGAAGGTGATTCCTTTTCATTCAACAGAAGATTTGCAACCTGTAAACAAAGACACATTCTCCTACTACGGATTGCGCAGTATCTCAAGTACAAAGGATGAGGTTGATTAAGTTGAATTTCTTGGAAGATACAACTTGTGTGGGCTTGGGAAACCGGATGCCTGGGAAACTCATCACTGTCTATTTTATCTGTCTACTGGTCACTGTCACACACTCTGTATGCCTTTATTTTAACATCCCAATGGGATGTTAAAAATCTTTTTCAGGTGAGAGAAGTTTCAGTACAAAAAAAATTGAAAAAAGTAAAGATGGATAGTTTAGAAGGTAGGCAGAGGGGTGAAAATATTGTACCATCCCCACCCAGTCTCTATATCTTTTGAAATTAACCTTATTAAAATTATTTGAGTCCACATTCCCATTATATATATATATTTAATTTATATGTATTACTGTAGTAATGTATCATTTTTAATAATACATATTAAAATCATGTAAAACTTTTTTTTTCCCCCAGGCAGCTTCTGGTTTACCTTCTCATCTTCCGTCTTTCATCAAGAGATGTAATTCTTGTTCCGTCAATGCTTCCGAGATCCTGTTACGTCTGAGGAGTGTGCTGAGCTCTCGAGGTGATACGTGATTGACATCCCTCATCTCGTGTGCGCGCAAAGCCTCTGAAAAGGCAGCGTAGACATAATAACAGCTGCAGCTTACCGCGGGCCTGTGGCTCGATGAAGGCCGCGGCTGTTTCCCTTCTCCTCCATCCTGGGGTTCCACTGCCTCCCTTGCTGTTCTGAAGGCGAGAATGCCGTCAGGGGAGTTTCAAATCATATATACATATGTGTATGTACTTACATAGTCGATTAGAGAGGTTTCATTAATATGCACAGTAAGCATTATAAATGAATAGTCATGAATGAGGAATTTATAATATATGCCTAGTATATCTCAATTCTAAATAAAATTACGGAATACAATGCATATGAATTATTACTACTTTCAGGTAAGAATGCTAAGAACAGAAAGCTAACAATATGATTAGAATTCAAAGTCTTTGTGACACCTATATGCAAACCCTGTGCTAAAGCTTTCAGTACCTATTTTCTCATAAGCAAAGAATTTTTATTACTTCTTTTATTACCGGTAATACAAATACAGACCATTCTTAGGAGATATTTTGTATCTTCCTAAATAGCTAAGGCTCTGAGAGTCCACTCCAGATTGATTTTACTAATGTGGATGCTTCAGTGCTTCACAGTGTTGAAGATCAACAGTATTTAAATACGACTTAAAGGGGCATGTTCGGATAGGTCACTTGTAAGTAAGCATTCTTGCGGTTTACTGTCTTATGAATTAATGATAACTTAGGCTATCAACTCTGCCAAATTTTAATATACATTCAATAACTGTTTTTATAACAGTTAAAAACTTGGTCTTAAAAATGTGAGTGGGTAATTGTCAAAAATAGGAAATGCTATCATCCTGCATAGAAGACTAATTGCTTTGCCTTTCCCTGTGACTACATACACTGCTTTTACAAAAGTACAGACTGTGAAGTATTTAAAAACAGAGGTAGAACCATATTACAGATTAATATGCTTCTTCTGGTGAGGCACTTAAAGTTTCCCTAAGAATAACACCTTTCTTCCTTTCTTTCTTTCTTTCTTTCTTTCTTTCTTTCTTTCTTTCCTTCTTTCTTTCTTACCAGGGTCTCTTTATTTGTCCTTCTGCCCTAACCTCTGGAAGAGACAATACCTAGGTGAAGAAACTTTATGGCTATCCTCCATGTAATATTCCTTGGGTCTGTGAGGTCATGTGGTTGTGCCTGAACTCAGTCGACTCTGTGCTAAAGCACTAACCTGTCAAATGAGTGGCCAGCGAGTGCTTTTGAAACACAACTCTAGTGACAACAACTACATGCAAATAACAGATGGCTTTCGGGCAGTAACCAAGGACAAGTGGGAAGCGTCACAGTATCCTCAGGATCATTAGATAATTCTTGACTAATTTTTATTACTTTGCTATCAGATTTGTACTAGAAAACTTGCTGTACATGGCAAATATTTACATTTTCTGTTGTGGAGAAAAATGTACTTTAAGGATGTAATTGACCTTTGCAAACAGATATTCTATTGTATTATTTACATTACTATAACCTTTACTGTAATAAAGATGTAACAATGCTTTTGTACACTTTGCCATGTAAAATAATTTTGTGAAGAAATCATCTATTTTATTGAATTAAAAACTACTGAATCTGATTTGTTAAATAATCAAGAATATCTTTATTTTTGCAGGGAGTATCAATTTATCTGTGGGGAAGCAAAATAGACAAAGAAAACAATTGTCCAAGCAATTTATATTAGAGAACAGAAAATAAAAAGATGAGAAAGGAAATGCTTCTTCTCACTCATAACTATATATTAGTATAAACTAGATTTTTTTCATCCACATGAAAAATTCAGTTAATTGTCCAATTTCTTACATCTGGTTATGGTATACAATTCTTTCGTTTATTTTTTTCAATTCTTTTATTTAATGCTAAAGTACTATAAGTTATTGTCTTTTAAAAAAGCATTATTAAAAATCAAAACTATATTTAACATGACATAGTTGTATAAACACATCATCCTAAGGAATCCATTAAAATGTTATGACTGATGAGCAATTCCAGTGAATTTGTGGCATATAAGTTCAAAATGTATGATAAATTATATTCTTATACTCTTGCAATTAACAATCTTAAAAAGTTGTGAAAACAATTTCATTCAAAACATTGAAGTAATTACAGTGCTTAGGGATAAATTTACCAAAGAAAATGTAATACTAATACTCAATAAATTACACAACAAAGTTAAAAGAAAGTAAAGATCTAAGTCCATAGAAATAATTGACCTCTGGGTTTGGAAGACTAACACTGTTAGGATGGCAAAATTCCTCAGATTGTTTTATAGATGCAATCCAATTCCTACCAGAATCCCAGGTGGCTTCTTTATAGGTACTGATCCTCAAATACATGTGAAAACTGAATGGGCCTACACCAGCTGAAATAATTGTGAAAAAAGACAAAGATAGAGAACCTGAACTTCTCAATTTATGAACTTACTACAGAGCAATAGTAGTCAAGACATTGTAGTACTGACCTATAGATAGCCACAGAATAGCATTGAGCATCTGCAAATAAATCAATATGATATAATATTTTCAATAAGGATGCAAAGACCATTCAAAGAGAAAGAAGTGTTTTCAATAAATAGTTCTAGGGTAATGGAAAGCCATGAGAAAAAGCCATGGACCACAAACTCACATTCCTATAAAAGTTAACTCAAAATATATCAAGCAATTAAGTATAAAAACAAAAGCATGAAAGTCAAAAATAAGGATAAATCTTCATAACCTTGGCTTTGCCACTGGTTTTCTAGATATTACCAAAAACATGAATGTAAGGATGAAAATGGGTAATTGCATTTTATCAGACTTACTGCTTTTGGGCTCAAATGATGCAACAAAAGTTGAAAGATAATTATTTCTATGATAGAAATCATTTACAAAACATAAATCTGAAATGGTGATTGTACCTAAAATGTAGAAAAATAAATAACAATTTGATAAGTAAAGAGAACTCAGTTGAAAAATGATCAAAGGATGTAAAAAGATACTTCTTTAGCAAAGACGTACGGATGGCCAAGAGCACACAAAAAGATGTCTAATATTTTTAGTCATTAGGAAAGTGCAAATCAAAACCACTATGAGACATACTTTATATTCACTAGGGCAGCAATAATAAAAACATCAGGTAATAACAAGTGTTACCAAAAACGTGACGAATCCCAAGTCCTTATATACCTTTCTGATGGAAATATAAAATAATGCAGCTACTTTCAAAAGCAGTATGGTGTTTTCTCAAGAGGTTCAACATGGAGCTACCAGTTGGCTCAGCATCTCTGCTCTTAGGTTCCTATCAGGGAAGTAGAAACATGTGCTCACACAAAAACTTGTACAATAGCATTCACAGTAGCATTATTTATAATAGCTAAAGGATAGAAACAACTCAAGTCCCTATCAGCCAACAAGTGAATAAACAAAATGAGATATATGTGTATAGTGGAATATTAGTACATAAAAACATGTATAAAGTACTGATATATCTTACAACAATGATTTATCTTTATAATATTATCTAAGGAAAATGAATTTAGCCACAAATACATATTATGTGATTCTAGTTTGTGAATATTCAGAACATGGAAACAGAAAGTTGATTAGTGGTTGTTTTGGACTGGGATATGAGTCTGGGTGTGTTGAGGTCATAAATGAAGGATAGAGAAAGCTTTATTTGGTATAGACAAAATGCACTAGTATTACTGCTAATTGGTTGTGAAGTTCATATATACTAAGAACTACTGAATTATACACTCTCAATTTGTGAAGTATTAGTTCTGAAGCAGTTACTTTGGAAATAATGTATTACTTTTAATAATCGGTATCTAGCCTTTCACATGCGGCTTCCAGTTATACCTATGTTAAGTAAGGTAAAATTGTAGACTGTTTTTGAAATAGAATTTATTTGGTCCCAATGAGTCCATGTCCATTACACTTCTAAATACAGATCCATTTAAACTTGGTTTGTCACTTATTAGCACTGTGAAGTTAATGGTTGCAAAGGTCAAAGAATGTGTAATAAGAGAACGAATTCTTTAGACTTCTTTCTTTTGAAAACAGGTGCACTCTATCCTAAGAAACAGTTGGTGTAACCCTTAGATCCAGTTTTTGGGTTATTGATATCTCAGTAGAAAAAACTATTTTCAGGATGTATCATGTTGGCAATGAATTATGCATTTACAATTTATTATTCTTACCCAGCTATGAAAATAATCATAGGGCATCATATCAGAATCCTGAAGAACTGGCATAAGAGCCAATTCAGTTTGCCTCGGCCCTTTTTGCCTCTGAGCCTTTCTACTTAATAAATCTAAAAAATGTATTAGTCACAGCGGTTTGGGTTCTGCTTCTCGAAAGCTGTGTTCTGAGTGAGCTCTTACACTTCTGAACTAAAATTTCCCTACTTCTTGCCATCTTTCACCCTGTGCTTTCTCAGACCTAAAATGTCAAAGTATCAAGCAGATGGAATTACATTTGGAGCATGGGTTTGGTAGGGAATGACTTCATGCTTTTAGCAGATCTGTAGTTGCATTATTTTTCAAAACAACGGGCTGCTAATAAAAGATTCCTTGAGTACAGTCCTCTGTCTCAGTTAACTACTAGGCTTAAATAAAATATTTGATAGCATAAGACAAAATCAACATGGTCTATTTTCTGAGGAGAGGAACTTGGGCAATGTTAGTAGGTCCGATTTTTGTTTAGGTACCTCTTTATAGCAGTCTTTTTTTTTTTTTTTTTTTTTTTTTTTGAGGTAGCATCTCACTCTGTAGTTCAGGCTGGTCTTGGAGTCACTGTGTAGCTCAGGTTGGCCTTGAACTTACAGCAATCCTCCTGCCTCATCTTCCTGAGTGCTGGGATTAAAGGCATGTGCCAACCTGCCCAGTTTATGTTGTGCTGAAGAATTGAACCCAGGGCCTTATGCTGGCTAGGCAAGTGCTTTAACAGCTGTGCTATTCCTCTAGCCCCAGGAGGGGTTTTAGGTGTACTTGCATATACTTTAATATGTGTGTGTATTTGTGTGTGCATGCACACATTTGGGCTAAAAAGGCTAAAATGCTTCCTCTATGTAAGTAGAAGATCGGAATGACTTCCTGTTCGCTGTGGTCTTGTGTCCATGCAGCATTAGGCAGAAACATTTTATTATACTTCTTCAAAGGATTGGAAGCTTAATTACCTAACTAGAAGTGCACAGAAATGCATATCTGTGATCGACAGTATATTCTTTTCCTGGCTTTTATTTTTATCTCCTCATTAATTGCACACATTGGAATTGGACATAGATGACTAGAACTAAACTTTCCTGAACTGGTAAACCTGGTTTGGGGAAAATGTGCAGACAAGTGCCGGAAAAGCAAGTAGTACTCAGGAATCAGGAATCCTTCTGGTTCTGTCTCTGACTGCCACTTTTGTTGGCCTTGGATATTATTTTTTTCTTTCAACAAGTACTTTTAAGCACATACGACTCACAAGGTACTGTTTAGATGAATAAACTCATTGGAATTCAGCTTCCTTATCTGTAAAATGTAACATGAATTTAGCCTCTAAACATGACTACTCTGCTATGATCCAGAGAGCCGAGGTTACACTGGACTGTTAGAATACCAGTCTCCCAAAGAAGTCAGAACTTTTCACATTTTTCGATACAATCCTACCTTACTATGATATCCTCTGTTTTTCTAAGTGCTGTCAGTAAAGTCCCATTAATATCTTTAACTGGATTGGAAGTCTTTTCAAGTAAAAATTTTGTGTATACAGCACTACTGCAGGGTTGCCAGTTGAGATATAACTCTTGACAACATATCTTATGGCGTCGCAATTCTAAAATGTCTAGAAAGTCTTTTTACTCTGATTAGGAGATATTTTCTTTTACTTGGAAAACACATTTGATTCCACCTGCTCTTCTATTTTTCTTCCTTTTTTCAAGAAAGAAGAAAGGAAGAAAGAGAAAAGAGCTAGTGCGCATGGGGAGCAATGTGGTTGTAACCCAATAGCCAATGGCAGATGTTCTTGGATGTAGACATAGATATACTGTTGTACATGAACAATTTTATACAGGCTCGTTGGTGCTGGTTATTGATGGTCCCTGCTTGCTTAGAGTTAATATATCTTGTCACACTGAGGGATGAAGATGATGAGTAGCTTTGACTTTCCTCTCCTTGTCATGCCTCTCCTAATGCCAATGGCCAAAGAGGACATGTTCACCTGGACCCAAATCCTTTCCCATTAGGTACTGGATATCCAGGACTTCAGAATTCTCTGTTAGCAGAGATTTTTAGAGACTCAGTTTCACTACAGGTGTATATACTCTGCTCGAGGGGTAGTCAGGACAGGTTGGACCTATATCAAGTCCTACAGCTGGGGTGTCAACGTGCACGCACAGATTCCCAAGTGAGATGAAAGGGGAAAGTCAACCCCAGGATATGCAAATATCTGGGCTGTCCTAGAAGTAGAAATGAACTATTATACACACATCCTTCTATAATGTCTGCTTCTGTGATTGTCTCCACTATTCTCTCAGATACATATTTTTATGACAATTTGACTCTAAGCCCCAGGCCAAGTGATAAATTTGGTTAAGATCACCCTGTGGTTTCCTTCGCCTCTGCTTTATACATTCTTCTATCTTGCTGCAGTTTTCTTCCCAGCACTCCTGAGCAATCACATCATGCTCCCACGTTTATTGCTGGTTAGTCCTAATATCCAACTGTTTCCAGCTACCTCACCTCGGCTGCGCTCTGTCGTTGGATTCTTCCCTTCTCTTCCTGGCCCAAATCAACGTGTGCTGTCGTAAGAAGCTTAATTAACTAATCAAAGGATCTTTGAAGGTCCATTTACTAACTCACATGTTCTTTCTTGTGGGCAACAAAGGTTTAATTTTGCTTAGATCCACCTTTTCTCAGAAAGTGTATAGTAAGAAAACAGCCTTCGTAGTTTCACAGAAACTCAGAAGGTCCTAGATTTTAGGGAGAATAATTACCTGGTGAGGTTCTGTTTTGATATTCTTTCCCACGTGTCTGCTTAGATTTCTTTCTCATTTCTAGTTACAGTTTTTATCATTGGTTCTGTGACCCCAAACTATGTATGATCCCTTTTCTTCAGTGAAGAGGCTAACCTTTAAAATAGTTTTTTGTTTTGTTTTAATAAAAATAGAATAAAAAGGCAGATAAACAGAATACAAAAACACAAAAGCTTTACTTATCAAATCCTGTATTTTGCTATCACATTTAAGAAACCTGGAGTTTTCAGTAATCATGTTAGAAAACAATTATTTGTAGGAAAGATAGGAGTGGGGGTTAGGAAGGATCAGATTCAAAACAACGAAGTTATTTTAAGGAGCAACACTAATGATCCTTGGCTAGAATCTCAGGTAGGCTGCCAGGAGGGTTTTTGGCTGGCAGGCCTGATGCCTTTCAAAACACACCATGTTATGGCTTTCACCTGTGAGAAAATCATGGAAAGAGGCGAGGCTATGGTTGGGTCTTGCTTTGTAGCTGGGGAGAGTCAGGCAGGAGCGCCACCCACAGGAAGCTGGGCTAATTGCATTACCCAGAAAGGTAAAGCAATACACAGAAGAAAAACACATCCCCAGGCAAGAAGCAGGAGTCAAGTCATAGCTGGGGAAGTAGGGTAGAATATGGCTTTGAACGTGAATGTGAGGCTGTAAATGTACAAAGGATGTGCTTCATCAGCAAAGGTTAGGAAGGTCAGAGGCTGGTTGGAGTGCAGTGTACGGATCAAGGCCAGTTGGTTCTGGACCTGATAGGATCGGAAACTGGCAGTTATTTTGTGTATTGGGAACAGACGTCATGGTTTGAAGTGCAACAAGACTTAAGAGGCAGAAACCGTGGTCTCTGTTTTGTTGCAGCTTCTTTGAATTAACTTCATTATTTAACTTTGGCTTGAGAAAATCAGTACTTTACTATCACAGTCCCTCAATAATACTCAATAGTTCTTTTTTTTTTCCCCGAAAATTCAGGAATTAACTGAATACTTTCTGGAGTATGTAATCTGCTAGGAAACATTATACAAAGACATGGAGTAAAGAATTGTTTTGCTTTTTAGAGTGGTCCTTGTGAAAGGCTCTTAAGGCACTTTGCAATCAATTTTTATTATCAGCCCTTTACAAAAAAACCCTCAAAGTCCAATAAGTGGCTCTAGAACAAATAGGAAAAGAGAAAAAATTAAGAAGCATGGTGCATTATAAACAGGGGCCTAATTTATCATTACTACTGCATTTAGTTATCGATTAGCATGCACATAGAGCCACATTTTAAAGCTTTGGTCTTAATTTTTCACAGACTTCCTGAAAGTAGTCGTGTCGCTGCTCTCCTCTCCCCCATCTCTGCTCCATCTCGGAACTGCAAGGACGCTAACACCGATCGTCCTGGAAGAAAGACCTTGAAAGAGAAATCTGAAATCTTGAGAGCATCAATAAGTTCAAAAAATGATATGGACTAATAATTGTATATGGTTATATTCATCTGACAAAAGATATTCAGAATGGATATGAAGAGGGTGCATTTTGAGGGAAAGGTAAAAGATCAGAAAAATAAAAATATTAATGAAATAGAATAAGTAAAGGAAACAGCTGGGCATCTTTTAATGTGGTCGTATGCATCCACATTTGTGTTATATGCACTAAAAAAGTTTACACTTAAAGTATTTAACTATTTGAAGCACAACACTAGTTAGTCTACTTTTGGTTATTATTTTTTGTAAAGGGTAATTTTGATTTTATTATTTCTCCTGAAGACAGTTCCTCGGTCCCTAAGGGCCCAGCCCTTCTGTGGGCTGTGGTGAGGTTGTGGGGAGCATCAGCGGGTCTCACACAGGGTGGGGTGATCAGTACTTGTTGGCTTCATGACATTGGCTCCTGATCTTCTGGCTGAGAATGGCAGAGCTCATGCAGTCATGCAGTGTCATGCACAGCTTGGGAAGCGTGTGACTTCGGAGACATTCACCTCAGACGTGGGGCCTCTGATGGTTGTGGCCTCTAGTATGTTTTGAATGTGAACTTCTTGATGGCTGTGTCCTAGGACATATGTCATGCCCCGTCGTTCCTGCAGCTAAGATGCTACAACAGGCCAAAGAGAGCGCAGTGGCTGGGGGCTTCCTTGGCTCGGACATTGCTTCTTTTTCCTCCTCTTTATCTCTTCCTCCTCCTTTTCTACTTCATCTTGGAAGTGAGGATCCTATTCCTGGTTACTGATAGCAACATTTCTATGTTTAGCTGATGTCGCCTACATTATTTTGGCTTATCTATTCATAAAGCTGTTTATTTTTATTAATAAAGTACACTTAAAGACATCAGTATGTTTGGTGTTCAGATTACTTGACTCGTGTTACTGTTATTAGTTTCTGAATTTTCCTAAAATAATATCATCTTATCTGTTTTTGTACTTGAAATTTAAGCTGCTGATGATAAATGCATCCCCCCAAAGACTACAGTTAATGTCCTTCTAAGTTAATATTTGAAGGGAAGTTTCTATTTTAACAAAATAATTTTTGTTCCGAATTAGTCTCTTTAATTCTACTGCTGTATTTTTTATTTTAGAAATCATACCATGTTGCTGGAAAATTTAATTTCACTTTTATGTCGCTGTCTGACCCTCTGATCTCATACTATAGAGTGATAGCTTAATAAAGCCGACTCTGACAAAGTGTAGAGAATTGTACTGTTTCTAAGTCTGTATGATCAACGGAGTGAGTATCTTCTTGCGTTATCTTCTTTAGTAGGCTCCTCAGTCCTAGGCCACAGAAGGTCCACGACCTGCCCGGACCAGGCTCTCCAGGAGGAGTTGGGCAGTGGCTGAGCTCGCAAGGCTTCTTCCGGATCCACAGCCACTCCTGTCAGATGAGCCGCTGCGTTACACTCTCTGAAGCATGAGCCCTACTAGGAACTGGGAGATCCCAACTGGTCGGGAGATCCATAGGAGAATCTGACATCTGGTCATCGGAGCTGGAGCTGAGGCAGTGAGGCTTGTAATGGGGACGGGCTGCACGCACTGATTGGCATTAGCACAGAGGCTGGATGGTACTGTGTCCTGTCACCCCCAGATCAAACTGCCAGGATTCGGAAAAATCAAGTGCAGGGCTCCCAGGGATGCTGCTGGGTTGTGAGGAGATGCATGGTCTCTTTGCTATAGATTACAATGTACTATTAATAGAACTAGTGTGCATAATAAGCATAATGTACATAAGTCATTTCAAAACTATCTGCCCTGCCATCTGTGAAAAACATCACTTTCTGTGAAATCAGTCCCTGTTGCCATAGAGTGTGAGGACCACTGTGCCAGGGGCCTCCACTTTGGAGATTTGGTGCGACGCAACAGAAAGCAGCTGCAGTGAGCACAGATATACACTGGTCTGGCGTCATAACTGCTCCCACAATCTTACCATGGGTTCCCAACTTTTCAAGCAGGTTTTACAGGCTAGCCTTATTAAAAAATCATCTTCCTGGCCTGGGAGTGTAGCTAGGAGGTTATAGCATTTGCTTAGCATGGGCAAAGCCCTGGGTTTCATTCCCCAGCACTACATAAAAATTAAGTGGATGTGGTGGTGCACACCTGTTATCTCAGCACTCGGGTGGCTGAAATAGGGAGATCGCCATGAGCTTGAGGGCAGCATGGGCTCAAAATCAAGTCCCTGTTTAAAAGAATCTTTCTGTTTATCGGTAGTATTATTCTCTTTTTCTATTTATTCCTATTAGCTGAATATGAAGACGTCTCCCCTGAAGCTGTCAGGGAGCAATTCGTTCTGTCATTAGTCATGCAGGGCTTCTCTGTCAATGCGATGTGCCTCTGGATGTCTGAGGGCGGTCCTTGAGCCGTATCCTTGCATTTGTTTTTGTCCCTCTGAAGCACTGTGGTATCTACAGATGAGCATGAGTGCCCTGTGACAGACAAGCCTGTGCTGTGTTTATGTCAAATCCTTCAGAAGTTTGTGAAAATGAGGAAATAAGAAGGCAAACAAGGAAAAAGTTGGAGCAATAGGAAAGAATTCTGAAGTTAACATTTAGACATGAATTCACAGGTGATGCGTGAGCTAACATCCATCACGCTAGCATGTTGCTTCCTGAGAAGGTGGGGCCTGTGCCGGATGCTTGGAGGGCATGTGGGAACAGAAGGGGGAGCAGCAAAACACTCAGGGACTCTGGGAAAGCCATGTGTAGTTAAAAAGATAGGAATCCAGCACTAAGCTTTGGAATGTCCGAATGTGTAGAGCTATAACGAAGGTAGTGGGGAAATTCACAAAGACTATTAGGAAGGAACGGGCAATGGAGCATGACAGCCATGTTACAGAAGCTAAGCCGGGAAGTATTTCACAACTCACAGTCCACTAGCCTGCCTATGACACCAAAAAGTCAAGTACATTAAGAGCAGAGCTACATCCCTTAGATTTAACCATAAAGAAATAAATTGCTACCCTGGAAAAGAACAGTCTAAGTCCAGTGGTAGTTTGACTGGAAACCTAGGGAGAGGAGAAAGGTGATTATGGCACGTAAAGACTACTATTTCAAGGGATTGACTGGTCATTACTTTTTTTGGCAAGACGCAAAATGATAGTAACTGAAAAATGTGAAGTTTACGGAATTTACTTTTTTTTTTTAAAGATCTATGAGCCCAGAACTGCTGGCATGGCTGCTGAGAGGATGATTAACGGAGTGGGAAAGGATAGAGGCCATGTGTGCGATGGCGGGGTGAAATGCTGCTGCGGGTGAGCAGGGAGGGTGCCCAGTGCGCAGGGGCACAGCCAGCACTTCCTAGGGGCGCGGCCTCAGTGTGACAAATTGGAAGGCAGGGCCCATCGCACACGTGCAGGGAATGAGCGGGTTGGTTGGTGGAAGGAGTACTTACGTGTGTGAATTAAGTGTGGGGGACTGATTCTGACGGAGGAGGAGACATGGGTAAGGATACACTGCAACTCAGGTGAGGGTTTGGAGCAGTAGAGAAGAACTGAGAGGGTGAGGACTTAAAATAGGAATGAAGGGGATGGAGGAATGGCTTGGAGGTTAAAGCGAGCAAGCGCTCCCCCAAGCGCTAAATACCCAAGTTCAATTCTCCAGAACCACATAAACCAACCGGGCCTGGTGGTGCACGCTTGTAATCCCAGTACTAGGGAAGCTGAGGCAGGAGAATTGCTGTCAGTCCAAGGCCAGCCTGGGCTCCATAGTGAGTTCAGGATGGGCCTGGGCTACGGAGCAAGACCCCGTCTCAATAAATAAATAAATAAATAAATAGGAATGAAGATAGGAAGTAGGCATTAAACATTCTCCCCACTAAGGCACAGCTAATATTGCAAAGTATCAAATTCAGCACTTTCATTCATCAAAGCACACAACAGCAGAACAACTCTGACCCTTGATTTCCAAGATAGTTCTAAAATATCTGAGAAGTATAATTATGCTTCTAAAGAAAGCCTAAGTTAGAATTTTATTGGTAGAATACCAATAATTTTCCAATTCCTACAGAATTCCCAAGGTAGGTAGGTGTGACTTCAGAAATTATTCAGTCCTAACTTATCCTTTTCCAGAGGACTCAATGATTTCCTACTGATTAACACACCATTCTTGGCTTCATTCTAGTAAGTCTGTCCTTCAGACACAGGAAGAGTTTTCTTACATAAATTAAATACATCTTACTTTGTATTGTATATACATATGTATTTGTAGCTCTTGAAAATTTTTATTTATCTCATTTCTAAAAATAAACTTGTTCCCCAAATCTGCTTATATCATCTTTTTTCCCTCTATTCAATCAACTCCTAGAGCAGGTCCTCCTTCTCTCACCCCCAAAGTAGAATGTCCCCAAAGAAATGAAAGACCAGGAGTTGTTTTCTGTTTCACCCTCACGGCCGAGCACAGTGCATGACTCTTTGGTTACATTAAATGATGGCTGAAGTAATCAAGTTTTTCCTTGGTTTCAGGTAGTCAGAGTTAGTACGAAAGATGGATCTAAACACTTTTTATTGTGATTCATCTGTAGTCAGAGAACATGTGATGCCCTGGAAAAGTGAAGCAGGGTCTGCTGAGTTGAACTAGCTCTTAATGGAACTCGCACCACTTCCTTTAATGCTGCTTTTAGAAAACTTAGTCATCTTAATTTTGCCCTCTCTGTCTTGGCTTGGCTGGGACCGGAGTGGATTATTACCATGGCTGCTGGAGTACTTTGGTACCTAGTGAGCTCCCTCATTGAGCTCAGAGGCTGAACAGGAGATGCTGGTTTAAAATAGATCTGGCCTCTCCTCTTAGGAATCCTATAGAGGTCACTGTGTATTTTAGAGGGGCTAAATATACTCCTCAGAGAGGCAGCCTGTTTTCACCTTGTCTCTGGGGTTTTCAAGATGTCACTTTTTATTTTCTCCTAAAATGTCATCTGAATTTCTTTTTCATCTTCAAGTCAGTGCCTCCTTGAGTTAAGTACCAGCAAGTATTCATTAAAAATCAGCCTCATCTTGTGTTTCTTATTTTGAACAGGCGAAGTTTGATCTGAAATGAAAAATTTCTGACTTTTGCTTCAGGGTAAAGAGAGCACTGAACTTCAAATCAGTTTCTCCTCTGAAAATTTCTTGCCTGAGGTTTCTGGATTCCATCTCCCCTGAAGCTATTTTCAAATTCAGACTCCTTTCTCACTCTGCCTCCTGACCTAAGTCTTCCTGCCACTCTTCAATTGTTTATTGCTGCCAGGATAATAGGCTAAGCACAGTTGTGACAATCATTTCTTTTTGAGCGCCTCCTCTGGCTCTCTTCTGCTTGTAGAATACGGTGAAGTCTTCTCCCATGGACACATTACAGCTTAGTCTGGTTCAGTGTTATCCCATGTCATTACGCTCCTGCTCACAAGCATAAAATTTATCTAGTCACCCTTTTTGGACATGTTTTGTCACTTGGAAACTCTAGCACATGTATTTTGTTCATATGAGCATTTATCAGAGTCCCATTTCCTCATCTCTATACTTGAACTTTAGTGCAAAGGCCATACCCACCTTCAACTTTCGGGACCCCTTTGGGGAGTTTTGTTATTATTACGATATCTGCACGTTGTTACGTTTCTTTCTGAATTTAGGTGCTAAGATGCTAAGCTTCAGGTTGTTTCCCACATGCAGTACACTACTTTTTAATTATACACTTCTAAAATGAATGAATAAAACATACAAAGACTGTTTCATTTAGCTAATACTTTGGAGAAACCATTATGTTCGAGGAACGATGCCAGATGACGAGAATGAGAATATAGTGGCGAGGAGGGTTGACATAGTCTTTGTCTTCACATGAATAGGTTTTAATAGATTTTAATGACTATAGATGTTAATAAATAATTCACTATAAGAAAGATACTCATTACAAACAATGTGTCTAAGTTATGAGAAAATACACACACACATGCACATATGACAAGCTAACTTCTACATTTTCATTTTTATTTCTCCTTAAACCTCTGTGTATAATGGGGAACTAATTGGGGAATGAAAAAGTATGTACTGTGAAAGAATATACTTACATTCTAGAGAGAAGATGAACATGTTTGAGCCAGTAGCAAACCAAAAAAAAAAAAAAAAAGAAGAAGAAGAAGAAGAAGAAGAAGAAAAATTGGTGGCTCCTTTGAAAACTGAGAGATATCTGGGGTGGCTAGACCCTGTAACATGGGTGACGAAGGGTGCCAGGTGAGGGTCAAAATGTAGAAAGTCTTGGAAGCTGTGCTAAATAAATGAAATGGAACAAAACAAAACAAAAAAAATCAGTATTTTATCTTAAGGACCACATAAAGCCAATGGAAGTTTTTAAGAGGGGAATGATGGACTAGCATTTTTTTGTGTGCATGCAGTGGGCATTAAAACCAAAGCTACATCTCCAGCTTTCATTTACATTTTTTCTTTTTTGTTATGAAACAGGGTCTTGCTAATTCTTTAAATTTCCCAGGCTCAGGGTGTACCACCATTCTTGACTGAGATTAGTGTTTTTCACTAATCTTAATAGTAGCACTAATCTTAATTAGTAATTACTTTGACTTCACTCTAAAGAGTGAGCTAGGAATTAGGCCAAAGAGATAAGAAAATCAGAAAAAAATACTATTCTTGGAATTTAGATTTTCGCTGAGGCAAGGAAATAAAGTCAATGAGTGCAGAGAAATTGAAGTGTTCATACGATCTATGTAGGAGACTAAAATATAGTCCTTACATTTCAGGAGTGAGCAAGAGGCAAGGGTCAAGACTGTCTTTCAAGTTTCTTCCAAGAGTCCCTGAAAGAAGGCAGTATGTTGAGAGGAAGTACTGGGTGAGGAATAAGTGAATGTTATGCATGGCATGTAGCCAAGTGCTGTTGGCTAGGCAGTTGGTTATGTCGCTGATGCTTAGCAGACTGGGCCGGTTTGGGGAGCCATATGCACAGGGGATAATATGCAAAGTGATGGAAGTGGACAAGGACTCCAAATAACAAGGACGCAGAGCAGGATGCAGAGCAGGAAAGGGCTAGGAGAAGCCCCCAAGACCCTGCAACTTTTAAAAGTGTGTTAAGGGGGAGGGGATTCAGTGAAGAATACCGAGAAAAAACAGCTAATGGAAAATGTAAAGAACTCCTGGCAAAGCAACGTGATGGAAGAGAGAATTCTGAAGCGGAAGTACTAGCTCAAATACTAGACAAATGCTGGTGAGAGTTGAGCAATATGAGGACAAAGTGATGTCTGTTGGTCATAATGTCAAAGAGGTCAAATTCAGTTGTGCAGAAAATGGAAGGTAATGGAAGGAGGGCAGCGAATGTAGATTAACTCTTTTCAGAAACCTTCCTGTGGAGGGCAGGAGAGCCTGTAGCTGAAGTGGGCTGTGGACTTGAAGGAAGTTCTGAATTCATTTTTCTCTTTGTTTTTTGTTTCTCTCTCGCTCTCCTTCCTTCTCTCTCTTTCTCTTCCTTCCTTCCTTCCTTCCTTCCTTCCTTCCTTCCTTCCTTCCTTCTTTCCTTCTCTCTTTCTTGTCTCTTTTTTGTCTTGATGAGAAAGAATATTTGGGAGAGAAAATGAGAGAAAAGATCAATATTTCAGCACAATGGGAGAGAGAGAGGAGTCAAAATGAGGAAATCTTAGAAGGCAGAAGGAGCTCAAACCAGTATAGAGTGAAGGTGTAAGAGACTGTGCCTTCCTTCCCTTGAACAAGAAGTAAAAGTATGGATGTAACATGTATATTTGCAGAAAATTGAATTTGGTAACTTTTACTGTCTTTGCAAGTAGGAGTTTTTATCTGTTCTGAGACAAGAGGATACAGGACCAAGGAGAGTAAGGAAAATAGAAAAGTAATGGTAGAAAATAGGAGGAAAAAACTCATAGCTTATGGAAAAGTGCTGAGCATTCCTTGAAACTGGCAGCTCTGCATTAATTGTGGTGCACATCTAGTCTCTTGTGATGTTTTCTCAAAGTGTTCAGCCGCTCAGGCTCAGGGACAGTGGTGTGTTAGGATGCGGCTTGATTTCCCCACAGGCACTGGACTTCAGGAAATTTTTAGCAAAGTTGTTAGGGATATGCGACAGGGCCGTCTAAGTGGGAGAAGTTTTCCTTGTTTCAAGAAGCCAGCTGTGGTGATCATACCCGTCACTTAGGAACAGCAGAAGGACAGTTTCACTCTTTATCATCTACTGAGCTTGTCAGCCTCATGCCTGGGTGTAATTCCACCTTCCTTTTCTTTCTTCTGGAATCTTCTTCTCACTGTCAGCTATCGACAATAAAAGGGGACAATGCCTGAATTACAACACATGAGCACATCCTGTCTGCATGACCTAGAAGCAGGAGAGCCAGAACTTCAACACTGGAAGGTGACTGAACCTGCATGCAAGATCAGTGATCTCATCCAAAGAAATAGCTTTAAAAAATTCAGTGTCATCATTATTACAAAATGCAAAAGAGCACTCCTTGGCTCATGATTGAGCAATAGCTCCCATCCGCCACCAAGAGACACTTAATAAGCAATTGGGCAACACTAGACACAAATCTCTAATCTTATTAGAGTGAATGTATGTTTTTCTTTCATATATAATATAGTAAGATAGTAAGTCCATCTTAGTAGACTCTCAAATTCTTAATGTGTAGCAGCATATAATTATAAAAGCAACGCATTCTTCTTTCTTCTCTTATCATGTCAAAATACTAAAGTATGTTTTTATTCACTTTCCTACCCACCAAAGAATGTTATTAAGTATTTGAGAATAGAAGGGTAGGTTTAATTCTAAATTATTTTGCATCTTTCTACCAAGTAAGTATAGTAATGAAGACTTTATTTAAAAAATATATGTATGCTTGGTTTTACATATATTTATTCTTACATCATGCCATTCCTTACTCAGTAAATAAGCTAAATTTGGCATATATTTTGTTACTCTTATAAAACATATGGCTTCTGTCTCTTACATTTTGGGGTTTTATTGTGAATATACATAATCCTTGTTTGTTTTTTGGCAAAGAATGGAATTTCTGGTACTGGTGCTACATTTAAGATTTAATATTTAAAAATCTTGTACTTGAAGTTGGAATGCATGCTATTCAAAATAAGGAATTTCCTGATCATAACAAAGGCCTTATAATAAGAAAGAGAGACTTATGGAAGCTCATTAATTTCTTTGTTGCCACTATTTTATGTAAGTACTCAGGCACAGGCCTCAAAGCATTTCTGAAACAAATTTTAAATTTAGTAAAGACAATTCAGTCAGGCTTACTATAATTCTACCCTTTTTATGCAAAACAAGGTTAAGTTATAGATTTTCCTTGAATATCTGTCTATCTATCTATCTATCTACCTACCTTTCATCTATTTTTTGAGACAGGGTCTCACTCTGTAGCCCAGGCTGGTCTTGAACTCACTATGGAGCCCAGGCTGGCCTTGGACTCACGGTAATCCCCCTGCCTCAGGCTCCTGAATGTGAGGATTACAGGTATGTGCCACCATGCCTGGCTTATGTGCTGCTGGAGAATCAAACTCGGATAACTTAGTGCTTGCCATAGTGCTTTAACCACTGAGCCATTCCTCCAGCCCCCCTTTTTTTGAATATTAATAGAGAGGCTGACTGATTAATGATCACTCTCAGTGGTTCAAGTTGAAAGATGTTACTACATTCATTGGATGAACCTATTTTCATGAGTGTTTAAAAGTAGGTGCTTACAGATTATTTCAATCAAGAGCTGTTGACTGCATGGATCATTTAATGAGTTGTCCCTGAAAATGTACAATCACAATGGATTGTGCCACCATGATGGCACAAGCAATGGCCTCACATTTTACTAGAATGGGAAGATAATCTTGAGATCAAAGTACTGTTGAAGGATGTCAAAATTAGTATGATACACATAAGTCCTCCAGAGATTAATCAATATTGAGTAGTGCATGCTAGGCATCTGAAGGTTTTTATTGGGTCCTCTCTTTTTCAAGGACCTGGGCTCTGCTTTTTAGAAACTCTTCAAGCCTAGCATTTTCCTTGCTTTACATGGGTTTCCTCCTCTATCCAGACAGCGTCTTTCCCTCCACCTTCTCTGCTGGCCCCTCATCACTGTGAAAACAAATTGCTGCCTTTTTTCTACATGGAACTTGATCGTTTTGTTCCTTCTGCATGTTGGACGCTCTTGCCCGTACACTTCTGCCAAGCCAGATTCCATATTGCAACTTGACATCTTTAAAAAATTTTTTATTATTAATTCTTTATGGCTCTTCAAAACATCTCTACCTCTGCTTTATCTTTGTGAGAGATTGGGACTAGTAAGTTGTATTGTTACTTAGATGGGCATGTTAAGGTTTTTTACCTTTGGAACTTTGGGCAAATCATTTAAATTCATTCTATTTCCAGATTGAAAATAATACTAGTATTATTTTCCCACTGCGTTTGTTGTCATAATTAAATAAGATAAAGAAAATAAAGTAGAACAGGTCTGGTACTTGGTGAGGTCATATTATTACTGTACCATAACAAATAACTTACATTCTTTGTGCATAAGTGACTGAGTCTTTTCTAAGCTATCCCCTGTGCTTAATTTATTCAGAATAAAACTTCTTCCAGGAGACACTCTGTTACAGTAAGAGTTCTCTTGATAAAATACCTGTCTCTTATTTTTTAGGATGTTTTAGGTCACTTAAGTTTTATCTCTTTTCTTGGGCTTTTAAAATATCTATTATCTTTTCACATATTAAATAATATCAAATTGATGAGGATTATTCATTTTAATGCAAATACTAATGAAGTACCCATTTTCTGGCATTTATATAGTGTTTGGCATGTTTTTACTATTATCATTACACCTGTTGTGTTCTGTTTTCTTCTGTTCTTCCAAACTCAGTGACTAAATGACATTTCAAAATTAAGATTAAAATGCTTTTGAGAACATTTTAGACTATACTCACTAAGTAAAAGTCAACAATACCATAGAGTTTATCTATATCACTCAAAATTTGCTTATTCATACTATCCAGAGTTTTGAGGTGATTGTTTAAAACTGTATAAAATAACCTGAAGTAAAATATCTTACTAGATGTCTTTATTAAAAATAGCATGTCTGTGAAAAATTACTACAGTCAGTAAGTATGCAAAGAGCAACCACTACAGGCACAATATTCTTAATAATTGAGGCTAATGTGGAAGACATTAAAATCTCCAAATGCATTCTTAATAGCTTTTATAGATTATTGGATTACTTAAAACCCAAATATTTTTTAAAATGAAAAGAAAACAAAATCTTTAGCACAAAAAAACCCCTAAGTTTCCACAGATATTTTAGACCTTGAAAGGCAGCTTCAGCAAGAAAAGTTTTTTTCAGTGTTTTTATTAAAAATTTAAATAGTAAACAAATAAATTAAAAACTAAGAATTTAGGGCCAAAAAGAGGCTTCAAAAATACTATCGTTGTGGTTCTTCCGTTTGGGAATTTCATAAGCAGTCCCTTGTACACAAAGGGTGTCAATAAATAACTAAGTTTTAAATTTAAAAAATTAAATAAAATCACTAACTGTAGTCTGTTATTGGCTTTGGTAGTAAGTCTATTTAGATTTCTGTGTTAAGATACTCTTCCTGTAAAGTACATCTCTATCTACCTCCTGCATAAAATTGTCATTTATTTTCTTATTTATTGTATTGGGAATGGAGCCCAGGGCCTTCACCCTGAACTACATCTCCAGAACATTTTTATTTTCGCTTTTTTGAGACAGGGTCTTGCCAAACTGCCCAGACTAGGCTGGAATTTGTGATCCTGCTGCCTTGATCTTCCAGAGTGCTGGGATTACCGACCTGCACCACTGAGCCAGGCTCTGGCACTGTTCTAGAATGCGACTGGAAGCGCTAATCCGTAACACTTCAAACTTTCTGGCTGCGTTTGCAATTCGCATCTCTGTTCTGGTCTCCCTTCACCCCAAAGGGCTGAGACACTTGCCGGGTGCAACGTCTGAAAAGCGTAATTTGAGACGGCCGCCCGCCCCTATCTCACCCCGAGGTAGGCGGAAGTGTGAAACTTTTCTCCACAACACTTGGGGGCGGGACTAACGCGCGCGCGGCTCGACACCCGTCCTGATTGGAGGGGAGGAAGGGGGCGGAGCCTCCCTACGGCACACGGGCCGCGGTCGCTAGGGACGCTTCGGCCAGGCAACCGCGATGGATCAGGACGAGGCACTGACCACCGTGGACAGTATAGTCACACAGTTCAACACCTATGAAGATTTCCTCGACTCGCAAATCACCACCGTGGACTTATACTACTTGGAGGTAAGGGCGGCGGTGCGGCGCAGCGGCGGTCGTCTTCACGCGTCCCGCCCCCTGGCGGGGGCCTCGGGCCGCTGCCGCCGCAGACCTCAGGGCCGGGCGGAATTTGGAAACCCGTGCGCGCCCACGCGTCCACCCGCGCTCAGGAGCCTGAGCTACTCACCGCGTCCGAGCCGGAGCGCTGCCCGGCCCGGGGGAGCGCTCTGACCAGGGAGGACACGCTTGCCAGTTTGTAGCAGAGAACAGAGCTGCGGCCAGCACTAGCCCGGGGCGCTTGGTGTTGCAAGGGGCATTTGCGTCCCTTGAGGCTGTGTGGGCGTATTCCTGCCGGTTACTGGGCCGTAATCATAACTGATGCTGGTCGTAAAAATATAAGAAAATAGAGGGTGTAAACCCGACTGAATAGTTTACTACTGCCTCGCCAGCCGCCCTTCGCCTCCACGTGGGAGTGCTGTGGAGTGTGGTTTGGGACGGCAGCTAAGTTCCTGTCCTGTGCTAGGAAAACCTGGTGGGTGGGCGGGAACATCACAGGCTTTTGGGAGGGTAAGAGGTAGTCGGTGCTTTCTCCAGACCCAGCAGAGGCTCACCCGTCCAGGCTGTCTCCATAAGCAGTAACTCGGGAACACTGGCTGGCCTGTGTCAGCCTTGCCACAGGAGGCCTAGTCGCCCTGTTTAGGCCTGCTACATCAAGCAACACTGCCGGTTCTAAATCGAACCCAAAAGAGAACGATTTGAATCTTGCCATCAGTTTCCCCCCCGTATGTAATCCGGGAAGAGATAACTCTCTATTCTAGTGGATTGAAATTTTTGGACTTCAAAAATGGGATTAGAGTGCAGTTTCAGTAAGTGTTCGCCCTTCAAAACTCGTTCGTGGGCTAGATATGAAAATCATTTTAAGGGAAATGTCTAATTCTAGTCCCTTCTCTGCCACAATTTATGTGACCTTGGGCAAATAATTTCTTTTTTTTCCTGAAACTATGTATTAATAAATGTAGGTGATATTTCCAGCATAGCTCCTGGCAAAACAAGCTTTTAAAAGTTTTGTACTGATTAATATATGAAAGTCATGAACATCAGTTTTATGTTTTGCAGCCAAGACACTGAAGGGAAAAAGTAATGCTGCTGTTATGCTCAAAATTCCAAATGCTTAAGTAAGAATGAAATACAGAAATAAATATTATGATAGAATAAAATCATCTTTGTAGCACATGTAGAATGTTTCCTACCTTAAACCTAGTATCATTAATAAAGATTTCAATTTTAAGGCATAAATTTTCATGTAAGAAACTAAAAACATTTTTGTTTAGTGAAAAATCAATCCTGTATTTTATCAGTTAAAACTTTAAAGATCTACAAAATGGAGGATGGTGACTTTACTCGAGGGAATGATAGAGCAATTTTCTTTTAAAGTTGGGCTTGGTTAGGCTTATTATTACTCTGCTTTCATAAAAAAATAAGATGAAGATTTAGTTGAATAATACTGCCAACAATTATCTCTAGATACTTACATTTTCAAATACTTTCTGTGAAAGTAAGTGAGTTGCCCATTTAGGTCCACAGAATTCCTTCCATATCATGGTGGGTTTAAGATTCATTAAAATGTTAATGACATAATTTAGGGAATTTATATTTATTTATATTTATATATATAAATTTTAGGGAATTTATATTTATATTAATTTAGGAATATATATATTCCTTTTGACCATTTTTTCCTCCTGCTTACTCTTTATTTTCCCCCCAACTCTGTGTCTCGTCCTTTTTCCAAGCAGCCCATCTTCCATCTTCCTACCCTCTTTCCTGTTTTAATACCTTTTTATACATGTAGTTATGGCTATCTCATATGAGAGAAACCATACAATACGTAATCTTTTGTGTCCAGTCCATTTCAGTGAGCACTATTGAGTCAAGATGACCCCATTTTCTTGCAAATGCTTTATATCTGTCTTTGTGATTATATCATATTCCATTGTGTATGTATACATCACATTTTCTTTATTTATTCTTCTGTTGATGGGTGTGTAGTTTGTTTCCAATATTTAGCTATTAGGAATTGTGCTGTTTTAAATATTGGTATGCTGCATCTTTGTGATAAAATGACTTTAATTTTTTTGGGAAGGTGCCCAGGAGAGCTGAAGCTAGATGAAATGGGATTGTTATTCTCAGCTTTCCAAGGAATCACCAAACTGTTTTCTATAGTGGTTGAATCAGTTTACAATCCTACCAAGTGTGGAAGCATTCCTTTTTCCCCACAGGCTCACTAACATTTGTTGTTTTTGAGTTCATTGTGTAAGCCGTTCTTCCTGCAGTGAGATGGAAATCTCAGTGTTGTTCTGATTTGTGTTCTGTGATGGCCAGAGATGTTAAATAGTTTTTCATGTGCTTGTTGGCCCTTTTTACTTTCTTCTCTGGGAATTTACTTTTTATTTTAGTTGCCTATCTTTTAATAGCATCATTGATTTTGGGAGACTCTATTTTTTAGAGTTCTTTATACATTCTTGCTTTTAATCCTGTTTGAGGCATAGTTGGCAAAATTTTTCTTCTGTTCTGTGGACTGTATTGATTGCTTCCTTTGCTGTGCAAAAGCTTTATAGTTTGATATAGTCCCATTTATTGATTCTTGTTACTATTTCTTGTGCAGTTGGCATTCTGTTCATGAAATCTCCTGTCCCTGTGTCTTCCAGAATTTTACCTATTTTGGTTTTCAGCAGATTTAGTGTTTCTGTTTTGATATCTAGCTCTTTGATCCACTTTGGTTTGATTTTAGGGTATAGATGTAGCTTTATTCTTCAACATTTGAATATCCATTTTTCCCACTATCATTTGTTTCATTTGTTGAAGATGCTTTTTTTTCTCTACTGAATAATGTTGGCCCCTTTTTCAAAAATCAGGTGGCTGAGGGTGCTTGTTTTTCTCTCTGTATCCTCAATTATGTTCCATTGATTTTCCTGTGTGTTTTTGTGCCACTACCATATAGATTTAATCACTGTTGCTTTGTAGTATACTTTAAAGTCTGGAATTGTGATTCCTCCAGATTTACCATTGTTACCTAGGATTGGTTTAGAGATTCTGGGTCTTTTCACGTTTCATGTAAATTTTAGAGTTATGTTTTCTAATTCTGTGAAGAATAATACCGGTATTTTGATTGATATTGTGTTGAATATGTACAATAATTTTGGAAGTAGGACCATTTTGACATAGTTTTTTCTATATCTGAACATGGGGCGTCTTTCTACTTTCTGTAGTCCTCTTCAGTCTCTTCCTTTCGGGTTCTGTAGTTTGCTTTGTAAAGATCCTTCACTTCAATAGTAAGGTTTATTCCTAAGTATTATTTTCTGTTGCTACTATGAATGGAGCTGATTTCTTGGTATCTTTCTCCTTGCATGCATTATTGGTGTTCAGGAGTGCTGTTGATTTTTGAATGTTGATTTTATATCGTGCTACTTTGCTGAATTTACTTGGCTAGTTCTAAGAAACTTCTGATGGAGTTTTTTTGGGTATTTGATGTACAGGATCATGTCATCTGCAAATAGGAATATCTTAACTTCTTCCCTTATAGTTGATATTTCTTTCATTTCTTTCTTTTGCCTGATTGCTCTGGTCAAAATTTTGAGTACTTATGTACAACAGGAGGAGAGACAATGTACATCTTTGTCTTGTTCCCTTTTTTAGGGTATACCTGACTGTGCTTTCTTTTCTGTGTTTATCCCCTCTGTTTCCATCCAGGAGGCTCTGAAGAATTTTTTATAGTGCTGGTTTAGTTGTCATAAATTTCTTTTAGTTTCTTTGTCATGGAAGGTCTTTATTTCATCATCAATTTTGAAGGATAATTTTACAGGATATAGTCTCTTTTGACATTTTTTTTTTCTTTTGGAACCTTGAAGACTTTATTCCAAGCTCTCTTGGTCTTTAGAGTTTGTGTTGAGAATTCTGTTGTTATTCTGACAATGTTGGCCTTGGTAAATTACTTCCTGTTTTTCTCTGACAGATTTTACAGTTTCTCTTTGTATTGGATGTCTGTAACTTTTATTATGATGTGTCTTGGAGATTTTCTGTTTTGGTCATATCTGATTGATGTATGATAAACTCTTGTCACTTGTGTGTCTGTTTCTTTACCTATATATGGGAACTTTTACGATTTTAAGTAAGTAAATTTCTTATTCCTTTAGCTTAGATTTCATTGCTTCTTATAACCCTGTAATTCTGAGGTTAAGCTTCTTTCAGTCTATCATCTGTTGTCAACAATTTCTATATCAACATAGTAATATTTGAACATCCTCAAAGATTTGATTTGTGGCTTCCATTCTGTCTTTTAGCTCAAAGTTCTGTCCTCGTTTTTGGGTCGCTCTATTTTCCAAACTTCCCAATGATGTTTTAATCTCCTGATACTCTGCCAGTATATGTTCATATTTTTTGAACTCTTTAGTGAATTTGTCATTCATGTCTTGAATTGTCTTCTGTGGTTCAGCTAGCCTTACTTTTTTTTCCTCATATTTGTTTCATCTGACAGGACTTTTTTTTTTATTTCTATCCTTTAAGTCTTTAGTTGGTGTCTTTTAAAAACTCATTAGATACCCCAAGGAAGTTGTTGTTTGACTTAATTTTATACTTCTCCAATAATATGAGATTATTTTTTAACTCTGTTTTTGGCTCTTCTAATATTTTGAGGAGGATTGTTGCTTGATGCTATTTTGCATCACTCTAGTATTTTGACTATTTTGCTTTTAAAATTTTGGAGATTTTGTGGTTAGGTCTGGAGTGTCTCCCCTCCACTCCTACATAAATCCTCATGTACTAATGGATACTGTGTACTGTTGGGAAGTAGGGTCTGGCTGGAACAGGCACATGCTTGGGGCTTGACTTGGAGAGCTGTGTGCTGGTTCTGCCTTTCTTCTGTGACTTGGCTCTGTTCGGCCATGTGATGAGGAGCTCTTTTTCTGGTTCTGGGTGTACCATGTGGTTCCATCATTTCTAGCCATTTTCCCATAAATAGACTGTGACCTTCTGAAACTGTGAACTAAACTAAATCTTTCCTCGTTAAAGTTGTGAATATTGGGTATTCTATCTCAGCAATGAGAAAGTAACTAAGAAAGGGAATTTTACTTTCATTCTGTTCTTATTTGGGTGTCTTTGTTGGACTGTGGGGTTTTGTGGGGCCATGCTTTCTCATCTGGATTTTGCTTTTGTTAAGAGACTTAAAAGTTAGCTGGGGTGGAACTCTTCATTAGGCTTCTGGGGAGAGCTGGCCCATTGTCTTTTGTAGCTGAGTCTCTGAGGCTCTAGAGGTTATGTTTAAACTCTTCTTTGCCTCCTTGGGTTAGTGCTGGGTTTGGCCTTTTATTTATACACAGGAGATGGAACTGTTTGAGTATCAAGTCCCTCTGTTCAACTGATTAAGACCAAATCTTATAGAGACTTTTGATTTGCTTGCCCCACTGGAGTTATGGCTTGATTCCCTTATGTGGCCCACAGGCTTTCTGACTGATGTTCCCTAATAGCTTCTTTTCAGTTGAATTGGGTCTGTCTTGGCAGGGCTGTGGAGCTGGGGTCATTGCAAATAGTTACTGCTTACTTCCCTGCATCTCCAGCTGGAGGAAGGAGCTGGATTAAGTAGATCTGGTTTGGGTTAATTGGGGGAAGAATCTGGGACAGCACTGTATGCACCATGGATATAAATTCTATGTATTTCAGCCCTGTTCTGGTTGGACTGTTGCCCTCACTTATTTGGCTGTCACCACCCGTGGGTCTGTCCTTTGTATCTTTCTTGGGCCCCTGTGGATTCCATACCATGATTCATCAGTTTGCAAATTGCTACCTGGTCAGCCATTGTGGCCCATGAGAAGGTCTCAGCCACATTTTTCTGTTTTCACAGTCACTGGTTTGTGCACTGCTGCTTGGATAGTAGGTGTAGTGACTGGGAGTGTCCCGGCAACAGTTTTCTGTTTCTGCCATGTCCCACCACAGCATCCTGCCAGAATATCTAGCTTGCCTGTTATTCTGGTCCTGTCTCCTAAAGTTATACTGTTATTCAGAGCTGAGCATTTCAAGTATTTGTCTACTCCATCTGAGCTTTTTGGCTTGACCTGTGTGGACTGAATGAGTGGGAGTCCTACACTGTCACCATCTTGCCTCACTACTTGGCAGACATGTTTCATGGATAATGGGGTCATAGTGCTATGTGAGGGAATCCTTACCCTCCTTTTTCAGTCAATAGTAAGTAACTTTAGTTTAATGGAGAAATTTAAAAAAATATTTAGAAAAATTAACAAAGTTTTGTAGATAGCGTGATGTTTTAAAATGTTTAGACAGTTCAGAATGACAGGAGTTAAGAGAACTTGTTTTTATGGCAAAAACATGTAAGATCTGCCTAACATTTTTTGGTAATACAATATGTTGCTATATAGATATAGACACAATGTAAGATAATACATCTTTTGAACTTATTTGAATAAAACATTTCAAAAGATAGATATTAAATTAGCATATTGAGTTGGAAGAGCCTGAAATCAAGAGATATGGCTCCAGTTACATAGGGCTTTTGGGTGACACTCCAGATCCAAACCATAGCACTGTAATTGACAGGAGTTTATGAATTTGCTCTAGATTTGCCCTCAGTCTCCCAACTTTAGTAATGTTTCCAATACAGTCTAAACTCATTTTTTCCATGTTTTACAAATATTTACTATGTTCTAGGTATTCCTTAGCTACAGCTTAATAGGCATATCCAAGCTGTGACTCACCATTTGTTACCTTTTTTTTTTTTTTTTTGAGTGAAGAGTAATTGTCTTGGGTCACACATAAAATATACAATGTAGTTGATGTACTACGTATAAGTACTGACGTTTTCCTTTTAAAATTGTTTCATTATAATATCAGAAAAAGGGTAACCCCATCCACCACCAGTCCAGAGTTTGGACATGCTTAGATAGTATGTTTTAATTCTGCTAAAATTTTTGAATTAGTTTCTATAAATAGCAGTATCAGTAATTCACATTTGAAATCACCATGTTATGTCTCCTGGATTCCATGTCTCTGTTCTTGGAAGCTGATCATAGTGGTCTTTAGGCTCCTTTGATTTTGATTGGTTTCAACCAATAGGATATTCCTGTAGGAGATCACAGGGATAGAAGACAATGATTAGAAGATTTACTTCCTGTCACTTCCTTTCTAGGTGTGGTTTGGATGTGCACACTTCCTGGCCTATAATTCAAGTTAGATATTTATTTCTGGGACAAAATGCTTAACATTCACAATTTAAGGGAGGACAGATTTGGCTGCATTCCTTAGGTTGGCCAACTCCTCATTCCATAAGCGCTGGCACTCTTTCCAGGACCTGGTGGCACTCCCTGTTCTCAGGATTGTTTCTGCCCCTATCTCTTTTTAGGACTAAGGATGTTAATGGCTTCTCTCTGTTGCTAACCCAATAACACTTCAGCATTCCATGTTGGTCTGTCCATATCTTTATAGCTAAGTAGTTCTGATCTTTTTAGTCTTCTTTTTTGGGTTTGCCAACTATTGCCACATAATCGTTTAACATCTTAAAATATGATATGTATATATAGTATAGGAGGTGCTTCTTATAAGCAACCCTTCCTAATGAAGAAAGTAAAGTAGGGGAGAAAGATGATTACTAGCCCAAGATAATTATTTGATGAACAAAAGGATGGGAGAGAAGTTCCAGGAGGAGGCAAGACAACCTTTATGTTGATATTTTACTAGATAATGATAAAAGGTTAAAAGAACTTTATCACAGTAACAGAAATTTAGATTTATCTTTGCTAATCCAGATAATAATGTTTATCAAGGAACCAATGCCCTCTAGCCTAATTAATTGAATTCCCTACATGATTGCATAGATCGTTGAAAAGCTTTGACAAAATTATTATACTTTGATTTTCTCAGGTTTTTGTTGGTTATTTTTCCACTTGTCTAAACATACTACCTTTGTTTAAATGGCTGCCTGTGACCTCTGGAAAAATAATATCTTGATGAATTACTTTTCTCAGATAATAAATTAAGGGATGTTAGAACTATTTAAATTCTTTTTCCCCATTTTATTGATATGTATAAGTGCAAAATTTAAGGTTTACAATGAAGTTGAGCATTTTGTGCACATATGTTTATTGTCAAGGTGACAAGGACTTTTCCACTCTCCTTTTGTCCCTCCCCATACTCTACATCCCCCTCCTCCCGTTTCACTTTGTTTTTCGTTTTAAGTTCCATAATGGTTGTGATCTGGGTCTCTCATATCAGAGAGACCATTAGATGTTTCAGCTTCTGCTTTGACTCACTTCACTAAACATGATGTTCTCAAGTTTCTTCCATTTGCCTGTAAAAACCTCCATGCTTTTGGACTTTATAGATGCATAGTATTCCATGGTGTATAAATACCACAGTTTGTGTATCCATCGGTCTATTGATGGGCATTTTGGTGACTTCCATATTTTAGCTATTGTTAGTTGTGCTGCGATGAACATGGATATACATGTATCTCTATTGTGTGTTGTTTTGGCCTCTTTTGGATATATTCCCAGGAGGGGTGTCGCTGGATTGAAGGGGATATTTATTTCTAGTCTTTTGAGAGATCTCCATACTGCTTTCCAAAGTGGTTGTACAAATTTACATTCCCACCAGCAGTGCAGGAAGGTTCCTTTCTCCCTACAGCCTTGACAGCACTGATTATTATTTGACTTGTGGATATAGGCCATTCTCTCTGGAGTGAGATGGTATCTTAGCATTGTTTTGATTTGTGTCTCTCTTATAGCTAGAGATGTTGAACATCTTTTCATGTATCTGTTGGCCTCTTGTACTTCTTCATGAGTGAACTGCTTCTTCATTTCATTTGCCCACGTTTCTTTTTTTTTGACTTTCAAACTTTATTTATCCATGATACACCTGTTTATAACAACCTGGATGAGCAAGAATTCGATGCACAAATGAATACTCTATAGAATCATAATTAAAAGAAAAAGAATTAGTGATGTCATTTGCCCACTTTTCAATAGGATATTTTATTTTGGTAGGCTTACTTTTCTTCAACTTCCTGTATATTCTAGTTATGAGCTTCTTATCTGATATGTTGGTGGTGAATATTTTTTCCCAGTCTGTTGATTCTCTTTTTACAATGTTGATAGTTTCCTTTGCCGTGCAGAAACTTTTTAATTTGACAAGATCCCATTTGTTAATAATGGGGATAATTTATTTTGTTCTTGGTGTCTTGTCAAGAAATTCTTTGCCTACCCCTGTGTCTTTTAGATATTTGCCTAATTTGTCTTCTAAAAGGTTTTGTGTTTCATTTTTAATATCTAGGTCTTTGATCCACTTTGATTTGATTTTGGTGCATGGTGATAGGTGTGTGACTAGATTCATTCTTCTGCATGTTGATGTCCAGTTTTCCCAGCACCATTTGTTGAACAGGCTGTCCTTTTTCCATTGTATGCATTTGGCCCCTTTGTTGAAGATTAAGTGATTAAGGTTATTTGGGTTTGTCTCTGCGTCTTCATTTCTGTTCCACTGGTCTATCTGTCTATTTTTGTGTCAGTACCAAATTGTTTTTACAACTATTGCCTTATAGTATAGCCTGATGTCTGGAACTGTCATGCCTCCTGCTTTGGTCTTGTTGCTCAAGATTGCTTTGGCTATTCTTGGTCTCTTTTGTTTCCATATGAGTTTAAGAATTGTTGTTTCAAGTTCTTTGAAGAAACTTGTGGGTATTTTGATAGGAATTGAATTGACTCTATATATCAGTTTTGGTAGTATAGTCATTTTGACTATATTTATTTTGCCTATCCAAGAGCAGGGGATGCCTTCCCATTTCCTAATGTCTCCTATAACTTCTTTCTTCAATGTAATGTAGTTTTCCTTATATAGGTCCTTCATGTCCTTGGTTAGGTATACTCCTAGGTATTTAATTTTTTTACTGAGCTATTGAGAGTGAATTCTTGCTGAATAAGTTCATTGTTAGTGTGGAGAAAAGCTATTGATTTTTTAGTGTTAGTTTTGTAGCCTGTGAGTTAGCTAAATTTTTTATTATTTCCAGGAGTTTCATAGTGGAGTTTTTAGGGTCTTCCATGTAGATAATCATATCATCTGCAAATAAAGAAAGTTTGACCTCCTCCTCTGTAATGGAGATTCCCTTTTTTTGCCATTTTCTTGTCTGATTGCTATGGCAAGTGTTTCCAGGACTATGTTGAATAAGAGTGGTGAGAGTGGGCAGCCTTGTCTTGTTCCTGATTTGAGAGGGGACGATTTCAATTTTTCTCCATTTTCTATGGTATTTGCAGTAGGCGTAGCACATATGGCTTCTGAGTTTTAGGTAGGGCCCTTCCATACCAATTTTTCTCAGTGTTTTTATCATGAAGTGGTGCTGGATATTGTCAAAGGCTTTTCTGCATCAATAGAAATGATCATGTGATTTTAGTTTTTGCCTTTGTTGATATGGTGTATTACATTGATTGATTTATGTATGTTGAACCAATCTTGCTTCTCAGGGATGAAGCCCACTTGATCATGGTATCTGATCTTTCTGATTACTTGTTGGATTCTGTTTGCCAGAATCTTATTGAGTATTTTTGCAGCTATATTCATGAAGGATATTGGTCTATAATTTTCCTTTCTGGTTAGGTCTTTGTCTTGTTTTGGGACTAGTGTGATGCTAGCCTCAAGAAATGAGTTTGGTAGCATTCTTCACTTTCTACTTTATGAAATAGCTTGAGGAGGATTGGAGTAAGTTCTTCCCTAAAGTGCTGAAAAAATTCTGCTGTGAATCCATCTGGGCCTGGACTTTTGTTTATAGGCAGAGCTTTTGTTACTGCTTCAATTTCTGTGTGCGTGATGGGGTTGGTCAAGATTTTTATTAGAACTATTTAAATTCTTTTCCTGACTAATTTGGCTAAATTGTTTAAAGAGGTAAACAACATGGAATTTTACTTAGAGCATTATGTTTTCGTTATTTATAAAAGAAAAACAATTAAAACCTTTTAGATATAATCTTTGATTTATTTGGGAGATGATGATTAGATGAAACTGTAGGGAAAATCTAGTAGCATAATGTACCATGACTTTACGGTAATAGCAAGCAAAGTGAAAATTGAAGACTTAAACTATTATGAACTGTTATTGTTCTCTACATTGTGTGTATTCACAGTATGTTCAGTTTAGCTTTTTACTTGTATTGGATTCAAAAGCCACCTCAGGTTGAGACAGGAGTGGAAGTTGGAAGAAGTCCCAAGGAGAGTATGTAATGTGAGACATGGATGGCTCACGACAAATGCAGAGGAATAATGTGTACTGGAAGTGTGGGGATGGGAATGGAACTCAAAAAGGATGAGATTGTGGTCAGAAAAATACAAGAAAATCAAGGAAAATATCATGATTCAGAGGTCAGGAGCACCTGGAGAGCAAAATCCAAAACCTGTGAACAGCATCTATTCAAAAATAAGGGAGACTTGTTCCCATAAATCCCAATATGAAAACAGATAGGGATGAAAGCAGCAGGAATGACACACAGTATATCATAACAGCATCAGTGTAGAAGAAAAGCAGAACAAAACAGGCGGTCGTCAGAAGAGGTCCAAACCAAGAAAGCTGCCAAATAGACATCAGCTGTTCACTGGGAGTGCAGTAGTCCAGCTTGAGGAGAGCAGCAGTCATTGGGAAAGGCTTGGCCCTTTATTTGTAGGTGAGTGAGAAGGTTCCAGATGAGGCATGAAGGAGCAATATCACATTCATAATATCGGAGCTATTGAAACTAGATTCTGTAGGTCCCTTTTGGGCAGTGGGTGATCCTGCAAGAAACTGTTGGTATTGGAAAGATTCTGAGCAGGACAGGACAGAACATTACAGATGAGATTTCAAAAAAGAGAAGGAAAGGGAATAAAAAAAGATTAAAACTAGTGCCAATTTTTGAATTTTGTTATACGACCACAGAATTAAAGTAAAATTCTGTGAGCCACATTTTCTAAACGTTCAGTAAGACTGGGAATGAACTATAAAACAGCAATAAGAACAGAGCCCATTATAAATTGCACTATGAGGATGAGAAGTAGAATAAGCTCCCTGTGTAGAAGATGAAAGCATGTTATAAAAACCTGCTTGTTTCTGTGACCTTCATTTTGAACTCAAAAGGCATTAAAAATGATGTACACATGAAAGATTTCAGAAATGATGCAACAGAATTCAGGAAAGAATTAGAAACTAATGGAAGCCTTTAAAAATGAAAAGTAAAGCCAGACATGGTGGTGCATGTCTATAATCTTAGCTATTCAGGAGGCTGAGTCAGGAGGATTATGCATTCGGCCCCGCACTCCTACTCACTGTCTTTAAGAAAAAAAAAAAAAAAAAAAGCTGCAGATGTATCTAAGTGCAAAGGCTCCACATTCAGTTCCCAATATCACACACGTACATCACTCTACAGACACACACACACACACACACACACACACACACACACACACACACAGCAAAAAAAAAAAAAAAAAAAAAAAAACTCCTGAATTACAAGGAATACAAGATTGATATACACATGAAGGTAATGTCTCAAAGAAGTAGAAGGAAAAATGTAGGCTTTTTCTGAAATAAAAAATAATGAAGAGATAAAAGATTCAAGCAGACCTACCAGTTATTGAAGATAAAAGATTCAGCCTATAATAATAGGAGTTTCCAAGAAAATATATTAGAGCAAAGGAACAGAACAAATACTAAAAATGGCAGTTCATACAACTTTTTTTGAAATAACAAAAAGATTCAAAGCTGCTTATTGGAAAAATATGCTCTTTGTCTAACACCTTCAACCCACTATGACCAATGTCAGGACATGTTGTGCTAAAATTATGTGGATTGGATAAAAAAAGACAGAAGTCCTTTGGATATCTAAATACAAAGTGTAAGTGACTTGTAAGACTACAGCCATACTTTTAAACAGTAATGTTTTGTGCTTTATTATTAAATTATCAGACTTTTAAGCAATATCACTGTGCAAAGTAAATTGAAATTATTTATTTCAGAACTGAGACAAAAGTGACAGATTTCCAGTTAAAATGGTGGCTGAATAACAGAGCTGCACAATGTCTCCTTGTGGACCCACTTAAAAAGTTGGCAGTGTAGTCAAAAACCAACTGTTCAATGCGCTAGGACAGAGGAGTACCCCAACAATTGAAAGGTGCCATAGGAAGGTCAGAAACTCTGAAAACGTATCTGAAGTAACCAGTAGCCCACGAAGCTGCCCCAGAATAACTTAGTGTGGCCCTGAGCTGCTGGCATCCACAGAAGGTGGAAAGCCAGCCTGGAGCCTCAAACTAAGGTTATGTGTGTATCTGGAAGAAGTAAGAATTAACAGCAACTGGTAGCCCCAGCCTCCAAAAAATGAGCTTGTGGGTAATGCATACTACCAATGCGATGCAAGATCCCTCTAGAAAAGGCCTCTGGGAGCTTAGATCAGAAGAAGAGCTTGGCAGCCATAACAGGCAATGATGTCAGCAGAAGCCATTTTAAAAAAGGATCCAAGAAAGAATTGTTTATGTAGCGAAAGAAAACTCAGAAGAGCTCATTAGGAATTTCGGAGTCACACTTAAACAGTGCCTAGGAAGAAACTAGCACAAGAGATGGTTGTGGAGAGGAGAGAAAGGCTACTCACCACTGGAAAGGCTCAGATGGTAGTGGGAACACCTCCAAGGGTGGAGAATCTGCTCTTACGGGAGGGAAGCTAGTACAGGTGGGAGAGCTTTCTTGAGGTGCATGGAGGGGAACAAGACACTACAGAGGTCCTTCCCACACTGCTTACTCCCAGCACAGAACTAAGAGGAATTTTGGCTCTCCCCCATAGACCTTCAAAGGAACCTCTTGGCAAGGCTTTTAAAGTGAAATCCCTCAACATCAGAGACATGAGAAGGAGACAGGGCAACAGGTACCGAAAGAATAACAAGCTATCCTCAAAGAAATGCAATGATCAGTGGCCTCAAAGAGGAACTTACTAAACAAATAGTGATCCTCATGGTTACAAAGCTTGCTGAGCATATAGAAGCCACAGATAAAAGTTGGCTGAAGTAAATAAGGAAATGTGAGATATGAAGGGACATTTTGATAGAGAAGTGGAAATTTTGAAAAGAAATCTAGCTGAAATTCAGGAGATGAGAATTATGTTTGAAAGTTGGCGAAGTTGATTCTAACATTGTGAGGACAGAATTTCAGACCTTGAAGACAAGGCTGAGGAAACAAATGTTATAATTAAGCATGACCCCAGACTTAGAAATGAGCAAAGTAGCTGGATACAGCACCTGATGGGATGATTCAAAGAACAGCAATCTCAGAATTAGGAGTGTGGGAGAAAGAGCATATGACAGCACCAGAAGTATGAAGAATTTATTCACTGAACCCATGCAAGAAAAATACTCAAATGTAGAAAAAAGAATTTTTAGGTACAAGAAGCTTACAGAACACCAAATAACCTCAACAAGCAATGAGACTCGCCACAACATATCATAGTCAAAACCTCAGAAATACAACATAAAGAGAGAATATTAAAAACAGCAAGAGAAAAACAGACATTATTCTACCAAAGTAAACACATTCGACTTAATACATATTTTTCAATGTGAACTTTAAGGGTCAGGAGAACCTGGTGCAAAATTTTTCAAGCTTTGAAAGACAGCAAGTATCAACCCAGGTTGTTGTATCCAGCAAAATTATCCCTGAAAATTGAAAAGAAGTAAACATTTTTTTTTTTTTTATGACCAAGAAGCCCTAAAGAAATTTGTGATCATTGGCCCAGCATTGAAGAAAATACTTGAGGGAATCTTTGAGAGGGGCAGAGAGACAAGTAGCACCAAAAAACACAGAGAAAAGGAAACATCTAAACAGAAAGTGTAACAAAAACAAAATACATTGATATTTGAATCATTTGATTGGTATCCTATCTCATAAAATCTGTGAAACTCCCCCACATAGTTATTACTTTTAATATTACATTACTTTGCAAAACATAATAATTATACTGAACATGGGGAATTGGTGTAAAATCATTAAAATATGTTTGCATGAATTTATGGATGGATAGGTGGATAAAATGATAAACCAAATCTTATAAAATGTTAATAATTAGTGAAATAATAATTTATGAGTAAATAATTTATGAAAGTTTAACTTGAAATTGCCATTATATCTATTTTTGTGATATACACATAAGTTCATTTAATGTAGCAATTCAATACAGACAAGTTCATTTAATGTAGCAATTCACTTACTTGGTTTTTAATGTACATTTATTCTAAGAAAACTGATTGATGTAGTGATAACCTGAATGACTTTTGGATGTACAAACATTCACCTTTCAGGACTCAGCTAACGAATTTGAAATTTAACTTCTTTTTCTTTCTCACATTTTCTAGCCTTGTGAATTTCATTTTTATAGTTCCTTTCTTATGTGAACTGGTGGGTGAGACCATGTTAAATAATCTCAACAAAGATATACTAAGATACAAAAAGAGAAAGAACTTTCAGCAAATCATTCCACTAAAGGGCGCTGCTGGACCCAGAGAGGAGACATAAAGATACGGCCAGTGTAGGAGTAGGAAGCTGAGTTGAGGAGGGGTGATTTCAGTGGTAAAGTGAGTCAAACGCATAAGATTAAATATGTTAAATCATGGTTTCTCTGATTTCAGGAAACCCAGAATACGGGCATTCTATAGAAAATGTGACACAAGGACTTTTTATGCTGAAAATTTGACTCTCTGTTATAAAGGAATCAAATTGTTATCAATGCACAAGTCTTAGTTTGATATGGCTCTTCTTAAGTAAGGTTGTAGAGAATAAACTTTAGGCTGAAGTCTCTAACTCTTTGGCCATGACCAGTACTGGTCACAGATGGCTCCTATCACAGGTGAGCACCAAACAGGAGGTGAGCAGCTAGTGAAGCTCTACTCCCTGCCAGTCTGCTCCTATTAGGTTCTCTTCCACTGCTGATTGAGAGGAGGCAGAGTTCTCTTCCCACTCCTCTTCTGCTATTCACTGTTTCAAAGCAGTCCTGCAACAACCTGCTGCAGAGCAAGTCCACCCGCTCCAATCGCTGCAGGAGGATGCTCTTCAACTAAACTGGAGCTTCTTGTCAGAAAGATTCCGGGACACCGCTTTAGACAACCAACATGATTAAGATAGTACCAAACATTGGTAATATTGAACATTCATTGGTGGTAAGGTTGTAAGAAAGTAGACAAGGGTCATTTTAGTGTGTAAAGAACACAACACTATGTACAACTTTGCTAAGGATTCACAAATAAGTCTTATTGTGTCTTGTGTCTAGATGCTTATTTTCAGGACTCGTGAAAAAAAGGTGAATGCACTGAGCAATAGCATGAGCAGTGGCCGGAACGAGCTGGGAGCAGCAGTGAGGTGAAAATTAAAGAAAACTTCAAAGACATTGGGTGTTTGAAAAAGCAGACTAGACTAAACTAGTGTATCGGTGTACACACATGGACAATAAGCCTACAAAGAAATGCAAAGAATTATTACTGTGAAAGTCAGGAGAATGGCTACTCACAGGAGATAAAAGGTGGCATCTAGAAAGGAGCACATGAGAGGGCTTCTGACAAACCTAGTTTCTTAAGTGACTTATTCGTTGTTGGGCAGAATACCTGACATCCACAACCTAAGTGAGGAAAGATTTATTTTTATTTCTTTATTAATTTACTTATTTGTTTTCACTTTTTAAGACAGAATCTTGCTCTGTAGCCCAGGCTGGCCTTGGACTCAGGACAATCCACCTGCCTCAGCCTCTGGAGTGCTGATATTACAGGTGTGTGCCACCACGCTCAGCCTTATGTGGTGCTGGGGAATCGACTCAGGGCCTTGCGCTTGCATGACAAGTGCTTTAATTGCTGTGCCATTCCTCCAGCACTAAGAAATATTTATTTTAGCTCACAGTTTCAGAAGGTCTCACACAGTCCATTCACCAGCGGCTGGTAATGGTGGAAACACATGACAGAGGCACAGCCGTGGAGAAAAGGCAACTGGAGAATCCATCATGGCCTAACAGATAGAAAACCAAGTCAGAGGGAAAGGACGGAGCTAGCATATACCCTTATAGGTCGTGTCACAGTGATCCGCCCTTCCCAGTTTAAGCCCCAGTGATCTGCCCCTTCCATGTCACATGCCCACTAAATCATCACACACCTGTAATACACTGCACAACTGTAATCCACCACATGCCCATAATCCACAACATTCACATATACGAGCCTTTTGAGGGAAAGTCCTGATCTGAACCATAACACCTAGTAAAGATTTTTTTTCTTGATAGGAGTAATGGTTACAAGTATTTTTACTTTATGATAAGTTGTTAGGCTCTAGGTTACTTTTAAAGTTCTATTTTTAATTGTACATTGATAATTTATAATTGTGTATGGATATGGGGTAATAAGTGATGTTTTGTAAATAAAGTTAGCATTTTCATGACTTCCAATATCATTTTTACAGTAAAATTTTGAAACTGTCTTAGCAACTGTGAAATGTGCAATATATTATTTGCTGTGTCCACCACACTGTGCAGTGAGTGATCTTAAATAATCAAAAAGTTTTCCTTTTGTCTAATTGAGGCTCTGTAGCTTTGACAATCACCTTGCCCCCTTCCCCACCAACAGCTTTTGGTAACCTCCATTTTGCTCTCTCATTTTGTTAGTCTGGCTTTTTTAGCTTACACTTGTAGGAGAAAACAAGTGATATTTGTTTCTGTGTGCCTGGCTTACTTCACTTAGTATAATGTACTTTAATTTCAACCATATTGACATAAGTAGGAACATTTCTTTTTAATACTGAATAGTATTCATACATATACATCCATATAGATAAGTACATATATGTGAAATCACAGTTGCTGTATTTGTTTGTTGATGGACACTTAGATTGACTCTATAGCTTCACTATTGTGAGTAGCTGCAATGAACACAAAATGCACTGATTCCGGATCTTTTGGGTAAATAACTAGAAGTGGAAGTCTGGACCCTATGACAATTCTGCTCTTATCTTAGCTTTTTGAGCAATATCTATATATTTTCCCCATAATTGTTGTAGTGATTTACATTCCTTCCAATATTTGGTAAGTGTTCCTTTCTGTACAAACTGGCCAACACTTGGCTTCATCTTATTGTTAATAGCTAGTTTGATAGGTGTAAGGTGATGCATCTTGTGTGTTTTAATTTATATTTTGCAATGATTCATCACATTGAGCAGTTTTTCATACATTGGTTGGCCATTTGTAGGTCTTTTGAGAAATGTCTACTCAGGTTCTTTGCTCATCTTGTAATTAGATGTTTTCTTTCTATAGAGTTGCTTGAATTGCTTCAATATTTTGGATGTTAACTTTATATTAGATGAATAGTATTTTTTTTTTTTTTAGTTTAGCTAAAAGTTTGTTGATTTTTGTCTCTTCAAAAAATGAACTCTTAATTTAGTGTGGTATTGGAGATTGAACCCTGAGTCTTTGTATTGAGCCACACTCCCAGCCTACTTTTGACATTTAATTTTGATACAGGGTTTCACTCAGTTGATAAATTGCCCAGGCTGGACTTTTAAGTTTCTGTTCTCCCTTCTCAACTTCCCAGAATGCTGGGATTACAGGTCTGCTGCACCAAGCCAGGGTTTTGTATTGTTTTTACGATTTTTATTTCATTTATTTTTGCTTTGATTTCTTCTGCTGTTATCTTTTTATTTTCATCCTTCTGATAGCTATGGGCTTATGGGCTTAATTTGTTCTTTCTTTCTTTTTTTTTTTTTTTTTTTGGTTCCATGAGGTGCAATATTACATTATGAGGATGGAATCTTTTTTGAAGAGGGCATTTCTTGTTAAAATACTCCCTCACAGAGCTGCTTTTACTGTTTCCCATGGGTTTTGATATGTTATATTTCTATTTTTGTCTTAAGAACTATTTGAATTTCCCTTTTAATGTCTCTATTGATGCATTGGTTATGCAGGAGTGTGTTGTTTTATTTCTATGTATTTGTGAATTTTCCAGAATTCTTCCTGTTATTAATTTCCAGGTCTATGCCATTGTAGTCAGACAAAGTATTTAATGTGATTTCAGCCTTTTGAGATTTTACAAGGACTTATCTTGTGGCCTAAGATGTACTCTTCTGGGGAGTCTTTCATGTTCACTTGAGAAGAGTATGCACTCTGTTGTTCTTGGATGGAATGCAATCCATTTGTCGCTTAGCCCCATTTGGTTTAAAGTGTAACTCAATTAATAATAAAAGGTTTTTATTTCCTGTGTGGATTTTTTTTTTTTTTTTTTGAGACAGGGTCTTGCTCTGTAGTCCAGGCTGGTCCTGAACTCACTGTGGAGCCCAGGCTGGCCTTGGACACATGGCAATCCTCCTGCCTCAGCTTCCCCAGTTCTGGCATTATGGGTATGTGTCACGCCACCCAGCTTTCCTGGTGCGGGGGAACTGAACTCGGGTACTTAGCACTTGCTAGGCAATTGGTTTAACCACTGAGCTCTTCCTTCAGCCCCTATCCATGTGTTATTGAAAGTGAAGTACTTAAATCCTCTGCTATTGTTGTTTTGCTCTCTTTCCCTTCAAAGTCTTTAATGTTTGCTTTACATAGTTAGGTGTGGAAATATTGTATGCACATATATCTATGGTGGTTATGTCTGTTTAGTGAATTCATGATTACATTATCCTTACATAATGATCCTTTTTCTTATTTTACAGTTTTTGACAGGATAAATTTTATTTGATATGAACTACTCTGGCTATTTAGTTTCTGTTGGCAATCACTGTCTTTTCTGTATCTTCACTTTCAATGTGTGTTTTGTGTATCCTTAAAGTAAGGTGAGTCTTGTATGGATTGCATGTATTTCTTTTTTAATCTATTCAGTCAATCTCTGTCTTTTTAGGCAGTAATCTAATCAATTTACATTCAGGGTAATTATTGATAGGTAAGGAATTTCTGTTGATACTCTGTTGTTTTCTGATTGTTGTTTCTTTCTTATTCTCTGGCCTCTGGTCCTGGAAGGCAGTGACTCTGAGCAGGCAGTCCTGCTTTTGGGTTCTCCAGAGGGCTGGGCTGCTGCATTTGCTGAGTTCAGCTGGCTGGGCTCTGCGCTCTGGAGAGACACTGGCTGAGCTCTGTAATCGAGCTGAGCTGCGGATGGCCACTGCAGTCACTTTAGATCAGCTGGACTTAAAAGGTGCATTCCCTGGCCAGGTGGCTCCTCTTTTTGAGTTCAGTAGCTGGTTAGTGTTAAGGGATGGACCCTGTACTTAGGTGGAGTAGCTGATCTGGATGGAAAGGAACAGCTGTTGTGCTCAGTGGAAAAGAAAGCTTGTGTGTCATTATTCAGCCCATGCATTGGTGCTGAGGTGAGTTTTGAGGCTGATGGAAGCACTGTTTAAGATCCTGATATAGTTGGTTTAATGTCTACTCTGTGCTGAAATTTCTGTGATATTCATTTCTTTCTTTTTGGGTGGGACCCTGTATAGGGTCCAATGCTCGTTTTGGAAGGTGGCTATGTAGGGATTCAAGCCTGGTAAAATTCCCACAACTTCTGGGAGTGATCAGCCCAGCCTGTGTGGGTGCCGTCATGGCAGGTAAAAGAGCTATCACCATGAGCTACGTGTGCTCATATCATGTACAGACAGTAACAGACTTCAGAGGACTTGACGAGCCCTGATACTGATTCAGAAAAGGGTAGCACAAAATAGAAGATGAAAGGCTAATTTTATATGAACCAAGTGGAAGAAATTTAGAATGAATCTAGAAATATATTAAGAAAAAATAGAGAAATTTTAAATGTTTGAGATAATGGCTGTGCCAGTTACTCTTATTTGGTCATTACACATCACACATGTATCAAAATACTATACTATACTCTGCAAATATGTCAAATTCTTATGTGTCTTTTAAAAATACAATATAAAGATAATGGATAAAAATGTAAGTAGTATGATTTATTAATTTAAGATTGAACTTATGGCATTAACAAAAAAGAAAAATTCATGACCATTTTTTGGATGCAGAAGAATAGAATAAAATTCTAAACCCATCTTTATCATCATTTGTTTTCCCCCCATTTTATTGATATGTATAAATGCAGTACATTGATTGTATTTTGTGCATATATGTATTATGGAAAAATTACAAATCCTTCTCCTCCCCCTTATAATTTGTTAAAGATTATATTTTAACATTCAGAAAACTTCATGCTCAGATGAAATTTTTCAAAGGCTGGCATTCATATCAGATACTTGATATGTATAGTTGGCACTGCTAGTAGTCTTATAGCAGACTGGTCAGTGTGAGTCAGTACAGCAAGTTGAAAGTATTATCATATTTTGAAGGCGGCATAACATTACTTAGATAACAAAGGTTATAATAAAATGCATGAAAAATTAGCTGAAACCCTGTTGGATTAAACACCACATGAGTTTAATAAAGAAAACTGAGGTTAAGCTGAAACAACTCTGCCACCAGCAATGAAAAAATGTAATAATAACCAAAAATATAAAAGAAACAAAAATGGATAGGACATGAGGTACTTGTGGGACAAGGGCAGTCACTGTACTATAGATGTAAATAGAGCCCAAAAGAAGTAAAGGAGAGAAGAAAATATATTTGAAAAATTAGTTACTAAAAGCTCCAAGTTTTATGAAAAATAGTTTATCCTCAAAAGTAGGAAGTTCAATGAATTCCAAGCATAATAAATAGAAATAAAGCCACATCAAGGTATATCTTATTAAAATTATGAAAAACCAGTGATAAAGACAGAGTTTTAAATATAGTCAGGGTAAAATGACATATTAAAGCATGAAACAAAGGGTGGTATGATAGAACCGTTCTTATCAGAAACAACGCAGGTCATAAAATGGCATCTCTAAGGTTCTGAAGTATTATCTAGGAAAGGGGTGGGCATAGACACTCGTTGATTCCCCAAACCCCATGTCTCTAATGTGTTACAGAATTTTGAATTTATGTACATACAAGTAAAAAAACCCCCAAAACTCTTAAAAAGTCAAGCTAGAACACTGCACCCCTTAAACAACAAAAACTAATGTAAGAGAAGATATTTTCTTTCATTCAAAATCCAGAATAACTTATTTTTATAAGTCTGTATTAGAAGAAAGTTTGAATGTTGAATGAAGTTATTTGTTGAGTTTTGAATGTGTGTGGGTTTTGTAGGGAGTGAACCAAGGGTCTTTACACTGAGCTACATCACCAGCCCATTTCATTTTTCCATTTTAGACAGAATTGTGCTACATGGCTAAGTTACACAGGCTAGGCTTGAATTTGCAGTCCTTCTGCCTCAGCCTCCTAGTAGCTAGAATTACAGGTGTGGACCACCAGGACTAGCAAATGATTTTTTTTAGGTGGAAGGAAAAACATGCATCTGTAGGAAACTCCGATCTCTACAAAGGAATAAAAAAGCACCTGGATGCTAAGTATGTAGATAAATATGTTTTATTCCTCAGTTTCATATTTAGGATTTTTTTTTTATAAAAAGGAAAAATAACGAAATTCTATTCTCTTGTTTATATCATACAGGGAAATAAGATATAGTTGGCCCTCATGTCCACAGGGCTTACAACCACAAATTCAACCAATTATGGATTTCAAATATTAAAAAATTTAGTCTATATTCAGATTATACAGGCCTTTTTTCTTATGGTTCTGTGAATTGAAACTGAGACTCATGCATGCCAAGCACCACTGAACTGCACCTCCAGCCTCAGATCTTTTCAGACATTTCTCTCCTAAAAAAATCTACTACTTACATTAGCATTTATTGTTTAGGTATTACAAGCAATTTAGAGGTGATTTAAACCACATAGGAAGATGCAGTAGGTTATATGTAAATTCCATGCCATTTGTATAAGAAACTTGAACATGCACACATTTTGGTATCTGTAGGGAAGTCTGTAATCAATATACCGTGAGTACCAACGGATGACTGTATAAGACAACAGCATGAGAGATGAGAGAGGGTAATGTAATAGCTTCTTAATGTACAGTGGTATACACACTGTTATTTGATAGTAAAATAAAAACCCTCATGCTTATATTATAAATCCTAGACCAAGAACTAGTAATTCAATAGTTGAGATACAGTGGAATACTAAAAAGAAAATTTAATCCAATAGAAGTCAAAGAAGAAACAAATTAAAAATCAAATGATATGAAACTGATAAAAAATAACAAGGCATTGGATTAAAACCTACTGAAAACTCAAATAAATGTAAAGGATCTAAAGACCTAATTATAAGGCAGACGTTATCAGAATATATAAAAGTTCTAGAGCCAAGTATGGTTCCCCACTTTAAATATAAATAATGTAATTTAATATAAAGACATTGGTAGATTAGATTAAATAATAAATGATGAAAAATATGTGTTATATAAACAAATGAAAGAAGAGTTGGAATGACTACTAATGTTAGGCAAGCTAGACCTCAGGCATAAAATAGTTCAGGGATAAAGAAGGATTATATGTTATGTGTATGTCACGATAAATATTTAATTTGTATACCTCATAAAAGATCTTTAAGATAGAAAAATCAAAGCTGATAAAAATTGAAAGAAATGGACAAATTCTTAGTTGTAACTGGAGATGTCATCATACCTTTTTAAACAATTGAAAAAAAAATCAAACTTGAAAATAGAAAATCTGTCGGGCTGTGGATTAGAAGGGTGTTAGCAACTGATTTGATGTACTTATTTGCACAATAGAGTACAGATTCTTTTCAAATGCACATAGATATTCAAGGAGACACATATACTGGGTTGTAAAAAAGCCTCAGTATAGTTAAAATATTGAAATTATAAGAAGTATTTTCTATGATATAACAAAATTGAAAATAGAAAAAGTACAAAAATAAGCCCGGAAAAATTTCCGGCATATTGGTATTAAATATATATTTTAAATAACTCATTTAAGAAAGAAAAATGAATAAAAATGAAGATAGCATTGAAATTTGTGTGATACAACCAAAGGAGGTTGTAATAGGAACCTTATAGAATTAAAAGCTTATATTAGAAAAGAAGAAAGGTCTAAAAATGAATATTAATGTCCACTTTAAGAAGCCAGAAAAGAGAAAATTTATGTTCAAGTATATAGATGAAATAACAGAGATCAAGGTAGAGATAAACAAAATAGAAAAGTAGAAAACCAGTACAGAAGATCCACATTAAAAAGGAGCCTTAAAATGGATCTGGTGGTGCAGGCCTTTAATCTCAGCACTCTGGGAGGCTGAGGCAGGAGGATCTCAAGTTCAAGCTCAGCCTAGTGAGAATCTGAGAATCTGTCTCAGGAAAAAAAAATATGGTGGATTATGTAGGGTACGTGGCTTAGTGTGAAAGACCCTATGTTCTACCCCAATATTACAAAAAGGAAAAAAAAAAAGTTGCTTTATTGAACTGCAGTGAAATTGACAAACTTGTTACTGTGTTGATTGGAGTCACCCAAAACTCTCCCCAGAAGGCACATCCTTTCTTGGGTTGGTTATTATTCCCTTCCTTGTGAGGTTGTTAACATCTTTACCATCTCTGTCAGTCCAAGACAGTTTTGTAGGGCCACCCTGATTCCAGTACCGCTGAGCCTTGTGCTGTAAATCAGCCCACTGTCCAATCCTAGAGGAGGGGATTTCAAACAACTTTTCAATATACTTGCTGCACATATGTCTGCATCCCAAATTCTATTTCCAGGAGAACCTCCCACTAATAGTCATGTTCCAAAAATGCCATCTTGTACTATTAGAAAATCTGTTGTTAGCAGATTATATAGATTGTTCAAGTTAGTAGAAGGTGGTATTTAAATGTGTCTTGTTCACTCTCAACTCTAACTTCTGTTCCTGGGACCATGTAGCTCCGTGAAGGCGAGGCTTCACGTCGGTGGAGACGGGAGTTGTGGTGAGGCTTTCTAGATGGACAGGTAAAGAGTAGCAGCCACGCTATCTGTGAAACAGTTGAGGAAACAGAGAGATCAGGTAGTAGAACAGGGTGATCTTAATGTATTTGGAAATTGAGTATATGAAAATACAGAATTTCAGATATTCAACGATTGATATCACAGCTGTCTATTTTGGATTTTAAAAAAGAAAAGATAAATATCATTTCTTTTCACAATGCCAGACATCACAATATATTCAAAATTATTTGAACATTTAGATGCCAAAGGAAAACTATATAAAGTTAGAGGAAAACAATGACCTATTGCAGATGTGTTGCATACATTTAATTATATTTAATATTTACCCAAAATTCTTAAAAATTAGTAACAAATGATTAAAGTCTTCATTTAACAATTCAAAATAGACAATTCAGAAAAAAATACCTATGGCCAATAAACTTATGAACATAGATTAAACCTCATTAGTAGTTACAGCAGTGCAAATAAAAATGAAGATTCAGGACTTTTCGTTGTCAGAGAAGCCTGGGAACACAATTAATGAACTATGTACAATACATATGCTCAAAGAGTTTATATGTGGTCGCTAAAATGGTGTGTTTACTTCATGGAAGTATGTCTAAAGTGTATTATTAAATGTCAAATAAATAGGCCATGAGAAACTTTGCACAGCATGATTTCACCTTTGCTTAGAGACATCTCACATACCCATGCACGTGCCAAGAGCAAGGATGGAAAACTGGAGCCCAAGATGTCATTGGTTTTTATTTCTGAGTGGTGAGATCATGGGTAAGTTTTGTTACAACAATTGTGTAGTTTTTTTTTTAATGAAATTAATAATAAAATTAGTAGCACCCATTTAGTTGGGGTTGGTCAGCCATTAGCTTTTTATTTTTCATAGATTTTGTATTTCTGAATCTGAGGGCAGAAAATGGGGAAACATTGTGCGACTTTTCAAAAATACATGTTTTCAAGTGGGCTTTTCAGTTTTACCATCTGATTCAGATGTATCTACCTTCTATTTGGTAGAAAATTCTTTTGGATTCTACAGTAGAAGAGCTGTCAAGTCTTAGCATTTGGTACTAAATGAGACTTTATACCTCTTAAAATATTATTTTTGGAGTTAAATTCTAGAAGACTTTTAAAATCAAGACAGTATTTTAAACAAAATTATACTAAATGACTCAGATTTCTGGGATGATCTTGGACATTGTGCTTGCTTTTGTTTAATTTTCCTCTTAACATGTTTCCTGAAATGGAAAAAAAAACATAATAGTAGAGAGATGACTAGTAGTTTCATGAGTTAGAGCTTAAAAATCATTGATGAGATAACCAAGGTTGACAACCAGCGTTGTCTTTCTCCTTGTTTTCTCATTAGATTTTGCCCATTTGTTGCAACATACGTTGGCATTGCTAATTGCAAACTCATGCAACTGATTTTGTATAATTCAGGTAAGGCACAAGGGTATGCTAAATTTACTTGGTATAAAAAATAAATGAGAGACCTTTAAAGACTCATGCCATCACATCCCATTCACTGATATGAGCCTACCAATTTTGGGTGTACTCTTGCTTTAATAAACTTTCCTACTGAAAAATAAAGAAAACAAAAAGGAAGCTTTTCAAGGTGATAGATATGTAGACTGTCTTAATATATATGAATCTTGAACACTTCCTCAAAAGAATGCAGCAACTTTTGATCTCTGTGAGACTACTCTCACATTATCATTGATCTGAGTCTTTTCTTGTTAATTCACCTTGAGTAACACATTAAAAAATTCATACACAAAGTATTCCACTGTTGTAAAGCAAATCCCAAATCTACATGTCCTTTTCTATTCAAGAATAATTCCACTAGGTGGAAGCATTTGCTCAGTTTTGTGGTTCACACCAACAACAATAGAGAAGTTTATTAAGCAGAATGTCTCAGAAACAAGGCCAAAAGCCCTAGGCCTTTTGAGGCTTGGTGTGTTGCGTTGTGATAGCTTGGAAAATGGATACACATTACCACATGGAGTTTAGGGTTTGCTTTTAATATTTAGCAAAAGAAAGTGGCTGGTTTCTAGTATCTAAATTATTTGGATTTTTTGGAATAGTTATGACCTTAAAACAGCCACTAGTAGTTAAATAATTCATTAACTAAACACCTTAAGTGTTCTCGTTTGTTAGTTCCTGCATTTTTACAGTGTTGTACTGATTGAAAGTCTGTAATAAAATATCTGGTATTTTCATCAGAGTTCAGATACTTTATATTTTATTTAAGATGATCATGACTATTATTAATGTGTAAACATTTTATATAGTACTTTATACTAATTTCATGTAAAATGGTATGTATTCAAATCATGGGAACACAAATACTCCTTTTGAGTGTGTCTTGTGAGTGACAAAACGTGTGAGTCAATTCGTAAAGTAACTAAAACATAAAAGGCTTAAAATTCTGTGGGGGATTTTCTTTTCAACTTGAAACTTTTTGTGGTTATCTTCTTGGGTGTCTACTTTTCTGTTTTTATTGGTACCAACATTATATGGAAACAATATCTTTCTAGTTAAGTAGGAAATTCATCTGCTCCTCTTTAGTTTGTATTTGAAGTTATAATATTCTGTGTCATCAGTTAATTGACTTCAAGGAAGTCTGAAACATTAAGCTTTCTGAAAGTGGTCCAGTTCTCTTTTTGTGTAATTGATTTTCAAAGCCTTTCTTCTATGAACACTATTGTCTCTAATTTTATTGTTTTAAAGATATTCTATTAATTGTCTACTGCTGTTCTCATAAGTTGATTAAAAACACATAGACTTTTGTCCTCCAACCCCTTAGAAAAATTTAGTGCCTGATTTCCACCCCCCCCCCCCCCCATCTTTTATCTCTGGTAAAGAAAAGGTCAAATCAGAAGCATATAAATGTATTGTTAACCTAATTTTTTATATTTAACAGTTCTTGTCTCATTTTGAAGTAATACATTTAATGTGCCATTGAAAAAAATATATACAGCTTGGTGTAGATTGAAAAAAAATCTTCTCATTTGTTCACATACCTCCCAATTGATCTCCCCTTAGGATGAGGGCCTGGCCCGCCAGTTGGTGGAGCTAGGCTACCGAGGGACTGGAGAGATCGTGAAAAGGGAGGATTTTGATGCAAGGAAGACAGCTATTGAGATTGCAAGGCAAGCTGAAAGAACTCAGAAAAAGTAAGTGTGATCTAGATCCAGATTTTCCTGTTTTCTAGAGTTTCTGGAAAAAAAATACTTTGGTCTTCCTTGTAATTTAGAGACATGCCTGGAACAGGTAAAACTAAAATACCCTGAAACATGTGTTCAGCAGATCAGGAACTGAAAGAACTGCATCATGCTTGCAATAAAGTTACACGCAATTTTGAGCTACTAATTTAGAAAATATAAATAGCCAAATATAGCCATCATACCAATAAAGGCCTCTTAAAAATAACTCAATATTTTAAATTTTATGCATATTTGTACTAAAAATTGGAGTGACCTTATATTCTTTGTATTTTGAGACTTGTGAACTTTGACATTATTTATGCTCTTTCATTTTTTTCTAAACATCAGTTCATTTAGCTGTATTAACAAGCATTGGCCTTTATTAATGTGGCTAATATAAGATTACATAAAATGTGAACCTAATAAAGTATATTAAATATGTAATGAAGGAGATGTATTCCTAAAGCAAATTACACCCAACTGGAAAGGCAGCTTTGAAGAGTCTTGGCAAAGGAATCACCTTAATTTTAAGAAATGACTCATTAAGTTGTAAATATTGGAGCAGATGACTATATGCGTATCAGTATATTATTCTTAGATGTCATTATTAAAGCTACCCAATAATTATGACTAGAACGTTCCCATGTATGTATAATAAATAGTAACTTTTGGTAGTGGCATGCATGTTGGTCTTGGGGATGTGTGAGATTAAGTGACTGTTCTAGTAATCATTGTGTTTCAGAATCATGGTTCTTTGTGATTGTAGGATTTATGTCTCCATGTACTTATCAGGTGCCCCTTGGGGGCTGCTCCTAGAACCTCACCACATTCATTTTTGATACTCCTTACTCTTCTCCTCCTGCAAGAGCAGATCAAGACCCTCTCACTCCTCAAATCATCCAGCTCATCTTGCAGTATCTTTAAAGGCTTGTGTGATGACCATGGATCCACCTGGATGATCCAGGATTGTCCCTCTGTTTTAAGTTCAGTGGCTTCATTGCATTTATGAAGTTTCTTAGGCATGTAATGTAACATTTTCTCAGGTTCTTGGGGTCAGGGAAGAGAGAAGCATTGTGTGCATCACAGGTAATTTATATTTTAAAAATTATTGAACATAGTTACTCCTTTATTCTTAAAATTTAAAATAAGGCAAATAGTCTACAATTGTATGTGTCTTAAGTAAAACATCAGAAGGAACCTTGTCTTTCCCTGAGAATTAATGTATATATAAATATCATTTAGAAACAGAAGTAGAAAGATTCTTTCAAGATTTCCAAGGAATTTGTGTCCATTAATTTGTGGTTGTATAAGAGATGTAAACTGTTTTATATGAAGAGGAGTTGGTCATATTTATAGTTCAAGTTCCATCCTTGTCACGTGTCCATTTTGTGTTCAAGGATCAAAGTGGGTATTTCCTCTATGCAACAACTCTTTAGCCAGAGCTGGAAGTCATCAGGCTACTTAGGTGCCAATCTTGGGAGGTTAATCCCTACCCAGAGCTTCTGGGATCGGAAGCGCCTTTCATCTGCAGATTTTCTCTGGTTGCCATTGTGATGGGATGGGTCCCATATGTTGCCTTCTGCTCCATGCTGGGGCTGCTTTGCTCACTTCCCTGCCAGGTTAACTTAGTGTTGTTGACAGTGGAGCCAGCAGAGGGTAGCCTAGAGCCAGATATGTATGTCCTGTGCTTGTATTTGCTGGAAGTTAACGAAAGTTAAGAAATGTGCTTCAGCAGCTGACCACCTGAGAACTGATATCAGCTCTGAAACACTTGATTCTACTGTCCGATTCTACTGTCCGATAACCTAACATTAACACCTCTTATGTGCAGGTGAGAAATCCCAGCAGGTGTCAGTCTTGGTCCACCTGTCATAGGCTTCTCTTTTGAAGAAGTTCTGGTTCCAGGAGTGTGTCATTGGATAGATGAAAGTCAAAGAAGGGAAGACATAGTTCGATGTAGGGAGATTCGAGAAGAATGAAAAATGTAAAACAAAATTTTTGGCCTTTTATTCATAAATATTTATTACCAACTGTACTGCATTAGGCATTAGGCTAGTTAAATTCTGGAGACACAATAGAATGAAAAACTAAGTTCTCACGAAATTGAGGACAAGGTACACAAAAGAAATTCTATTCGTAGTGGGAGTGGAAAATGGAAAACATTTTGGCAGTTATTCAAAATGTAAATAAAAGAATTACCATATGACCCACTTATTCTGCTGCTAAGTATGTACCCAAGGAAATTGAAAACATAGGTCCACAGATGTGCTCAAACATCTGTGTTGATAGCAGCATCATTCATATAGCCAGAGAGTAGAAACCAACTGGTGAATGGATAAAAATCTGTGGCAACCAAATGTGGTATATAAGTTATAAAAGGCATAAAATTCTGTTAGGTGTTATAACATAGACAGACCTTGAAAACATTAGGCAACAGAAGCGGCACTAGATACAAAAGACAACATTTTATAATTCTGTTGATATAAAATGTCCATAATAGTGAAATCAAGCAAAGGGATCCATGGTTAGGAAGACATTACGGAAAAGGCTGGGGGATAGGGGGCCTTTTGGACACGATACAATATGTAATTAGACATTGGTGATGATTGCAGAACTTTGAAATATACTAAAAACCTTGAATTGTATACTACAAATGGGGAGATTTGTATTATGTAGCATATCACAATTCAAGACAGTAACTATAGAAGACCATGAATGCAAGTGTAGGACAAAGACAGAACCATGAAATAATATGGAGTGCTTCGTGTACGTGAGGCCCAGGCTCAATTCTTAGTATTGAAGAAAAAGAAAGAGATTTTGGGAAGATATTGAATAACAAGAAAAGCTTTTCTTTTATTTCCTTAAAGTGTGACAGATAAGGAATGAATTTTGATAAATAGATTTAAAGAACAAATAATGCAGAGGGATGATGAGATCAATACATCTTTCCTGTAGTTTTTATGATAAATGCCTCTTCTTCACAACTCATTTTCTGTACCTCTTTGTCTTAATTTGTATCTACTCCTTCGCTAATGCATCCTCACTTCTTCCGTAGAGGCTGGCTGAGGTCGCTTTAGCATAAGCTCCACAGAGTTTTCACTTGTAGTGAGGAGTTCAGATGATTTCCTGGGTGGTGCAGAGGTGGAACTTTACACAGAGTGAAATCGAGTTAATGCATTCTAGTTTGCAGCTAAATCATCTCTCACCTTTCACTTTTCTGGATGGCTTGTAAGACTCTGTGCTTTGGGTCAGTCTATACTATTAGAAAAGGAATTTAACCTTCTTAAAACTCATTCTGAGGTAATGACCTTATTTAATTGACATGTACTAACTGAAACATCGATGGTTGAAATACATGGCAGCTCTGACAGAGCCTTAAGTATAAGTTGGCTGTTGCCATCTTCTTGGAAGACTTTGGTATAATACTTTGGGAATTTCTGTAAGAAACCATCTGTTAGAAGCTTCATATATTGAGTGTAGGGGGATCACTGTGATCTTTTGTGTCTGGTGAAGAGGAGGATCTCTGTGGTGACTTAGGGTAAGTTTCGTGTGCCTCTTATCTTCAGGGTCTCCTAGTAAAGATAAAAGCTGGACAAGTCCCCAGACTTTCTTATACTAGTCAATGTAATTAATTTATCACTTGTTAACTTGTGCTTTCTGGCATGAGATATACTTGTCTCTTTCAATATGCTTTTAGCAATAGAAAATGGAAATATATATTAATTGACAAAATATTCCTTTAATTTTGTGGAGATGATGTTGAATAAAAAAATCAAATTTTGTTTCATGTAATATGGTTTTGTTTTATCTACTTACCTTTGGGTAAAGCTTTATAATCAAAACTGAGTGTTAAGTACTTCAGTGAGAGAATTTATGTATAAGTGTTCTGTGGAAAGATTTCGGTTTGCTTAGTTTTTAAAAATTTCCCACAGTTTTATTGATATGTATAAGTGCAAAACATAAAGTTTACATTGACATTGAGCATTTTGTGCACATATATATATCATGGCAAAGTTATAAATCCTTCCCTTCTCTCTTTATGACCCTTGCCCTCACCTCTCAAGTTCCCGTTATTCTCCACATCAAGTTCTATGAAATAATTGTGATCTGGGTTTCTCAATTTGCTTAGTTTTAAGGATTATATTTTTATAAAGTTATACTCAAACTCAAATTGTGCAATTGTGATCTTTGGCGGGTCAGCATCCTCAGGAAGTAGATGATAACAGTTAGTACACAAACTTGAGTTTGTCCCCAAAACTACTGTAAGGTACTTCCGGCCTTCCATGGAGCACCGTGTCGTACAGAGCCAGGCACTTCCTGTCATTTGTTCCTGCTTTCTAGTCAGTGAGATACCACTGGTGGAGTTAATCAATGCAAAGTTTTATGGAATGTTCCAGTGGTCCAGATTCCCTTAGAATGGGGAGGAGACTTACTACAACTTGGAGGCAGACTGGAAAAGAATATATTTGTCTGTTCCATGTGAATTCAAAATGATTTCGACTTTATTTACTGATTGATGTAGAAAATAACTTATTCACCAAGTCATTACACACATGGCATCTACCTGAAGCCTAGTGATCTATGTAGTAGCAAGTGGTAACACTCCAGTCAGGACTACTACGTGGGTGAACTTGGGGTTGGCTGCAGGTGTTCTCTAGGACTCAGTACAGAGCCTGTACCAACTATGACTGTCTGCATTAGATGCCTTGTCTCTTGTTCCTTTTTAACTCTGTCTTCATTTGAATTTAGGATTTAAAATAAATGAGTACATGATAATCTCCACCACAGGCTCATTACTTATGTCTCTTCAGATGTCTTGCTAGTGGTTACTCCTTACAAAAGCTACTGGCTGTGAGTTTGTAAATATTCATCTTTAACTGATGTGAAAAAGAGCCTACTTCCAAACAGCACACCTCTTAATGGATTTAAGAACCGGTCCATTGTTCCGGCCATTCTCTCCACATTTTGTGCTATTTGGTCACCTTTTTTATTTCTAAGCATTTTATAAATCCTTCAAGACATTCTTAATATTTTCACAAAGGATATTTTTTTAAAAAGTGATCACAAATAAGACAAAAATCCTTTATATATACCCCTTCTCTTTCATTTCGGGTAATTTTCAGTTTCTTTGTAAGAATTCACATTTCTATTTGGCATTGTACTTTTTTCAAACAAATTATTTCAATATTTTTCCGAGAATTGATATTATAAGAGTAAATTTCTCACTTATTTGTTTACGAAAGTATTTTGCCTTTAATTTTGAAAGCTCTCTTTTGCTGGGTTGGTTCAGATCTCAGGCTTCTGACCTGCCCTCAGTTGTGAGCACTCTGGAAAGGCCTCTGTGCGTGGAAGTGGGACTGAGCTTCCGTCCTCTGGATGCTCTTGCTCTTCCCCTATTTCTGTCTTTCAGATTTGCTGGGATTAAGACAGTTAAGTGATTTCCTGTTACTCTATGCAATGCATAGTTAATTAGCTTTTACTGCTGTTAAGGAGCAACGTGTCCCAGTCTCATACTGAATCTCCATATTCTATCAAGTAAGTAGGAACACAGTCTACTGAAAAAATTCTGTCATCATAATTTGTATTATTACTGATGAGATAATTGACTTTGTTTTATGTTTAGTGCATACTTTAAAGAATTAAAACCTTTTAAATCAATATTTATATAGAATTTACTATTGAAAAATTATTTCAAATGCCGTATTTTTTTTTTTTTTTGGCTATCTGATCCTGACCTACCTCATAGTGCAGTTTTAATTTTCCGCATTTAAGTACAATCCACAAAGTTTACGTTGATCTTGAGTGTTTTGTGCACGCACATATTGAGGCAAAGTTACAGATCCTTCCCATGTTTGTTTTTGACCCTTCCACTCACTCCCCCCCCCCACCCCATCCAGTTCTCATTATTCCCCACATTAAGTTCTATGAAATAATTGTGATCTGGGTTTCTCATATCAGAGAAACCATTCGATACTCACCTTCTGCTTCTGATTCACTTCACAGAGCACGATGGTCTCAAGTTGCCTCCATTTACCTGCAAAACCTCTAACCTCTCTGTCTTTATAGATGAGTAGTATTCCATTCTGTATAAATACCACAGTTTGTGTATCCATTGGTCTGTTGATGGGTACTTAGGTGTTTTCCACATTTTAGTATTGTTAGTTTTGCTGCTATGAATATGGGTATACATGTATCTGTTATATGTTGTTTTTAACTCTTTTGGGAAAATTTCCAGAAGAGGTGTCACTGGAATGAAGGGGATATTTATTGCCAGTCTTTTGAGAAACTTCCGTATTGCTTTCCATAGTGGTTGTGCCAGTTTACATTCTCACCTGCAGTGCAGGAAGTTTCCTTTTTCCTCACAGCCTCACCAGTGCTGACTGCTGTTTGTGTTCTTGATATAAAGGCCAATCTCACTGGAGTTAGATGGTATCTTAGGAATGTTTTGAATTGCATTTCTCTTAGGACTAAGGATGTTGAACATCTTTTCGTATATTTTTGGCTGTTTAAACTTCTTCCTCTGAGAACTGCCTATTCATTTCTTTTGCCCATTTACAATCAGAGCTTTGATTTTGAAGGGCTTACTTTTCTTCAGTTCTCTGTATGTTCCAGTATTGGTGAATATTTTTTCCTAGTCTTTCTGTTCTCTTTTCACAATGTTGAGAATTTCCTTAGCCATGCAGAAACCTTTTAATTTGACATAATCCCATTAGTTAATTCTGGGGGGCTTTTTTTTTTTGCTTTTGGTGTTTTATTAATTTGTCTTACAGAAAGTTCAGTGTTTCAATTTTAATATCTAGGTGTTTGATCCACTTTGATTTAATTTTGATGCATGGTGAGAAGTGTGGGTTTATATTCATTCTTCTGCTTGTGGATGTCCAGTTTTCCCAGCACCTTTTGCTGAAGAGGCTGTCCTTTTTTGAGTGTATGCTTTTGGCTCCTTTATCAAAGATTAGGTAGCTGAGGGTATTTGAGTTTGTCTCTGCAACCTCAATTCTGTTCCACTGGTCTATCTGTCTGTTTTTGTGCCAGTACCATACACTTTTTACAATTGCGTCATAGTATAACTTGATGTCTGGAATTGTAATGCCTCCTGCCTTAGTCTTGTTACTTAAGATAGCTTTGGCTATTCTAGGTCTCCTTTGGTTTCATATGAATTTAAGAATTATTTTTTCACAGTCTGTGAAAAAAATTGTTGGTATTTTGATAGGAATTGCAATGAATCTGTATGTGAGTTTTGGCAGTATTGTCATTTTTACTATATTACTCTGCCTATCTAAGAACAGGGGATGTCTTTTCATTTTCTGATGCCATCTATGACTTATTTCTTCACTCTAATGTAGTTTTCTTTATATAGTTCCTTTAATTCCTTGATTAGGTATACATGTCAGTATTTAATTTTTTGCAGGGCTATTGAGAATGGGATTGTTTTCCTGAGTTCTTTCTCAGTGAGTTCATTGTTGGTGTAGAGAAAAGTTGTTGAGTTTTTAATATTGATTTTGTAGCCTGCAATTTGGCTGAACCTGTTTATTATCTCCAAGTGTTTTATGGTGGCATTTTTGAGGTCTTCTAAGTAAATAATCATATCGTCTGCAAATAAAGATAGTTTTCCTCCTTTCTGATGTAAATTCCCTTCATTTCATTTTCTTGCTTGATTGCTCAAGGACTGTGTTGAATGAGAGTGGTGAGAGTGGACAGCCTTGTGTTTCTGATTTCGGAGGAAACACTTCAATTATTTTCATTAACTAAGATATTTACAGTAGGTTTGACATATAATGGCTTCTATGAATTTGAGATAAGACTCTTCTATAGCAATTTTTCTCAGTTTTTATCATGAAAGGATGTTGAATTTTTCCAAAGGCTTTTTCTGCATCTATTGAGGTGATCCTGTATTTTTGTTTTTGCTTTTGTTGATATGGTGTATTACATTGATTGATTTACCTATGTTGCACCAGCCTTGCATCCCAGGAATAAAGCCCACTTGATCATGGTGTATGATATTTCTGATCACTTGCTGGATTCTGTTTGCCAGAATCTTATTAAGATTTTTTTCATCTAAATTCATTACCGATACTGGTCTGTAATTTTTCTTTCTGATTAGTCCTTTGTCTGGTTTTAGGACTAAGGGAATGCTAATCTCCAGAAATGAGTTAGGTAGTGTTCCTGCTCTTTCAACTTCATGGAACAGTTTGAGAAGAATTGATGTTAGTTCTTCCCTGAAATATTGAAAAAAATTCTGCTGTGAATCTGTCTGGTTTTGGACTTTTACTTGTAGGTAGAACTTTTATTAATGCTTCAATTTGTGTGTGTGCAATGGGGTTGTTCAAGATTTTTACATCTTCATTCAATTTTGATATTTTGTATGTGTCTATAGGAAGTCATCCATTTCTTCCAAATTCTCTATCTTTTTAGAATATAGGTATTCAAAATAATTTTTCATAACATTCTGAATTTCTGGAGAGTCTGTTGTAATTTCAGCCTTTTCAATTCTAAGTGTGTTTATCTGTGCTTTCTCTTTCCTGCTTTTGTTGACTATAGCTAGAGGTTTGTCAGTTTTGTTTATTCTTTCAAAGAATCAGCTTTTTGACTCATTAATCTTTTCATTGTCTTTTTAATTTAATTTTATTAATTTTAGATCTGACCTTTATAATTTCTTTTCTTCTACTGCTTTTTGGCTTAGATTGTTCTTGTTACTCTAGGATCTTAAGATGCATCATTAACGTGTTTATTTGTGACTGTGCTGTTCTTTTGATGTGTGCATTTATGACTATACATTTCCCTCTAAGCACTGCTTTCATTGTGTCTCATCTATTCTGATATGATGTGCTTCCTTCATCATTTAACTTATGAAGTTTTTGACTTCTCTGATTTTTCTATGATCCATTGTTTGGTCAGTAGTAAGTTGTTTAGTTTCCATATGTTTATGTATTTTCTTTTGTTTCTTTTGCTGTTAAGTTCCAGTTTTATTCTACTATGATCCTAAAGTATACAAGGAATTATTTCTATTCCTTTGTATTTATTTAAGCATAACCTACGACCTAGAATGTGGTCTGTTTTAGAAAATATTGCATGTGCTTCTGAGGAAAACATTTATTCTGTTGATGTTGGGTGGAAAACTCTCTAGGCACCTGTTAGGTCTAAGTTTTTATGGTGTCATTTAACTGTTGTATATCTTTGTTAATTTTTTGTCAGGTTGGTCTATCTATCTTTAATAGTGGGGTATTAAAGGCCCCTGCTATTACTGTATTAGGCCCCGTATGTCCTTTCAATTGTAATAATTTTTGGTTCACATAATTGGGTGCTCCATATTTGGAACATATATATGGATGATTATGAATTCTTCCTGTTCTGTTGTTCCCTCAACCAGTATATGGTGGCCATTTTTTCTCCTGATCTTTTTTTTTTTTTAAATCTGATGAGTCTGAGACTCCTATAGCTACTACCCCTGCTTGTTTCTGGGTCCTGTTGCATGAAATATTGAATTCCATCCTTTTATTTTCAGTCTATTGAGTTTTCTTGTGGGTGAAGTGTGTCTCCTGTAAGCAGCCACTTGTGGGTTTCTTTTTTTTTATTATTTCAGTCAGCCAGTCTGCATCTTTTAGTAGGTATGTTGAGGCCATTCACTTTCAGAGTAATTAGCAAGGTAAGTTTGATATGTCTTGCCATCATTATAGCTTTTCAGCATTATTTACTAGCCTTATTTTTTCCCTCAGTTTATTCTCCTATTTCTGTTGTCTCTTTTTGTCTGGGGTGTTTGTTGTCATGAGCCTCCCTTTCGCTTTCTCAGTTTTCTGTAAGTATTCTCTGCAGTGCTGGCTTAGTAGCTGCAGTTTTCCTAATAAGCTCTTTATACAAAAATATTGGATGAATTTGTAGTTCACAGAGGGTTGTTTTCTTATATAATTAAGGGTATAATTAAAAATTATTTCAAATACATTCACTGATTTCCAAAATCATATGACATTAGTTAATATTCAGTATTGTTAGTTGGATATTGTTGATATCACTGAGTTTACTTGTTGAACTTTTAATTCCTTTTTTTCTTGTTTTCTCTTCATTTCGCTTTCTTTTCTTTTGTCACTCTTTACACACACACACACACACACACACACACACTCTGACGCACATAATTTCAGATGCTATGCTAGTTTCAAGGAACATTATATCTGTCAATGTCTCCATTCATCTATGCCTAACAAAAATATTTTTATGTCGTTGCTCATTCATCTGCATATGTGGTTAGTTTTAACTCAAAAGAGTAAATATCTCTATTTTCTACAGAAATTATTTTCATAGTTGAAATATTGCTACCCTTTGTCAGATTTAATTACAGATCTTCACTGTCTTAGCTTAAATTAAATATATAGGGAATAGTATCTAGACAGAATTTAATTTGTGACAGTTCAGCTAAAAACTAAAAGTTATTTTCTTTAGTAATTTTCTTCAAAATATTATGTACATTCTTTTTGGTCCTTGATTCTCTGCCTGAGTTTTGTTTATTCATTGAGTAGTCATCTGCAGTGTCTTGGTCAGAAAAGGCTTCTTCTCAAATTCACCCCTTTTGTTTGACTTAAGTATTAGTTTGTTAAAATTTTCCCTTCTCTTGACTTTTATTATTTTATAATTTTTCCCTTTCTTCAGGACTTGCCAATGGCTGCCACTTTGCTGACTCACCTCCCATCTTTTTACTGTTTTGGATCTCTCCCAAAGGACATGTCTTTGGTTTTTGTACCTCTTCTGTGTTTCTTTACTGTTTTTAATCTCACTCACTTTTGTTTGTTCACTTAGTCACGATCGGATTTTCCAAGCTTGACTCTTCCTTTGGACTTTTAGCACCGTGTTGAGCAGTTGTCTTTAAGTATTAATCAGAATTGCTGCTGCTTGTGTCATTGTTCATTTACATTGTTCTCCTTCTGTCCTCAAAATTCAAAAAGACACAGGTTCTTATGATATACTGTTTTTATTGTTGTATTTTCAAACCAACAACAAAATAATTTAAAAATAGCTAATATTATTTTACTTAACTCTGTTTCCCCTACAAAGTTGCTGATTTTTATGCTGGTAATACCATTGTTTAATCCCATGAATTTTACACTTTCGAATATCTTCAGAATTTACCTGATACGCAGTTTTCACTGGTAACTAACAATGGACTTTTGTTTATACCCCTTTTTATATTCATACTTTTTTCACTCCTCTTTCACAGCAATTCAGTCTCTTCTTGGATTGTCTTGGTTTATTGCACTGTCTTATCTAATCAGGTCTAAAGTCAGTCTTGACTTTCTTTACACTTTATGACCTGCTATTAGCACATGCATCTGGGACACAGAATTCAGCATTCTTCCTGTTGCCTTTTTCTATTGTCTTCCTGCATTTCTACAAAAGAATTTGAGATGGTTCATAAGTGAAGTACTATATTATATGTCAACAAGGTGTTAAGTAGTGAAGAGAAAGAAAAGATTGAAGAAATAAAATGAACATGAGGTTGAAGTTAATATAAAATTTGTATTCCAGATTAGGGGAGACAAGTTAAGGAAATATTTACATAATTCATAGTGTATATCTGGAACAACAAAACCTCTGGATAGGAGAAGCATAGACATTTCTCATTGTAAGATCTAAGATTTTTTTTTTTCCTAAGGACCCACATAATGGGAAGCTAGTATCCTAGAGTGAAGCACACACACTATCATTAGTACCTGCCACAATAGTTCTGAATAAAGTGTTCATTACTGTTTCAAAAAAAATTAAATTTCCCACTTACTGGACTTATCAAATTGCTTCACTTTGTCTATCAAAATTTGTCCATTATTAGGAACTATATTGACCAATTATGTTAATAATGGTTTTATGTTTTTGGTCATCCAAATTATTCTTGTTTTTCCTGGTTCTTTTTCTCTCATTAGGATCCAAGAAGACAATTTATAAAAGTCAGTATTGTGCTTGAGCTCTTTTAAATGTGCTCTTGATTGGGATGGCACCTGGCAAAATGTTCAATATAATAACATGATGGAAATTCTCAGCATGCTGTCTATAGTGTGAATAAAGAGCTCAAGAGACCTAGAATCTTACTTTTTTGTTCAATGAGTCTTACTTCATTAGGGCTCTTATTATTTATCCTGAGCTTGTCTTATTTTTAAAATTTTTCCTTCTCCACTTGTTACATCTTCTCCTTTCCTTCACAGACACACTCAAATACATCAAACAAGTGCATTTATTCTACTGCTTGATACAGGATATTTTCTGTTATGTGAGGGATCATAACTTTTTCTTCCTGGGCTATAAAGGATGTTAGAGATGCTGGGTATCGGAACAAGGAATCTTTTTCTGGTAGGAATTATACAGCCAATTAAACATAAAATTATTGGATAGTTTTTATATGACTCAAAATTTTTTATTTTTAAATTTGATTTTTAACTGAAAGTTAATAACAAAAGTTGCACGTATTTATGGGATACTATATAATATTCCCATACATGTAAACATTGCATTGTGTTTAAATATATTTATTTGTATTTTCATTTTTGGTACTGGGGATTAAACTCAGGGACTTCACACATCCTGTTCTTTCCTCCTCCACTTTCATTTTACAGTTTTCCTTCTGAGACAGGGTACTGGTAAGTTGCTGAATTTTCCAGGCTGGGCTTCAGCTGGTGGGTCTTCAGTCCCAACCTTCTAGACTGCTGCCATTCCAGTTGTGCGCCACCAGGCTCATCATTTAATATGGTTAAATGACATATCTCCTCAAACACTTATCATTTCTATGGTGAAAACATTAAAAAATTCTTTCTTACTGCTTTTGAAATGTAGAGATTTACTATCATTAATTGTATTGATACTTTTTCTGACTAATAATAATTGTTACAAAACCAATTGTGACTGTTTAAAAATAATCTGACATTGAATTAGTAATATTTGATTCATATTCTTCAAATAAAACTGCCAAATTATACTAATGGTGTTGTACAATATTGTGTACATTATTCATCACTCTATTTCCTGATTGCTTGCAGTGATGTTAAAATAGATGTGCTGGCTGTAGTACCTATTTCAAGAGATGAAAGACACTCATCTTTTGATCAGTTAAGACAAACTTAGGTATGGACTGAGGAAGGGCAGAAAATTATTCAGAAGACTTAGTACATGAGTCAAGAACTCTGAAGATTTTATTATTTGTATATGTTTCAAGGAGAAAAGTCAATTTCAGACCTTAAACTGTCTTTGTAAGGAACCATGGACCATATAGTTAAGTCAATGTATTCCTCATTCCATAGGATTAATTAATATATTGAGTCTCTTCGAGGGTCTCCTTTAAATTTAATTTTTATCTTCTGTATTCATTTCCTTATGTATTTATTTAAATCACCAAATGTAAAGTTGTCGATTTGTAGTCTATAGTATAATATGTTGATATATATATATATATATATATATATATATATATATATATATATGGTGGAATGATTAGGTCATTAATTAACACGCATCTCATTCACATCCTTCTTCTCTTTTGTGAGAATATTTAGTTTTGTTTTAAGTGATTCATACATGATACATTACCATTAACTAAATTCACCAAGATGTACATGCTCCAAAACTTAATCCTTCTTCCCAGATGAATGTGTTTGTTGTCCACATCTTCCCAGTCAATAAGCTGGAAAAATGTCTCTTTAGTGATCACATCTGGTGTTGGAAAAACCCACTGTAAGCTCAAGAGTCACTCTGCCTACATTTAGACCCCAGTTCCACTATGCACCAGCCAAAGGATTCTAAGCCCATGTCTTTACACCGCTGTACCTCAGTTTCATCATTCATGAAGTGAGTTTTAAAATGAAAGAAGTTCTTATAAAAAGAGATTTTGGTACTAAGTGTCTGGATGTTAGACTGTGGTCAATAAGATTAGTTATTTATGGAGATCTCTTAAAGGACTAGAAATAAATATCCCCTTCGATCCAGCGACACCCCTCCTGGGAATATATCCAAAAGAGACCAAAATAACATATAACAGAGATATTTGTGTACCCATGTTCATAGCAGCACAACTAACAATAGCTAAAATATGGAAGTCACCAAAATACCCATCAACAGACCAGTGGATACACAAAATTGCATTTATACACAATGGAATGCTATGCATCAATAAAGTCGAATAGCGTGGAGGCTTTTGCAGGCAAATGGAAGAAACTAGAGAACATCATGCTTAGTGAAGGAAATCAGAAGCAGAAGGTGAAACATCGAATGGTCTCTCTGATACGAGAGACCCAGAGCACAACTCCTATGGAACTTAAGATGAAAGACAAAGTGAAAGAGGGGAGTAGGGCGGGGGAGGTGGGAGGGAGAGGTATGTAGCGGGAGGGACTAAAGGAGAGTGGGAAAGCCCTTGTCACCTTGACAAGATACATATGTGCACAAAATGCTCAACTCCATTGTAAACCTTGAATTTTGCACGTATACATATCAATAAAATGTGGGAAAAAAGAAATCTAGGCAGAAAGTACAAAGTTCCTGTAATTAAATCAGTTGACCAATGAATGTAGTATTAGAAGGTGAGTTATCTGGTCAGTAATTCTTGTTTTCTCAGTGATAGCTACAAGCTTTTGTCCTAGTTTTCTGCTAACGTCATATCACCTCTTCTTGTATGGTGATGCAGCTAAAGTGAAAATATATTTTACTTATCTTTCATCCTCAGACTCTGTGCAGTTTCTGCTCCATTTTGCATTCTTTGAAGTATAGATTTCTTGCCAGGATACAGATGAAGAACCTTTGTCTGTTTAACAGAAAAGTCTTCAAAACATAATCATATAATTTGTGGTAAGGGTAGCAAAAGCTTTTGTTTCATGTGATGTTAGACAAATTAATTTCCAGTGATCATTGAGTGACGTGGAGGAGGTGAGGTGAAGGACCAGCAAGGTCTCTTCTAGTTCACATGAGTTAGTTTGATACATAACATCCAGCATTCTTTTTCCTCATGCATATTTTTGCCAACACTCACTGAGAACACGGAATATATTTCATACTCCTAATAGTTATTGAGTTCTAAAAATTATTGTAGTGATTATATTAATATCAATGTTACCTTTAAGGGCAGATAATATGCAATGCATGATTTGTCTTGTACACAAACTTTCTAGAATTACTTTAATCCAGGTAAGTGTAAGTGATGTGTAGTATGTGTCTTAATCACACTGCTATTACTGAGACAAAATACCCAACACCTGCAACTTAAAAGAGGAGAGGTTTATTTTGGCTCAGAGGTTTAGAGGTCTGTGCATGGTCAGCTAACCCCAGTGTAGAAAAAGTAATGGCAGAAGTGGAAAACTCTCCACTGTGAGATGACCAGGAAGGAGAGAGAGGTGGAGGGAGCAAGGGACAGGATATACCCTCCAGGTCCCTTCCCTAGTGAACCATTCCTTCAACTTTTCCCATATGCTAACACCATGTAAATTTGTCAACGGAATAATTCACTAATCAAGTATAGAATCCCGACGTCCAATCACCTTGCAAATACAAGAGACTTTTGGGACATTTTATACTTAAACCTTAGCAGTATGATTCATGTCTTTTTTGCCTATGAGACTAAAAGACTCTAAAGTGTATTCTTTAAATAAATTAACATAATAGAAACCCTAAACTTTCATACTAGTGATAATGCCCAGTAGTTGAGCTTTTGCCTAACATGAACAAGGCCCTGGTTTGATCGACATTACCACCAAAAAAGTATTAAAATGAAATTAAATTTCTGTCTTTGTTGGATTACTTTTTACTAAAGTACAAATTTTTATTTTTTAAAATTTGTACTTTGTGTGTTATATTTTCTCTTATGGCTGTGGATATATGTAATGGGATATAAAATTTATTATTTTTTTAGAATACTGTGGGTTAAACTGGGGCTTCCATTGTGAGCTGCATCCCCAGGCTCTTCATTGTTTTCTTAAGACAACGTCTGGCTGAGGTGCTAAGCTGCCCTGGCTGGGTTAAAACTTGTGTGCTTCTGTCTCAGCCTCCCAGTGTGCTGGGATTATAGGCCTATGCCACCAGGCCCAGCTAGAAACTTTTGTGTGTGAGAAAACCTGATGATAGATTGATATAAGTATATTTTGCTTATGACAAACTTAGATGTGAATTGAGGAAGGGAAGAAAATTATTCAGGAGACTTAGTACACAAGTCAATATTGTAGCTATAACTTAATGTGTTCCAGGAACTGGAGAGCTCTCTATGTGCACTATTGACTTGCTTGACGTTCACAGCTATCTTGGTTAGTGTATTATTATTGCCATTTCATAGATGGGAAGACTGTGAATGTAGAGTTCATGTCCAAATTAGTACAACTACAAGGAGGCAGAGTAAAGATGAAAACTCATCCAATGTTGTGGTTTGCGTCTGCAGTGTTCCCCAAAAGCCTCATATGTTGGATGTAGTGGGATATATATGGAACTGTGTGCTTTTGGGAAGTGGAGCTGGCAGATGCTTAAGGGGGATTATGTGAATTTGTTGAGATTGCCAATCACCCAGGGCAGAGTTTAGCTGTGTGTGATTGACTTGTGGGCCAGGAAATGAGAGAAAACCATCCCCAGTGGCCCAGCTAGCAGTTTGAACTTTATTTAAAGGAAAGAAAAGAAACATTGGTACAGCTTATGCCTGAGAAAGCTCTGGCTTTTGCCTTGGTCTCCAGACATCTGCTTGCTCCTCTCTTACTTGGTTCCCTGTCTGCCATGGCATGAAGAGCTTTTCTCCAACTAGATCATGTGCTTCTACTGTTGTGGGCTGCCCATGAATAGACTCTGAGACCTTCTGAAACGGTGAGCTAAAATAAATCTCTCTTCTCTTACGTTGTAAATGTTGGATATTCTGTCCCAGCCATGAACAAGTAAGGCATGCAGTCTGTTGTCACAGCCTAATTCTTAACAATTACAGTGTTTGACTCATAAAATATGCAATCAGTGCCACATCTTCAGAATGTAGCCTCTTCCTTAGACATAATTGCATGTACTTATTTACAGTTATTTTGGTTATAACGAAATCCATGTTAAGGTCCAGTTATAACTATTGAGTACTTCCTGATGATCCTGGGATTGGAAAGGATATCATAAAATACAGTTCTGTCTTTATCAGGATTCAACTTGCCTGCATAATTCACTCTAAATAACAGATCAGGCAAGGGCACTTTTTGATGACTAAACATTCATGCCCTTAATATATTTACTTTAACACAATGTTAGATCAGTTTTGAAAGGGTGCAGGTGTGTTTGAGTAGCTTTTCTCTCCCAGTAGTGAATTTGTAACATTGGCAAAAAATGTTTTTGCACCTGGTTTGGACAGTGATAACAAGCTTTCTCAGTCTAAGAATAAATTTGGACTACTGTTTAAACTTTTTTGTATAATTTTAATATATTTGAATTCTAAATAGCCTTGGAAAAGCTCACTGCAGTACATAAATAAAATTTGTTTACATAGGTGCTACAAAACATTTCCTTTAACAGAGAATGTGGCTGTTTACAACAAATTAATAATCTCCAAGCAAAGGGGCCAGAGTAGAGGAAATAATTTGTTTGTGAATTCCAGTGTTATTATACATAGGTTTGAAATAAGTCTCCTGTTTTGAATCATTTTCCTCTTTTCCTCCAATACCTACAGTTCTGATTTTAATTCTTAGACACATGCAACTTGTTTCTGACATAACTTCTTACATTGGCTACTTCTGTGTGGGAAGCCCCCCTGCTGACCATCATTAAATGACTCCTCCTCCTCATTCTGATCCTAGTCCTTATGTCACCTTAAGTAGAGAGTTCTTCAGAGGAGTCTGAACCAGCTAACTAATCTTTTGTTCTATTTTATCTGAGGCCTAGCAATGTGGTAGGTATATTTTTGTTGGTGTTGATTGATGTGTACAATGTCTCGCTCCTCAACTACTGATATGAGTGGGTGTCTTTCTTCCTTTCTCATCACTGTCACACAAAGTCATTCTGCCTGGTAAATACTAGGTTCTCACTTACTAGTTGAGTGAATGGCTTTGCTTCAGGACTTGATAGTGCCAGCTGCAGTGTGTTTTATGAGCAAGATGATGAGTCATTCATTTTGAAACAACAGTGTACAGCTTTGGTGTTGGGTCCGAGGCATGGTCCCCGTGGCCTAGCCTAAGAGTTAAGGGATTTTACTTATGTACTTTGAACTTATGTGATTTTTATAAATCACATTACAAAAGCTACTCCCAACATATCTTTTTATTTTTTTCATATTATTATTTTATTATGTCCTATTCTTTGGGAATTACTATATACATTAAATCAGAGTTACAGCACTGTGAGCCATGTGAGGAAGTAAAAAATCATTTACCAAAAGAAAGTAGTAAAAATAAAATTTAAGGTAAATCTTTGACTTACATAAAGAAAATATATTAAGAGAAAACTAACTTGGCTATCATGAAGATTTTTTTTGCATTAAAATTCTGTATTATTTGCAATTTGTAATTTGAACAATAGTGAGCGTGGAGAAGGTAACAATGACGTAAGAGCATACAGATAAAAAATTGTGCAATAATCAAAAATTCAAATGAATCTCAGACTTCAATACATTGAGGGGTACATGATTCAGGAATTTAAAAATGTGTGCATTTTTAGCCATTGTGTGGATTCCATCAGAGGAACACCTGTCTATAGTCAGTCTTTGTTTTTGGTCCATTTCACTAACCATTATTTACTCAAAGTGGTCCCATTTTCATTCAGAATCTTCACATCTGTCTTTCTTTATGGCTGCATAGTATTTCATTTTGTATAGGTACCACATCTTCTTTAACCATTCCTCTATGTATGGGCAAGTAGGTTGTTTCAAGGATTTGGCTGTTATGAATTGTGCTGCTATACACATGGATATGCATGTGTCTTTATGGTATGTTGACTTTCTTTTGGGAACATGCCCATTCGAGCTATAGCTGTGTCAAATGGAATTTCTATTTTCATCTTTCTCATGAATCTCCAGACTGCTTTCCATCATGGCTGTACCAGCTGGCATTCTCACCAGCGGTGGAGTAGAGTTCCTTTTTTTTCCACCAACAATTATTTTTTGAGTTCTTGATATAAGCTATTCTTACTGGAGTGAGATGAAACCTCAATGGTGTTTTTATGTGCATTTCTCTGATGGCCAATGATGAAGAACACTTTTTCATATGTTTGTTGGCCTTTTTTACTTCTTTTGAAAGGCTTTTTCTTTTTTTTCATTTCAGCTGCTCACTTCTTGATGGGGTAATTTATTTTAGGGGGTTTTGTTTTTTTGAGTTCTTTGTATCTTCTAGTTATTAATCCTTTCTGAAGTGTTACTGGTGAATATCTTCTCCCACTCTGTGGATTCTCTAAGAGCATCTTAGAAAATGGGAATACATCCCATGTTCTTGGATAGGAAGACCTAATATTGTCAAAAATCACCATACTTCCAAAGCCATTACACGGATTCAATGCAATATCAATCAAAATGCCAACTGTATTCTTCACAGAATTAGAAAAAACAACTTTAAAATTTTTATGGAACCAGAAGAAATCCAGAATCTCTAAAGCAATTCTAAATATCAAGGGCAAAGCTGGAGGAATCACAATCCCAGACTTCAAAAAAATACTACAAAGCAACAGTGATTATATCTATGTGGTACTGGTACAAGAACAGATAGGAGGACTAGTGGAACAGAATTGAGAAGACTGAAACAAACCCAAACACCCTTAGTCACCTGATTTTTGACAAAGGGGCCAAAACAATCCACTGGAAAAGACAGAATCTTCTACAGATTGTGGTGGGAAAAGTGGATCTCCACATGTAGGAAAGTGAAATTAGATCCATATCTGTCATCACACACTAAAATTAGATCAAAATGGATCAAAGCAGAAACTGAACCTACCAGAAGACAAAATAGGTAAAACATTAGAAGTCATAGGGAAGAAACTGAACTGATCAGCTCCACAAGAAATTTCAGCAAGAATCAACAAATGGGACTACATTAAACTAAAAAGCTTCTGCGTATCTTTTTAAATTAACATTTTTTAAAGTTGCTTTTATTTTGTAAATTATGTAAATTTTGTATAAGTGAAATTTCTATGTCAATGATTATATAGCAATTATATGTATGACACTGAGTCAAGTGCTAAGTACCTGATTTCAGTTTCCCAGCACCACATAAACCAGGTGTGGTGGCACATGCCTGTAATCCCAGCACTCGGGAACTTGAGGCTAGAGGTTTGCTGTGAGTTCAGGGCCAGTCTTGGCTCCATAGTGAGTTCAGGACCAGCTGTGTCAAGTTCTCCATCTTAATTGTTTTGTTTTGTTATACCAGTACTGAACATGGGGCCTTTACACTGAGCTATGTCCCCAGCTTTAAATTTTTTTTTTTTTTTTTTTTTTTTGAGACAGGGTCTCACTAAATCATCAAGTTACTGAGGTTCAGCTCAAACTTGCTATCCTGTTTCACCCTCACGTACTACTGGAATTATAGGCATGTACTCCCATGCCTGCCTGCTTCTTCTTTTTTTTTTTTTTTTTTTTTTTTTTTTTTTTTTTTTTTGAGACCACAATCTTAGTTGCCAAGACTGCTCGTGAACCCCTGGGCCCAAGGGATCTTCCTGTCTTTAGCTGTGGAATAGTTTGGACTGCAGGCATGTGCCACTACTCTGCTTCCTCATGATTTCTTTGAAGTGTCCAGTCAGAGTTGTTAATATTTACATTGATGTGTGATTAATTGCCACAATTATTTTTTACCTTGCAAAATTGAAACTTTAAACCTATTAAAAAACTCCCATTCTTTCTTTCCCTGGTCCTGCAAATTTGACTCTACTTTGCATAAATTTTACTACTTTTGTAGTTAGTTACATCCTGTAAACTGACTCATATAGTGCAGCCTTTTCTTGTGTCAGGCTTCTTTCAATTTTTGTAATGTCCTCAAGATTTATTTTCATTGTAGTACGTAACAAAATTTCCTTTTAAAGTAGAAAAATATTCCACTGGATATATATGCTGCATTTTATCAGTTTGTTCATGTGCCAATGGACATTTGGGTTGATTTTACCTTAGCTCATGTGAGTAAGCAATTAACATGGGTATATAAATATTTCTTTTACAGCCTGGTTTCAGTATTTTTTATATATAACCAGAAACAAAATTGCTGAATCATATGGTGATTTTATTTCTAATTTTTTAAAGGAACCAACTTACTATTTTTTGTAGTGGCTGCACCATTTCATGTTCTTGCCAATGTGCACAATAGCTCTAGTTTTCTCTGTATCCTAACCTACACTTCCTTTCTTACTTATAGCTATTCTCATGGGTATGAAGAGGAGCAATCAAATTTTAACATGTCCATCAAGCAGTTGTCCATTGGTAAATATTGGACAGTATGGTAGACTTGTTACTAGGGTGATGGATCTTTGTGGGGAATGAGACTTTAAGGCTGAATAGCTTCTACACCTGCCTTGAACCTGTGCTGCAAAACTCATTTCCTTGCACATGAAAAGCAAGAATTTCTGAGGAAAACAGTGCTTGATAGCAGCCTAACCCTAGCAGTGTGGTTTCTGTCTAATATCATTCTATAGAATGATACCGCTTGTTGTTTATAGTAGTCCCAGAAGTCTGTGTTGATATGAACCTAATAAGACACTTGATGGCATTACAAAACTCTGTGACATTTAAAATATTATTTGTAAGGATGTTGCATGCTTTTCATTTTTCTCATGAAATGATAATGGTGATACTATTTCCATTAAATCTTTAAGTATTTATTTGTAACTTGATGGGTAAATATCTGTGTGTTTCCAAATCTTGAGCAATACCACAGTTTTATAAGGGAAAATAAAAGCAGCTACAGCAATATTTTATGTTACTTTAATTAAATATCCTTAAAATCAAAATGACTTTGCTATGCTTTTCAAAGAAATGGCAATGAAATCAAGGAAATTAACCTATTAGTAAGATGAAATATAATAAAAAATTGAGTATTTTCAAAATGCAGACAGTGCCAATGAATGGAAAATTAGGCTGTAAAAAATCTTACAGGACAGAAATAATAACATACAGATAATAGCTCTGACTTCAACACAAAGCATTTCAATTTTGCTACAAAAACTCTTCATTAAAATGCACCCCAAAATTTCATGGCTGCAAACAAGCATTTATTCAGTTCATGGCTTGGCTGAGCTCAGTTCTGCTGCTGTAAAACTGGCTCAGATGATGTTGGCTGGGTCGAGTACCGAGTCTGTGGTCAGTTGGTGAGTTGGCTGGAGCTGCTTGTTCTGAAATGGCTTTGGCTGGGATGACTCAGGTTTCTCCCCGTGACCTCCTAACCTCTGGCTGGCTAACCAGGGCACACTCTCCCGACAGAGCAGGAATCTAATAGCATCCTGGGCTTAGAATTAGCACACAGTACTTCTCTGTTGACCAGAGTGAGTCACAAGGGTAGCTCCGATTTGAAGGGTGAAGAAATATGACTCTACCTCTTTATGAGAGACACTGTAAAATTATAATGTAAAGGGCCTACCTATGGGGGAGTGGAGAGGTGCCTGAAAAATGGAAGACATTCTTTGTAATAACTGGGGTTGTTTTTGCAAAAAATTAACTAACATTCTGAATTTTGTGTTCACCATTCTCTTGCTTCCCTTTTAGTAAAATCTTATTGTTATATAGATACAAGTATTCTCAAAAAGTCTGTTTTTAAATTTAGCTATTTTGAGTTGACAAAATGGTTGGATGTATCATTTGGGCCCTACTTTTTCATATAATATTTGACTACTAAGAATCATTCATAGTGTTGTGTATTGCTCTAGTTCACTTGTCTTTGCCGTCTATGTAGATTTTTTTGAAAGCATCACCAGGGAATATTGCATTGTTTCTCTTATATGAAAAGCATGAAATGAAATTAAAGAGAAATGATAGGACTTAGGGAGGTAGACTTTGAGACTCTGTAGAGACAGGGAGGGGATTCAGCGATGAGGGAAGATTGAAAGTGGGGAAGGGAAGAGGGAATAGAAGTAATTGAGGTGATGTGTATGTGCTCCAGTTTCCCAATATGAATATTTCAGTGTATTCCAAACATATAATAATAAAAACTATGGGAAAAAGAAATCTTAAAGGTTTTCATTTTGGGGCTTTTCAGTTGCTTAATAGGTTTTGCTTTGGTCAGTATACTTCCAGTGGGTGTGTTTTCTAATCACATAGGCAAGACTTTCTCCCAGGCATGTGCTGTACATGAGAGTACTGTGCTTGCCAGGTATGTAAATGTTTAATCCCAGTTCCAAAGTAAGTAGCTAAATTAATTTGCTTTTGTACAGTCAGTGCATTATTTTTGGCTCTATATTCTACCCAATACTCTGCAGATTCTCTTTTATTTTTGTCATTCAACTAGTGTAAAAGCAGTTTCTTATTGTGATTTCATTTTATGTTCTTTAATCACTGAAGACATTGACTGGAAAATCTTTTTTATGTGTTTGCTACCCATTTGTTTTTCTTCTTTTGGCCCTTTGCTCATGTTGTTTGCCCATTTTAAAAACTGGATTCCATATGTTCTTAATTATTTGTAAGAATATTTTATTTGTATGTTGTTGTAAATCACAGAGTAAGTTATACCTTTGTGTTTGCTTGCATGTAGAATAGAGGTGCAAGCTGGTATCCTCTCCAAACATCACCTAGATTTTTATGCTTTTTTAGAGAATGGCTAAGAATGGCAGATGCACAGAAGAGGCTCTGAAGAAAAGGGAAAAGTTGGGAAGACAATTCCTTAAAGAATGTTTAATTTCTAACATAAAAACATATTCTTGCTGATTTCTTCAAGTTATTATAACACATTTCTTTTAACATCGTCTTGTTTGAGCATTTCTGAGTAATAAAGCAGGTGAGTGATATCATGAAAGAAAAATATAAACAACTGGAGTCCAGGTGTTGTGGTAAAAAGGAGGCTGAGGCAGGAGAATTGCAAGTCCAAGCCTAGCCGGGGCAATTTGGCAAAATCCTGGTTCACAGTAAAAGAGTAAAAAGGGCTGAAGATATAGCTCAGGGTAAAAGTCCTGGGTTTGATTCTCAGCGTTACACTGAATCAGTGCATAAATAAATAAATGATAAATATATTTGTTATAGAACTATACAATTTTGGTTTAACATGTTTATGAGATGAGAATTAAGACATAGGTATCTCTATGAATATAAACTGGAAAACCATAAGGAATTTTGGCTGATTTACAATACTGTTATTTATAGTAAATCAGAATAAATTGTTACAGTCACTGGTAAATCTAAAACCCTCAGAAATATAAGAAATATATCACAAGATAAATACTTTTAGATATTTAAGCCAGTGTGGTTGTCAGAAGCTGTATATTTAGTTAGTGCATTATCATAAAGTAGCACTCAAGTTTAAGTTACAAAACTCAGTTGTAAAATGTTTTGGGACTCATTTATTGATACATTTTTCTACAAATGGTAGTCTTCTAATTATTTTTTCTCTTCTTTGTTAATTATACAGTCCAACAAAGTTTGGTAGATTATATTATTTTTGAATTGGAAGAAGATGTATTTCTATCTACATATCATGAAGAAAGCATGTTTTTCAAATGTCATCAAGATGTAAATGCTGATAGTTATTTTATGGATTGCATGAATTTTTATTTTGTTTTCACAGCCTTTCTCTTTTAGCTTTCATAGGAGGTTGAAAAATGTTCTGAAAAGCAGTGTGCTTCTAAATTTGTTCCTTACCGACAGGAATTATTTGGAAGCACCTGAAATATGATATGAGCCTTGGAGAAAGGTACCACAAGATGATAGCATGCATGATTACAAAGCAGAGAGGTTTAGAAAGAGCAATATATTTTTGGAGAAAAGGGCAAGCACACCACTTGGAATGCTTTATCAAGAGAGGGATACAGAAGTGAAAAGTAATCCCTCTGCTTTATTTGGCATTATTGCAGTATTCGATTTTGGTCTTTGCATCTGGCAAATAATATGGAGACTCTGGAAAAGGTCCAGCAAAGATCAGCAAAAGTGATGTAAGGAATGGGGACTAGGTCCTAAGAGAGGGCTCTGTGGGACCAGGACTGTTTAACTTGGAGGAGGGAAGATGAAGGGGTGATTTAACTGTCTTCAAGTATTTGAAAGGTTATTATATGGAAGATGCAGAACAGATGTTCTTTACTTTCACAGGAGACCAAATAAAAGGAAATACTTTTAAATTGTAGCAAGAGAAAAAGTTCAGTTGGTTATAAAGATGGACATGAGTAGAAAGAAGGGATTAAATTTTGAGACAGGTAACCAGGGAATCTGGGAAGTCCAGTCCATAGAGGTCTTTAAAGCCGGGGTAGATAGCCATCTGCCGTGGCCGATTGAACTGTCCTTCCATCTCTGGACAGGGAGCTATCTGATGTCTCCTTTTGAAACTTCTCCAGCTCAGATTGTGTGTGTGCTCTTCTCACTCTGTGGAGTTGTGCGCACAGCAGTGCCTTAGGAGTGCTTACCTAAGGGTAGAAACAAGAATTCAGCGGAGGTTGAAGTCAAAGGCCTGGTATTTTCTGTGGTTGTTTGTTTTCTTCTTCACTCCCCAGGTCATAGTTATTGGACCTTGGAGGAGAAGGCGTTTTTAACCTGTCCATTCGTAGAATTGTAGTATATATGGATGGCCTTTTTCTCTGAACTTTCTAGTTCTGCAATGATAATTTAAGGAATTACTAATATAATTCAGATTAGGCATTGCGTTAAATAATTGCACTTAATTGGGGGGGCAGTATGTCTCCCCTTTCACAGATGAAGAAACTTATAGAAATTCAGATATGAGCTTAATGTCGTCCACCAAGTTAATGAAAAATTCAAACCCTGGCCTACTTGATCTTTCTCTCATTCTACAAAGAAGTTGTACACTCTTAGATGCAGTCTCCACTTAAACTGACAGTTTTCATTAATATTAAGAATTTGGGTAATTCTCAAAAAGTTAAGTTTTATTAGGTGGACATAAAGGATTATGTGTTGAATGAGTGAAGACCAAGACCTAAGTTTAGGATAAAATTAGATGACGTTTTGTGATACATGTCATAATTAAATCATTCCCTTCTACAGAAGAATTTCATATAGCTGAGGTTATTTGTTTTCTTTTACTATTTGACCCACAGTTGTGATAATTGACTGGTGACCTTTTGAATGCTTACAATTTAAATAAGCTCCAGAGTTTAAGCAGTTATTAGGCTTCTGAAAGCTTTAAACATGGGTTACTGTAAACTTAAACAGTTAAATTAAACCCCAATAAGGATATAACTATGTAAGATGAAATTCAGAGAAGTAGCAATGCAACTTTCCATTTAATTCACTAGTCTTTAACTGTTCTTAATTATTTCATTTTATCATGGCTCTCTATCTACAGATGGATAAAAGGAATGTAAATAATCTAAATATTAATTGAAAATTTAGCAGTTAGAACTCTATAGCATCTCATTTTAGAAAAAATGATTTTTCTCATTTATTCAATAAGCTACTTTTGAGAACATAAAGATATATATATCATATACTCTTGATTCATTAGGTAATAAAAAAGTGAATTTTTTCACTATTTTGTTGCTACATTGTTTTGATATCATCTGATTTTTAGGAAACTGAGTAAAGTAGCTATTAAGAGACTTCTAATGCTATTTTCTATGTTCAATTTCTCTTGAGTTCAATAATTTAGATATCACATTACTGTAAATACAGTGAGAGAACCATTAGACACAGGTATAATAATGATAATGATAATAACACTGTGCATGCAGTCTTAGTGCTCACGGAAAGCATCAACTCTGTTTCTCTCCAGGGGCTTTTTATAGGACGAGAACTAATCTAGCATACTGCCTGTGTTCTCTCTGTGAATCCTTGTACTACTTAGGAACCAGGGACGTTTGTTAGCCCTCCTTGTATAATAAACTGAGTCACAAGTGGATTGTATATCTAATGTGGGTCACTCATCTAATGAATGGAAGCATTAGGATTCATACCCAGCTAATCTAGTAATCATGCTTTTATGTTATATGTTGTGCTTCTTTTCGGAGGCTACCTGCAAAAATCTTGTAAAGTTGTTTCAGCTGTCCCACATTTGTACACTTTGTTTCTGACCTTGCCTCAGAAAGAAGGAGCTGAAGGGTTTGTGGAGTAGGGTAACCATGGGACGTGGGCATCTGCAGTTTGCTCTGTGGGAAAGGGACATTCTTTCCAGCAGTTTTGCACATCCAAAATTGTGAGGAATTTATCTCATTTATTTTCTGGATTATGAATTCTAAGATGGGGTACCTTGATGCAAACACACCTCTCTGCCTATCTATTTTCTCAGAAAATCCCCAAATTGAAATAATCTCAGTTTTTTGAGATAGCAATTATCTTTTTTGAGTGGATATGCATTTTCTTTTTTCAGGCTCAAAATGATTTAGAAGGTAGGATAGGACTTCTAGTCAAGATGGTGGCCGAGTGGTAGACTCACATAAAAAGTTGAGAGTATAATTAAAAATGGTCTGTTCAACTTAGCTAGGAGAGGAAGGAGCACAGCAACAATTGCAAGGCCACAGGAAGATCAGAAATCTTGAAGATACCTTAGAACCAGAGAAAACCAGTAGCCGAGGAAGCAGCCCCAGGCCAACAGAGAGTGGCCCGGAGCCCCGGCATCCACAGGTGGAGAAAAACCTGGAGCCTGGAACCTCTGACCAAGGTAAGCACGAATCTTGGAGAAGTGGGAGTTGACAGCAGCTGGTAGCCCCAGCCAGCAGAAACTAGTCGCCAGGTAGTGCAAACTGCAAGCACACTGCTTTCCCCTAGAAAAGGCCACCTGGAACCTAGACTGCAAGCAATATATGGCAGCCATAACAGGCATTGATGTAAGTAGGAGCCATTAAAAAAAAAAAGAGCTTAGAGTAAAAACAGGCTCAGAAGAGGCCATTCTTAAACAGTGCCTAGGAAAAAACTAGCACATGAGACAGGGAGAGGAGAGAAAGACTGCTGAAGCTCAGGGGTGGTAATGGGAGTACCTTCGAGGGTGGAGAGCCCTGCTCTTGGGAAAGGGAAGCCAGAACACATGGGAGAGCTTTGCTGAGGTGATCATGACACCTCAGAGGCCATTGGAACATTAAGTCCTCCCTCACTTCCTACTGTCAAAATAGAACTCAGAAATTTGGCTCTTCCCCCATACACCTTCATACCTGTTCAAAGAAACCTCTCAGCTAGGCCTTTAAAGTGAAATCCATTGACAATAAAAACATGGGAAGAGGACAAAGTGACAGGACACCCACAGCAATTCCTGAGACCCCACAAATTAATGTTATGTGCCCAAAATAGTAGAACTCATAGGGAAGGAAGTCAAAAGCAAATAAACAAGTCAAACAGCCAGTTCAAAAAGATATTGTGAAAGAAATGCAAGCATTGATCAGCAGGCTTAAAGGGGAACTTACTAAACACATAGTGGTTCTAAAGGAGACAAAGCTTGAATGTAGAGAAGCCACAAATAAAAAGTTGGCTGAGGTAAATAAGGAAATGTGAGATACGAAGGGACACTCTGATAGAGAAGTGGAAATTTTGAAAAGAAATGTAGCTGAAAGTCAGGAGATGAAAAATACATTTGGAAGTAGGTTAAGTCAGTTCGAACATTGTGAGTACAGAATTTTAGACCTTGAAGGCAAGGCTGAAGAAACAAATTTTATAATTAGGCATGACTCCGAACTTAGAAATGAGCAGAATAGCTGGATACAACAGCTGATGGGATGATTCAAAGAAAACTGATCTCAGAATTATGATGGGTGTGGGAGAAAGATCAAAATACAGCACCAAAGGTATAAAGAATTTATTCACTGAAATCACACAAGAAAATTTTCTAAATCTAAGAAAAGAAATTGATTTGCAAATACAAGAAGCTAACAGAACACCAAATAACCTCAACAAGCAATGAAACTCGCCACAACATATCATAATCGAAACCTCAGAAATGCATCATAAAGAAAGAATATTAAAAGCAGCAAGAAAAAAACCCCCAAAACAGATATTATTCTACCAAGGCAAATACACTTGAATTACCACTGATTTCTCAATGCAAACTTTAAAGGCCAGGAGAGCCTGGAACAAAATCTTTCAAGCTATAAAAGAGAGCAAGTGTCAACCTAAGTTGTTGTATCTAGCAAAATATCCCTGAAAACTGAAGGGGAAGAAAAAATTTTTCATAGCCAAGAATCCCTAAAGAAATTTGCAACCAGCAACCCAGCATTGCAGAAAATACTTGAAGGAATTGAGTGAGACAGAGACAAGCAGCACCAAAGAATATAGAGGAAGGGAAGTATCTAAAGAGAAAGTGTAACCAAAAAAAAGACATCAATCATTTGATTGGAATCTCGCTAAAACAGTACCAGCTTTCTTATAAAATCTGTGACCACCCCCACCCCTTTATTGTTTATATTAGCACATTCATTTGCAAAATTCAGCATGGGGAATTGTTGTAAATTCTTAATCTGTGGAACATTTTTTCACGTGTATGATGTGTCTAAATATTTAAAGGGTAGAATAGCAGAAACAGTGGTTTTGATTTGTGACATTTTTAGTTTTTCAAAAAAGCAAGAGTTGGTAAATAAGTGGTTTTTGGTGTCTTTTTCCTGAAACTGACATTGAGTGATAAAGCACAAAAGATGACACAGCCTTAGTTCATTGGCTGAGAACTCAGTTGGCTATTTGTTCTATCCATGCCTCTCGGATTTCATGTTTCAGTTTCATGCTCTGTAACTAAATTTGTAATAATGATCTTACCCATTTATTTTTGCTCCTCTTTGGGAAGAAACTCTTAAAAAATTCTGAATAACTAAATATTCTATTGTATCTATTGTCTCAGGTGTGATAACGTAAATGTCTTTTTTATAGCAGCACAGTTGATAATAACAAAATTTTGGAAGAAACTGGTATGCCTGAGTGCAGATGACTAGGTAAAGAGAATGTGGTATATATACACAATGGAGTATTGAAAAAGGATGCACCTTGAGATCATCATGCTCAGAGAAATGAATCAGTCCCAGAAAGTCAAATATTATATGGGGGTGATAGTGGGAGTTATGGGGTGGGGGAAGTTGTAAGAGGGTCATAAAGGGGGGGAGGAAGTAATTGTAATTTTGATGCAATGTATATGTGCATAAAATGCTCAAGTTCAATGTAAACATTATATATATGTGTGTGTGTACACACACACACACTGTACACGTGGTGGGGGGTACAAAAATGCAATATATCATACCACAGTTTTAGCAGTGGGACTCAGAATAAATGGGGATTGGTGGTGGTGTGTTTTTGGTGACAAAAAGAAAAGAAAGTAGGATAAAAAACGTTTAAGACTAAACATAATGTTGATATTTGTGTGTTAAGGAAGACTGTTGCATTTACTGTTTGTTGCATATGCTTCAAATGAGTGAGAGATTCTGGCCTTTAATGATAGTAGCCTTGCAACTTCAAATTAAAATGTGGAGTTGAATAGTTGGCTTTAATTTGTGATTTTAAGTATAAATGCTTCAAAGTTTATATATTGGAGCATTTGAGAAAATTTAAAATCTTAAAACGTGCTGTAAAGACTTCAAAAGGCTCGTGCAGAACATAGTTTGCATTTGAATAATTTTTACATACTAAAACTACTTATACAAGGGCATCAGCAATATGGGAAATATTTAGTTTGTGTGGGTTTAAGAGAGAGTGAGACAGTTGGAATTGTGCAGCAAATATGGACCCAAGTATAGACTCTGATATTGGTGGTGCTGGCTGCGACCATTGCTGAATGTGAAGCTGTAGGCATTCCTGAGCAGGGCCAGAATAGGAGGAGATACCAATACTGTTTATGAATTCACCTGTGATACCTTATATGGTAGGGCCTGGCTGTAAGAGATGTTTATAGCTGTGCAGATGGGTTAGCATTTGCAAATGTAGCCCATTACCTATAATAAAACCTTGTTTGTACCTACAGACTTTAAGGCTTGCTTGAGTAAGAAAAGAGGAAAGAAAATCTGAAACAATTAACAGGCCACTACACTGAAGGAACTATAGAGATTGGATATGTTATTGATTCTAGACAAGATGTAGCTGGTTCTTGTGAGACATCAGCACCCAGGAACTCAAAGTCTGAAATAAAGTTGATTCTCCTTCTCTCTCCCGAGTCTCTGAATCACCCTTTTCTTCATGCCTGTTTGTGTTCTTTCCTGTTTTTGATTGTAAACCTTTTTCTTTTTCTGTGTTTGTGACACAAAACAAATGATAGTTGCAGTGCTCTTTGTCTTTCTGTCCAAGCAGTCAGTTATGATAGAAGCTGAGGTCACAGTTGTACATCTTTAGGAGAAAAACAAACAAACAAAAAAGATTAGCACAGGTCCATATGCTCTGACTAACGGTGGGGGATCCCGGGAAGGGGAGCAGTTGTCTTGGGGTAGGATGCAAGAGGCACGCATGACATTGATGGGCATTTCTGGTGCAGCAGGACATGGCTGGACAATGCAGCTAGAGAAAAATCTAAGTTCTAAATAGAAGTCAGTTTAAAACATTTTTTTTTCTAGAGTAGCAAAGGATTTTCACATAGTTCTAAAATAGTTTTTTTTTTTTTAAATCATGTTTCAGGAGTAAGATGAAGCTCAGTCAGTGATTTGCCAACTGTTTCTTTTTCTTTTTTTTCCCTTCAGCATATATATATATATATATATATATATATATATATATATATATATATATTTTTTTTTTTTTTTTTTTGTAAGTGAAATCTAGTGTGTACTCTTCAAGTTAAAATTGATGTGGGTGAAAGCAATGGCTGAATATTGTAGGGTCTGGGACGCTCCCTTCCTGTTTTCTAAAATTAGACATGCACTGTATCCTGGTAGGCTTAGGTTTCTGTTGATATTTCTATTCCTAACTCTCTCTGCATCCTCAACATCCACATGTAATTATTCCTGTCTTCTTAGGGGAATTTTATCTTTCTTGACATACTTATCTAATTTTGTGCAGTCTTCATTTTGGTGCACCGTTTTAAATTTATTTATTTAGAGATAGAGTCTCACTCTAAAGTCCTGAACCCACTGTGGAGCCCAGACTGGCCTTGGACTCATAGCAGTTCTCCTGTCTCAGCCTCCTGAGTGTTGGGATTACAGGCATGTGCCACCACGCCCAGTTTATGTGGTACTGGAGAATCAAACTTTAGCACTTATGTGCTTTCTAGGAAAACGCTTTAGGCACTGAGCCATTCCTCCAGCCCCCTGGCGCATCATTTTTATGTGAGAGATTTACTTATGTCTGAGTTGAGTACAATACCATGAAGTGTGAGGCTTTGTTAAGCATCTGCATCCTCTGCCCCCAAACCGTTGCCTGAAATGTGGAAGCACTAACGTACTAGTTGTATTGGAGGAAATTGGAGGAATGAACACCAAACCGCAGATGTGGGTGTGCCATGCCTTTGAAAAGATTCTAATAAAAGTGTAGTGGTTGTGCAAAAAATAGGTGCTAATTTAAGTCAACTTAAGAATGAAAATGTAACCTCTCCTTGGTACTGCTACATTTGTGGCTATGGCATCTAATGAAACTTTTTCAGTCTTTCTGGATTTAGCTAATGGGTGATTCAGGCCTGAGAAATAACTGGAGAGCTTAGAAGCAGCTACTGATTTTTATGTTTCTGAGTTTTTGCTCAAATATATCTAAATTGTGAATGAAATCAAGTAAAAACAACTTTGCAAATGTTTACCACTTGCATAAAAATCAAAGTTGGATAAGATTTTTGAGGATTATTAGTATGTGCATGATTCTTTCTCAGGCTGTTAAAATCTCAGTGAAATACATTTTTGAATTTTATTTTTCACTTTTTAAAAATTTGACTACTAAAATCGTAATTATATAGGTTCACCTACGTATGGGTGGGAAGTAGTATTTTACTTTGAAATGTTATTGTGAAGTGTTAATATCTGTATTTATGATGTAGACATACGTTCCTTTACTATGATTTAGTCGAAAGATATAAATTCAAACATTAGAAATTGGAATTTATGAAATAATTTTGGGCAACAATAAATTAAATTTTCCCAGTTCAATTTTAGACTTTTCTTAGGATGCATTCTATTATAGGAAATATTTTTCTACTGAAAAGAGTTTTAGATCTAAGGTTGCTCCTTAGATCTCAGAAAAATTGTAAAAAGATATTTTTTAAAGTCTAAGTACTAGTGGGTAATTACTGTCCGTTGAAGTTGACTGTTTTGTTTTTATTTTCACAGAGATCATTACAAAGCTATGCAGAACAGAACATTAGGATATGTTTGAGGTAGGATAGACGAAATAATGATTGGCAAAATGGGGAAATGGGAAACTGGGAAAATTGTAATTTTAAAATTTTACTAAAAAAATGCAGGGGCTGGAGGAATAGCATAGCAGTTAAAATGCTTGAAAACCCTGAATTTGATTCCCCAGCACTACAGAAACTGGGTGTAGTGGCACACATCTATAATCCCAGCACTCAACACTCAAGAGGATGGCGGCAGGGGGATTGCTATGAGTCCAAGGCTAGCCCAGGCTGTGTAGTGAGTTCAAGATAAACCTGGACTACAGAGTGAGACCCTGTCTCGAAACAAAACAAAACAAAACAAATAAAACACCCCTGCGACTTCAAGACATAAGACACAAAAGTGACTCATTGTCTTCCAAGAAACTCATTCTTCTTCTTTTCCCATCTCCAAAAAAAAAAAAAAAAAAAAAAAAAGGAATTCCTAAGGGCTTTAAGGACACAATAAATTTATAAAGTGGGCTTTGGGCTTGTGCTTTTCATCTCTGTCTCCAAGGAAGCAGCAGTATTAGTGGCAGGACAGTTCCACTTTGAACACGTCTGTAGTTTTACATTCTGATGTGCCTGCCAAATGGGTAATCCAGCAGGCAGTAGGAATACATGTCCTAGATCACCCATCTTAAGGACACCACACACCCACAGAAATATACCCAGGTCCAGGCCCTAATGCATGCCTCTCAGAGGCCTGTATTTTATTCTCTCTGAAGTGTACTTTTGAAGTTCTGCCCAATAAACGTTCATGCTTTTCACTGATACCTTGTGAAAATTCTTTTTCTCTGACAGAAATCAGCTAATTTGCAGCCACCTCATGTATGTAGTGAGTTGATGTCTTTATCTCTTCTTTGGGGAACCCCCTCAAACCTCATCAAGTGACAAATTGAGAATTATATCCTATGGAAAGGTTAGGGTAGATGCCATTTTTGATGAAATTGCGTACTAAAATTTCTGGAAAGCAGCTACATGAAACATCCTACGCGGAGAATTGACTGCAGCCAGGTATACGTCAAGACCGAGTGATTTGATTTAAGATTAGTGATTTGTGGAGTGGTTGGACTGTTGCACAGACAAATTTTCTTGGACTCTTTTAGCCTTCTTTCCTTCTCTGTGGCCATGTGTTGTTCCCCTATCCTTCTTATCCCTCTGACCTAACATTCCCATGATTCTGAAGTAAGCCCTTTTGAAATGTGTGAACAGACTCCCTATTTTTTGCCGACCAAAAGGCTATGAATGTCATCAGGTAGCATCTGAGGCCTTTAGCAGTTATTTCTCCGCTTTAGTATAACCTGCCTACCTTATGACTCTGCCGTCATATTTGAAGAGTGCCTTGATTTATGCCCATCTTTGTTTTGTAACTACAAAAACTGCATGAAACTGTTCGGTGTTGGAATGTGGTATCTGAGGTCAACTGAATTTCCATTCCCAGCCATGGTCAGTGGTATTTGGCTCTAGAATAAACTATCTCGTATTCTCTTTGAGCTTAGAGATGTCCTCTGTATGTGTGTATGTGTGTTGACAAGGTTATAAGAAAGCAAACAAGAAATTGTTCTAATAGCTTTTGGAAAAGCATTCTTTTTATGGATCATCAAAGTAGAAGCAATTAACACACTTTTGAAAATATTTTTAAATGAATGTGAAGACCCTTTTAGATGCATGAAATTAGCTTATTAAAGTGGTTTAATTTGTATCGTACATACAGTTGCATCATACAATGTGAAAATGTGAAAAAATATTGAAAATAAGTACAGATTGTCTTTAGTATAAATGCCAGAAGACTGAGCAATGCTTGTGCTTTGGAAGTGTGATTAAAAAGTAGGGTTTTATTACAGACATCTTTATCGTGGATCATCTTTTGTGTTCATCCTTTTGGTATTTCCATTTAAAATTGTCCTTTGTACTACAAACTTGTTATGTCTCCATGTCAGATCACACTTTTTCTACTACAAATTGCTCTGTTTCAGGCTAGTCCTGGTCTCATTAAGTAGCCCAGCTGGCCTTAGATTCACAGCAGTTCTCCTGTCTCAGCTTTCTGAGTGCTGGGATTTCAGTTGTGTACTACCATACCCAGCTTATGTGGTGTCAGGGAATCAAACCCAGGTGTTGCAGTTTGCTAGGCGAGCTATATTATTTTTATTTTTACATTATTTCACTTAATTTTGGTGGGTTTGGCCAAGGACCTATTTCCTATTCTCCAAGGGTTATAACTATGTAGCTGAAAACACATTTAAAGCAGATAATTAATACAGAATCTCCCCATTGTTGTAAGCAGCAGGGCTACTTGTTTGTCTGATATTGTATATCTACACTTTTCTTCCCCACAGAAATAGAACAAATATATCAGTTTCTCTGATATTTCACGATCTTTCCATAGACTTACCCCACTAATCGTTGGTTTTAGTCAAATGATCCTAAGTCTCAAGAAGACATTGCAAATGATGACAGCAAAGCAAGCAAACCAGATTATAGAAGTCTTATAAGTTATATCATTGTATTGTGAGTATTGACTAGAAGAGTAATTTACAATGATCTCTGTGTTTAAATGTTGGAGCCTGGGGACAGGGTAAGGCCCATGACTTGATTGTTCTGAGAATGAAGGTGACTGGAGCAGGAAGTTTACTCTAGCAGCTCACTATCAGTAAAATAGTCCTGTCTGTGGATGAGAGATCAAATAAATACCTTTGGTAGGGTGGTGGTTGCTCTTTCCTGGAGGTGATTACTACTTGCCTTTTCAGTCACTATTTGGATGATAATTAGCCAGCTTTATTGTGCCAGAAGGATTAATTCCACAGTTGGGTGTCAATTTGTCATACATATTTCCTATTCCACTGCATTTAAGAATGTTTCCACTGCTTCCACCCGAGATGCATAGTGATACCTTGTGTTTTGGGAGGTTTTGACAGGAAGTGGTGGCGTTGTGCCCCAGTGTTTTTTGGCATGTGGCATCCAACTCTCTTCCTTTTAGATTTTTGTCCTGCTTTGTTATCACTAAAATCTTAGGTTGGTTTTGTAACTCCAAATCCTTTAATAGCTTTTCCTCATCCATTGCTAGTACTCACTTTTCCCATCTATTTTTCTGTGGATCTCTTTCATGTTTACTTTAAACAAAACACTCACTGTGCCTCAGCAGAGTCTTGAAGTGTCTTTCTCCTTGCCTTTTCACACTCCTTTGCTTGTTCATTTGTGGAGTAGCTATATACTGGGGCCTGTCCTGTGCCAGGTGCTGCTTCATTACTTTTACCAAGCAGGACCTCTTTCCTACTTACCATCCTGCTTATTATTCATAGCCCAGCAGGAGCACTCTGAATGACCTTCCTTGATGTACCCTCTTTGCTCTGTTGGGGTCTCATAATGTATTGTTGTATGATCTGTATTGTTAACAAGATGTCACCTTCTCTTTGGCACTATTACTCATGCAAAGCTTTTAGTCCCTCTGTTAGATTACAGTCTCTTAGAGGACACACTGTTATAGCTCCTCCATTTCCCCCATATAATCCCTTGCATGGTATTTTGTAGGATTTTATAAGCATTTGTGGGGAAAAAAAGGAATAAAATTAAACTTTAAACCGATTAAATAAAGATCAGGTTGTGTGTTGAGAAGTTAAGAAGCCAATGTACTTGCTTTATGATGTTTTACAGTCTTGGTAGAGAAGCTTTCTAAACAGTGCTTCCTTGTTGGTTATTTTGTTGTATTTTGTACTCTTACTGCCCTCTGCCTTTCCCTTGTTTTAAATATGCGAGTCATAAAAAACACAAGAGAACATGATTTAATGCACACCAAATCAGTATTTGAAGTTGGGTTTCTTAGACCTCTTGGAAACAAAAACTTCGGAGGTCTGAGGATTCCATGAGATTATATATAAAATGTTGTGGTCGAGCCAGTAATTTTTCTGTTTACTAAGAGATCTTTTATGTAACCCACCCCTGAAAAAATCACAAAACCCAAAACACCTGTTTTCTAAATAATCTTTATCCATTTACTTTATCCTGGCATTTCAAGAAAGGTCGTTGACTGGCTCTTTTAGAAACTAAGTTTTATTGTATAAATTTCAGAGATTAGCATGATTGTCAATAAAGCTCCACAGCATACAAATAATTACTTAAGTTTACTGAGAGACCATTAGTAAGACTCAGACAAGAGAATGTCAGTGTGTTTTCTTTTTTCTCATCTTACTCAGGTAAAATTAAAAAAAAAAAAAAAGTAAAGTCAAAAGACCTAAGGGCTGTTGAAAGAGCAGATGGCTTGTTTTCTAAACATTAAAAGACAATGAAAAAATGCTGCCTTGCCAAAGGCCGGTCAAGGTTTGGAGAACAGAGAATGCAGAGGCTCTGGATGTGACCTTTCCATTGCAGTGAGTTAGTACTCAAAATCATATACCTTATCTCAGTGCTCTAGGTCAGGCCCTGGTGGGACAGGCCTGTAATCCTGTTAGCACAAAGAAAGAGTCTGGCAGAACCAAAAATAGGACCAGCAGCAAGTGAATTTGGAGTGAAAGTTTATTGCGTCATGACCTGTTCATGGCTAACAGGCCCAAGTATTAGAGCAGACATCAGGAATAAGGGACAAAGGGGATTAAAAATGTTCAATGGGAAAAGAAAAGAGGCAAAGTATAAAAAAGGCTGATTGTGCAATGAATAGAGGTTTTATGTAATGTAGGTGAATTAGCCAGCATGAGGGTCAGGGATTGGGCTGTTTAGCTGATGTGTGGGATGGGGATTGGGCAGAAGAGAACAAAACAGAGTTGCCTGATAGGTTGGGTGAGTAGGGTTATGTGTTAAGTGGGACAGATCCCTGCTGGGGGTCAGGGTTGTCATCATCAGTTGGCCCCGTGCCAGGATCTGCAAAATTGTTAGTCAGGGACTGAAGAAGTCAGGTTTCTGTGGCTGACAAGGAATGAGGGAATTGCTATCTGTAAGGCAGGGTCCTATATAGAGAGCCAAGCGGTGTGTGTGGGAACCGTGAGTTCAGCACAGGAACCCCACACTAACATTCTGGGAGGTGAAGGTGTATATCTTACGCCAGGACTGAGCACTGTGGTAAAAATGTATGCGCATAAAGGCCACCTGTACACTCAAAAATGAATAAGATGTGTCTGTTTACAGGTGGCTGATAGTCTGTCCCCACTGTGTAAATAAATAAAATATAATAAACCATTATTATATGATCAATGTGTATTCAGTATACTTTTATTTTTAGGTATTTAGGCAGAAAAATGTTCTCTATTCTAAAACCCATTTAAAAAACCTTATATTCATTTTTATCATCACAAAATTCCATATGTATCTGTTTCTATCTAGCTGTGTATATCTATGTATCTGTATATATATATAAAAATATATGTATCTGTATATGTATAAAAATATATACTATATATATATATATATATATATATATATATATGAATTAGGTATACATGCAGAGGTTTAGGAAGCATTCTTACCTTTGTGCCGTTCTTGAAAACAGCTGTTTAAGAAGTACTCTAGATTACCAAAATAATAGTCAAATTAATAATGGCTAAGTCATGGTATAATGGGCTGTTGGTAGTTCCTCAGATGAGTAAGGTGTGATACAGATTTAGTAGGGATTGCCAGATTTGGCAAATAAAATTGCACAATGCCTGGCTAAATTTCATTGCTAGAATCCTGTTCTTACAAAATTTCTAAGCCTCGCTTTCCTTCCTGGGATCAGAGACAGTTTAGACCAGTGCTTTCTTTCAGAGAAGCACCTGGCCACAGTTGGAACTGAGTGGTCCCCAGTTCCTATGCCTCCTGCTGGGGGAGTCCTTTGACTTTGTACTGTGCTTATAGAGAGAACCGGAAGTCCCTGGACCTGCAGTACTGGAATCTGTGGGGTCACCTTAGCCCCTGAAATGCCCCACATTTCAGGGGCAATTTGCAGATCATTTCCTTAACTGGCATTGTATTTCTTTTCTGCATTCAGGGCAAGACTGAAGCACTAGAATGGTGTTGCCATACAGATTAGGTAGGTGACATATTGGTTGTAGGACAATGGGTGAATGCAGGGCTCCTGGAGAAAGAGCCTTTAGTTAATGCCATTTGTGAGACCCCTGGATTGTTCAGTGTTCCAACAGAAGGGCTGCCCCTGGTCTCCTGCACATGAAGGATGATTTCCTGCTGTTGGCACCCAAGGAAGTTATACATCCCTCTGTAGACAGCCCTTCATGTGGCTATGCTCCAGGGCCAATGAAGACATTTGAGATCACTGCCGAGAGCATCAGTGGACCCTCTTGACCAGTATCCTCCTTTGTCTCCAATATATTTGGATGCACGTTTTCCTGGTCAATTTTTAGTCATGTTACAAAAGGGAAAAGTATTCCTTGCTCTAGTGGGACTCTTTTTCTCTGTCCATGGCTCTTCTCATAATCTTCCCACTGTTTGTGATTTATAAAGGCCAGGTTGCAATTCTAAAATAAAGAGATCACATTTTCTTGGAATTCAGTAATTATGATTTGAAGTGTTCAAGAGAAGGCAGCATCGAAAGAGGTTTGTTCTATAGTATAGACTTAATATGACTGGAAGAGGAATTATTATTCACAAGCTCTGAATAAGATTTGCTTTAGTGATCATCATCAGTGAAGCACAATGTCATTTGCTTGAGAGCCCCTAGAAACCAGGTGGCAGTAGGAATGAGACAGCTTCCTAAAGAGTGATGAAATCAGCATGTAAGAACTGCAGCATTAGGACCCACAGAGGCAAGAAGATCTGTATCATGTGGATGGAACTGGAGGACATCATCTTAAGAGAAATAAACCATAAAATAAGGGAACTGGAAGGAGAAAGCGATTAGTGGGAAAGATGCTGGGATGTGTAGGGGTGGGCAGGGAGCCAGAGCAGAAGGAGGGAGGATGGACATGGCCAATGCATGATGTATTACATAGGTGTACGGAAACAGCACAGTGGTTCTTTTTCATTTATGCAATTAACATGTGTTAGTGATAATAAAAGAACTGTATTGTTTTAAATCACACACGCCCTGAAGAACCCTTCCTTAACCCATTAATGATATTGGTACTTTTTCCTTGCTGGGAGAGAACAGCAGATTCATCAAGAACAGCAAACAACAATAAAGGACATGGAAAGAAAGTGCACAAACCTCTTCTGGAAGAAATGGTAGAGGCCTAGACTTTAGGAGAAATCTTATTTACTAACTGGACAATTAAAAATTATTTAAATACTTTTTAATAACCCTTATATTTAATTATCATCTGTCACTGGACATCATATGTACTGATTTTTAAAATACTTAATCAAATTATAGATATGGAAAAGAGGCCCTGCATGTTCCAGATAAGCCCAGCCAAACAAGTACAGTGGTTAGTGGTGTCCACTTGTTTTGAGAGGCTTTTGAGGGCCTTTCTACTTGTCGTACACATTTCTTTTAATAATTGGGGAACTTACAATCTCTCCAAGACACAGGCAGGGTATGGTTATTGCTAATATTTGAATGTGTCTCCTAAAAAGCATGTGTTGGAAACCAAATTCCCAATGCTATAATATTGAAGGTTGGGGCCTGAGGAAACGGGGTTGGCCATGAGCAGAGAGTGAGCGGATCACTGCCCTTATTGTGAGAGTGGCTCTGCACAGTAGATGAATTCAGCTCCCTTTGCCCTTCCACCATACACTGGCACAGCAAGAAAGCCTTCGGCATATTTTATCTCCTCAGCGGTGGGCTTTCTAGCCTCTAAAACTGAGCCAATAAAGTATTCTTCATTATAAATGGTCACAACACAGGTATCCTTTTAAAACAGCACAAAGTATTTAAGGAAGTCATGTATGGCTAGTGTAGTGATGGATATATGGAAAGGAACATCCCCCATTTCTGTATAGAAATCTTAAAAATGTATGGGTGAAAGACCCTAGACCACTTGGGAATTCAGCTTCATTTCAACCAAAATTTGAAAAGGTTTTTGAAAAGTTTCAAAATAAGCTAAATTTCATAGCAAAGTTAATATAAAATGATATTAAATATCTGATTTACATAATAGAACAATAGGATCATGTTATATAAAAGAATTTTAAGTTTATTTATTTATTTATCTGTTTCTTATACTGGAGATCAAGTCCAGGGTCTTCACACTGAGCTACAGTCCCAGGCCATTTTTTAGTTTTTGATTTTGAGACGGGGTCTTTGTAAGTCTCTGAGTTGCCCAGACTGGCCTTGAACTTATGATCCTTTTGCCTCAAACTCTCAGAGTGCTAGGATTGTAGGCTTGTGCTACTTGGCCTGGCTTTGTTTTAAATTTTATAATACATTATAATATATGATAACATTTATTTTTGTGTTGGATCAAGTCCAAGGCCTTGTACATATTAGACAAGTACTTTCCCACTAAGCTATATCTCCAGCCTGACGCACATATATTTAAGACTTGCTCTGCTATCTGTAAATGTAAAGTGACAAGATATGTAACACTGCATTAAATACTTGAGGACTGGGGAAAAATGTGACATCATAAATAAGATTGGCAAAATTTTGAAAATTGTGGAAACTGGATAATAGCTACTTGGGAAAGTCAATATACTACTTCCTTTGTGTGTTACATTTGGCTTAATAGTGAAAAAAGAAAGACGTAAACAAGTCACTTGACATACACTGGTGTCAAGCAGAGAGAACATGCTCTGCAAATCTTTACTGTATCACCACCTTCCCCTTTCCTCAACTTGGAGTTTTCATGGCACCCTTACTCTGGATAGCTGAGGCATAGCAAACTTGCAGTAGTAACTGAATTGTAAGCACTGCCTTGTATTCCTCTTGCAAGGCCTGTCTCATAGTCTCTCACATGATTGGGTTTTCACACTGTTGACCCAGTAATTACTTTTGGTGGACTGCCAATAAATTTGTGCAAATAAACAGTAAATGCTTAATTCATTCAAGTTGACTTGAAAGCAATAATTGCATGATAAAGGAACAAATTTTTAGCTACTGCTGCTGGAAACTATTTCTGCATGGGAGATGATAAAAAAATTCTCCTCCCTGCATCTATCTCAATGAGTACAAGTGAATTTCTGAAAACAACACTAGTAGACCTGGAGGGACTTTTGTTAGGTTTGGGGTTAGTATCACCCCTTGGTTTTCCTTGGGGGAAGGGTGGATCCAGGCTTCTGTGAGGATAAGGTTTAGTGGTGTTTTCTTATTCCATTATCTGTCCCCAGGTCTTTCACTTGGAATCTTTGTAAATGCAGGTGTATAAATAGAATTGTTTTCAATTAAAGGGAACCTTGCCCTTAGCAAGCTGGAACAGTTGTGCTCCGCACCTGCAGCAATAACATTCCAAAGAGATAATATACCGAATTTTAATCACTTGTTGCCCTGCTACATATTCACTGTTTAAAAACATTTCCTTTATTGTGGGGATGTTAGTAAGAGGGCAGTGTTGCCAGTTAAGCCACTGAATGGTTCAGGGAGGGCTTTTACACTGTGGAATAATTATAGTCTTGCGTAAAAATAGCAGAATCTTAGTTTAAAGTGAAAAAGTCTGGTAAACAAGCTTGCTGAAAGCTGATCTCACCAGAAATACTTCGAATGTGTATGTGTATGAGTTTAAACTTGTGGATGACATTGCATCTTTGTTCAAGAGCACAAAAGAGATCATTTAGTCGAAAGCTATGTATAATTGAAATTTTGATCGCATCATTATATTTCATTAAATTAGCCACCAAAGGGAGTGTATTGGAGATTTTCGTGCTTTCCACTTTTTTCTCCTTTCAAAAAAAGATTTTTAAAAACCATTAGTCTGGTACCTAACATGTTGGTTATTTTTATGTTTATTTATCTGATTACATTTAATGCTTGCTTATTTGGGATTAGTTCAGTTACTTTTAAGAGAATAAAAGACATAACGTGTATTTATTAGACATTAACTTTTATTGTATACGCTGATGTGATCTTTGCACTGTGTTTTGCTACATACAGGAAAAGGAATGCAGGTGAAAGTGCCTGCTGTTCTTTATCCTTAGAGAAAGAGCAAATCTGGAAGCCAGAATAAAGCGAATTCAGGTCATGGATCATACTCTTCAGAGGTTCAGTATAGTTTGTGGTTTTCTGAATTAGCCTGTTTTTCATAAGAGCCTTCTAGGTGGGCTCATGTGAAAGTTGATTCTTGGGTCCCTGGCTTTGCTGAGTCCTTGGCTGTGTGTTTAACAAGCTCTTCAGGTGATTCTTTTGCTCAAGTGAATGTGAACAGCAGGTAGTCATTAAGAGCAGGTGTTTTGGCCTGGAATGTCTGAGTTATAATCTTGTTTGGCCTACATAATAGAGTGCTGTGGTGAGGAAAGCAAGAACAGGTGCAAGCCTCAATTTTCTCATGTATAAACTTGGGGCAATAGTGGTATCCACTCAAAGAGCTGCTGTATGGATTCAATGAGGTGACAGGCAATGTCAGGTATTTCCCATAATGCCTGTGGGAAGGTAAATATCCAATAAATATCAGCTGTCATTATTATGGATAGTATAGGATTCAGTGTATGTTCAAATGAATTTTCTTGCCGTTTTCAAATCCATCAACTAGTTTAACAGCTAAGGTATTACTTAAGGTGGGTATTTGGGCCATAGTCTTGTCTTTCAGCTCTGTGTATTAATTCAGTCTTTCTTGTGCTTTCTAAAGAAAAGCATTTAAAAAAAATTAACCTTTTTCTTGAAGTGATATCCTTGTCAGTTTGAAAGGTGATTTAAAAAATACTCTTTGGAAGTTACTTTTAAATATGTATGCACAAACAGTGTGATCGTGTTTGTGTAAGTTAGTCTTAACCAAATATATTGAATATTGAATATAAATTTGGTATAAACCATGAACCATCATAAATACCAAAACTAAAGGTAAATTTGTGTATTTTTATACTTGCTTTTGGAGAGGAGGTAGATGGTGCTGGAGTAATATGAACGAGTGAAGAAGAACATGAATGAATGGTGTAAGCTAGAGTGGATAGCTGAGCACGGCCTGCCTACTAGGATGCTCCTTGGCCCTGTATCTTCAGTGTTGAGGGCGCCCTTTTCCTCTTCGTGTAAGGAGATTTCCTGCCAGATGAGGGGCTTATGATTGGCTTCAGGAAGAGAGGCATGTGTAAGATGAGAGAGCTCTTTCGGCTCTGCTGTTTTCTCAAACGTCCAGGTGCTGCATTGTGGGGCGATGTGTCCTAAGCCCCACCCACACATCCCATCATTGCTATGTTTGTACATCTGTCAAAATTCATTGTGAATGCACTTTTCTTCTTTCTTCATTTAAATAGCCAGCTGCAAATTATGCAAACTGATTATATTTTTTACTTATTATTTATTTTTTTATTTTATCTCTCTCTTTTTTTGAGTCAGGATTTTGCTCTGTTGTCTTGCTCTGTTGTCCAGGCTCTGCCTGAACTCATTGTATAGCCTGGACTTGAACAAGCAAGATTAGCAAGATTTGGAGTGACTGCATCACTTTATTTAAATATATAAAGATGTGGTATAATTACTACAAGTTTTCTAGTTTGGTGATCAAAATCTTAGGGAGGCTGGTATTCTTTTCTAGTCTTTGGTGTGTCGTATTCTTTGCTGTATTGAGACTGCTTATAAGTTCATAGAAGCCAAATGTGTGCCTTCCTTTCCGAGTCTCCTGGTAGCTTGAAATAGGCCAATTGCAGGTGTATTGAACCTTACAGACCTGCATAAACTCTCCTCTGACCCCAAACCCATCAGGGACTGATTCTTAAATATGTCCCAGTGTTTCACTGCATGAGTTTCTGAGACTGTATTTCATGTTCTGGTACCCTTTCTGAAGGTCTTTCCTCGTGACTCACTTGTTGAAAAAAGTGCTTAGAATACACACTTGTAATGAGGGCAAAAATCAGAACATGCTTAAAAACACATACTTCTTTCTTTCTGGCTACCTCTATTGTTGGGAAAAGTTATAGCTTGTGGAATGTCAAAAGCTGTAACTAGAAGTACAGAATTAAACGAGGCCTCTGGGAGTGGGCAAGACAAAACTCACAGGTATACAGATAAAACTGAGATGGTTGATGGGCTCAATAGAGAAATGAGGTTTGTATATTAATTTTCTCAAGTATCTCTTAATTTTCTGTTGATTATAAAGGCTGGTAACATCCCTGTTGCTTTTTATGTAAATGTTTAATAAATTAAAATTTTATATTGATACAGTTTAACATTCACAGGCAAATAATGGAAATAGCATGAAGATTTCATGTGCTCTTTGTTGAATCTCTCTCACTGTTGATGTCTTACAAGCTACAGTGTAACAGAGCCAGCAGGGGGGTTGCCATGGATGCTGTCAGGGTACAGAACATGTTTATTACCCTGAGGATGCTTCCTCCTACCCTTTTACAGACACACTCATTCCTGCCCACCTCGCTCCTTCCTAACTAGAATGTTCTTTTGAGCACTCACCTAACAAAGGATATCTTGGTGGTTTCGGATAAAGTGGCTGTAAACATTATCACTATAGAAAGAGTATTGTTAAGTATGCACGAAGTGGCTGTAAACATTGGTGTACAGGTTTTATGTGAATCTATGTTCTTATTTTTCTGGGATAGATGGCCAGGGTGTAATTACTGCATTGTATGGTAGTTTACGCTTCTGTTTTTAAAGAATGCTTCACGCTTTTTAGGTTCATTGTGCCATTTTGCATTTGCACCAGCGAAGTATTGCAGCTCTGATTCTCTGCTTCGTTGCCAGCATGGGGTGGCGTCCCACTCCTATCTGAGCTGTTCTAGTAAGTGTGTCATGCTATGCCATTGTAGTTTTAATTGTGACATACCTTTTCAAGCCATTCATCCATTTTCTAGTTGAATTTTTTAAAAATTTAAGTTTTAAAGAGATTATTTAATATGGCCTAGGTACTTTATTGCAAGGCATACTTCGTAACTTTTCTCTGGAGCTGTAGATTATCTTTTATTATTATCACATGGTCTTTTATAGGGTAAAATGTTTATCTACCTGGGAAAAATCACATCTTTACTCAGTCTTTCCATCTATGCCATGATGGCTCTCATTTATTTAGCTATTTCATTTCTTTCACCAGTGCTGCTTTTAAAAATATAAGATGTATAGGTCTTTTATTTAATTCACATGTACTCAATTTTGCTTTTGGCAACATTAAGGACTCTTTTATCTTTAGTTTCATTGATTCATTGGTTTATTGCTATTGCATGGTGTTGTAACTAATTTCTGTGTTTGCCTTGTGTCCTTGATTTTGCTAAACTCATGTGTTCTAAAAATTCTTTTTTTGGACTCTGGGGTTTTCCGGGTAACTAATCATGTCACATACAAATAAGGACAGTTTTAATTCCTTCTTTCTGATCTGTATGCTTTTTCTTTTCTGTGCATTCTTTGTTTCTGTGACCTCCATTGCTTGATTGAATAACAGTGGTGGGAACACATATTTTTGCTTTAGTCCTCATCTTAAAAATATTGGGTCTTTTGACAGTAGGATATTGTCAACTGTAGATTCTTTTGTGTTCTCTTTATCAAGAAAGTTCCTCTCCATTCCTCTTTTTCTAAGAGTTTATACTGTAATTGGGTGCTTACTTTTGTCATTTTTCTCATCATGGATGACACAGTGTTTGTTCTGAGGTCTGTTAATATGATACGTTACTTGTTCAGCTTTCTAATATTGATTCAGCTGTGTCCTTAGAATAGATCCCATCGGCCATAGTGTGCATTTTTTAATACATTATTGTATTCTATTTGTCTACCTTTGTTAATGGCATTCACTCTATAGTCATGAAAGCATATTGCTCTCTAGTTTTCTTTTGTACTTCATTTTTCTAGTTTAGTCGAAATGTAATATTAGCTTCCTAAAATAAGTTTGGCAGTATTTGTTACTCTCTTATTCTCTAGAAGAAATTGTGTTGTAGAATTGTTTTAATTCTTCTTTTCATATAGGTTAGAATTCTCTAGCAAAACCTTCTGGACCTGGAAATTTCTTTTTGAGATTTTAAAATTATGTATTGAAAAACTTCAATGATTATTAAAGTATTCAATTTATCTATTTTATGATTCTTGAAGTTTTTCTTTTTAAAGAATTAATCCATTTCATCCGAGTTGTCAAATTGTTCTGTGTAGAGCTGTACACAGTATTTTAAAATCATCGTTTGGCATGTTTGGGTCTGTCGTGCCACCCCCCAGTCACTTCTAACACAACTAGTTATCTTCTCCCTTACAGTTGTACTAGAAGTGTGACACTTTGATTGATCTTAAAATAAATTCAGCTTTTAATCTCACTACTTTTCTCTATTGTTTATCTGTTTTCAGTTTTCTTGATAGCTTTTGTTTGTTCTTTGTCCTTTTTCTTGGTTAGAGATCGTTGTACTTTTCCTAAGTTCTTAAGTGCCTATACTATTGATTATAGAATTTTTTTATTACTATGTTGTAAATTTCTGTTTCACCACTGTTTTTGTGTTCTGCCACATATTGTATGTTGTATTTCACTTTTATTAGGTAGTGGAGTTTGAACACAGGATTTGTTCACTAAGTTGTATCACCAATCCTTTTATTTTTTTCTTTCAATTATTTTGAAACAGGATCCTGTTAAGTTGGTAAATGGAAGTCTGGACTTGACCTTGCAGTCCTGCTTCAGCTTCCCAGAGTGCTGGGATTAAAGATGTGTGCCATCATACACGGCTCATTTTCATTAAATTTAATGTATTTTATGTTTTAAATATTTTTCCCATTTTTATTAATATATATATAATGTTTACAATGAACTTGAGTATTTGTGCACCTATATATCACATCAATATTATGATCCCTTCCCCTCCTCACTTTCTGTCCCCCTGTAACTCCCACTATCACACCCATTTTGTTCTGTAGAATACCTGTGTTCTGGGTTTCCCAAATGAGAGAACTCATGCGATATTTAACATATTTAATCTTCTAAATCACCACATATTATTTCAGTTCCTCACCCCTAGAATGGCAATATCTTGATGCCTCGTCTCTGGGTCCAGCAGAGCCCTGTATTGGGACGATTTTGATGAGAAGTTTTTTTTTTCTGTATCTTACTGTATCTTCGTTGAGATTCTTTAACATGGCCTCACCCACCAGTCCACAGGAGAAGTGAACTATAACAATGAAATTCATCAAGAAAATGTGAGGAAAAAAAAGTTCAATTTCATATTCCTTAGGTGAATATTGGAAGGTGAATGTTTGTACATTCAAAGACCATGCTACATTAGATGAGCTTAAGTCTGTATTGAATTGCTGCATTAAACGAACTTAAATCTATATCACATAAGTATGTTTCACTTAAAGCAGTAGATAGAATGGCATACTTAAGTATTTCAGATTTTTTTAACTTTTGTAATTTACTCACATTTCACTAATTACTAACATTTTGCCAGATTTGGCTTATCATTTTGTCTACCTATCCATCCCTAACTTTATGCATACATATTTTTAAAGATTGTATACAAATTCCCTGTATTGAATGGAATTATTATGTTTTGAAAATTTATATACTATTAAAATGATAATTATAGAGGAAGATTCACAGATTTTATGAGAAAGCTGGTACCGGTTTAGAAGGATACCAATCAAATGATTCAAATATCAATCTTTTTTTTTTTTTGTTATGCTTTCTCTTTAGATGTTTCCTTTCTCCATGTTTTTGGTGCTGCTTGTCGCTGTCTGTCTTAAAGATTCCTTCAAGTATTTTCTGCAATGCTGGGCTAGTGGTTCCAAATTTCTTTAGGGATTCTTGGTCATGGGTCATGAAGAATTTTTACTTCTTCAATTTCCAAGGATAGTTTTGCTGGATCTAACAACCTGGGTTGACACTTGCTGTCTTTTAAAGCTTGAAAGATCTTGCTCCAGGCTCTTCTACCTTTAAAGTTTGCACTGAGAAATTTGCAGTAATTCAAATGGGTTTGTCTTGGTAGGATAATGTCTATTTTTCTCTTGCTGCTATTAATTTACTCTTTTTATCTTGTATTTCTGAGGTTTTGATTATGATATGTCATGGTGAGTCTCGTTGCTGGTTGAGATTATTTGGTGTTCTATAAGCTGCTTGTACCTGGAAATTAATTTCTTTTACTAGATCAGGGAAATTTTCTTGCACTCTTGCAGTGAATATATTCTTTATACCTTTGATACTATCTTCTGCTCTTTCTCCAACACCCATTATTCTGAGCTTGGTTCTCTTTGAATCATCTATCAACTGGTGTATCCAGCTACTTTGCTTATTCCTAATTTTGAAGTTGTACCTAATTATAGCATTTCTTAAGTCTTGTCTTCAAGGTCTGAAATTCTGTCTTCACAATATGTGACTCATCTTCTCCTGCTATCATATACATTTTTTATATCCTGAATTTCATCTATATTTCTTTTCAGATTTTCCACTTCCCTATCAAAATATTACTTCATATTTTGCATGTCCTTATTTACCTCAGCCAACTTTTTTTTTTTTTTTTTTTTTTGGCTTCAGTATGCTCAGTGAGCTTTGTCTTTATTAGGACCACTATTTGATTATTGAGTTTCTCTTTAAGCCTGCTGATCAATGCTTGCATTTCTTTGAGACTGTCTTGTTTGGACTGTTTTGAACTCACTTATGCCTTTTTGACTTCCTTCCCTATGAGTTCCACTATTTCAGGGCCCATGACATTACTTTCTGGGGTCTCAGGCATGTCTGTGGGTGTCCTGTTGCCTTGTCTTCTTCCCATGTTTCTGGTGTTGAGGGACTTCACTGTAAAGGTCTAGCTGAGAGGTTTCTTTGAATGGCTATGATGGTGTTGGTGGGGGTGGGGACTGGGATTCCTCTGAGTTCTTTGGTGGGAGTAGGCAGTGAGGGCAGACCTAACAGCCTCATGGCCTCTGAGGTGTCTTGTTCATCCCTCAGCAAAGCTCTCCTGCCTGTACTGGCTTTCTTCCCCCAGGATGGTGCTCACTACCCTTGGGGGTGCTCCCACTACCCTGAGCTGTTCAGGAGGTCGGTGCCCTTTCTTTCTGCTCTGTAACTGTCTCTTCTGCCAGTTTTCTTCCTTGTCACTGTGTAAGAGTGACCCCCAAAGCCCTGATGTACTTTTCTTAGCTTTCTTTTAGTTTAATCAGTTCAGTCTCGGACTCTGTTTCTCTCTTTTTAAATGGCTTCTGCTTAGATTATTGCCTGTTAGGGCTGCTGAGCTTTGCTTCCAGCTGCTAACAATTCCCACTTCTCCCTGATGCCGGCTTTTCTCAGTCTGAGGTTCTGGCCTCTGGGCTTTTCTTCCTCTGTGGTCTGTTGGGTGCAGGAAGCTCAGGGCCGCCCCAGCTGGCGGACGTTGTTCTCCACTTCCTATATGTCTTCGGGATTTCTGACCTTCCTGTGGCTTCCTTTCGTTTGTTGGGGCACTCCTTCCTCTCCCAGTGCAGTCAGATATTCCGGGCTCCATGTGGGCTTTGCTCTGTCCGCAGATGCCTGCAGCTCCCAGCTGTTTGCAGCCCGCCTGGGGTGACTCTCTAGGCTGCTGCTTTGCCCCTCTGCTTCTGACACTCCTTCGGGATTTCTGGTCTTCCCTTGTTCTCCTTTCAGTTGTTGGGGTATTCCTCCCTGTTCTAGCTACATCGAACAAGTGTTTTGACTAAATTCTTAACTTTTTAAAAGTGGGTCTATGAGGAGACTTTGTGCAGCTCTATTATTCAGCCACCATCTTGACTCAGAAGTCCCACTTTTTATATTTTTGATTTTGAGAGAGGCTCTCTTTAATTCCTCAGGCTGTGCTCAAATTCTCCAATTTTTTTTTTTTTTTTTTTTTTTTTTTTTTTTTTTTTTTTTTTTTTTTTTTTTTTTTTTTTTTTTTTTTGCGTCAGCTTCCCAGAGTGCTCAGAAGACAGGTGAATCAAATTTCAGTGTCTAAGAATTTTCCTTCAGATTCCTGTCTCCTCCCATGATACTGTGTCCTCAGCTCCACCCCAAGGTCAAGCCTTGAGGACGCCTTACACTCTTGTGACTCTGTGGCCAATGTGCAGGCAGGACCTGGACCTTGGTGGGGAGCATTATACGTGGCATTGTCCCACTTCCACCCGCTGGCACTTTGGCCTGACATCTGCACAACAGAGGGCTTTGAGGGGAGCAGGAGAAGGGTCATGAGAGTGTCCCCATGAATTCACAGCTAGGGGAGGGATAGTGGAGTTTTGAGCGTGCAAGCCCATGTGTGGGAGTGTGCTCGGTGATGCTGAGTCAGTGCTAGAGTCACAGCAGGTGTGGAACCCCACTTTATCCCAAGGAGTTTCAGCAGGTCTGCCAGTGTATTTTCTTTTAATTTCCCTGAGAATTCCTCTTTTTCCCTGCATTATTTAGAAGTACATTCTTTAATCCTTAAGTATTTGTACAGGTTTTCTTTGGTTAGCTTTGTTGTTGCTTCCTATAATTTTATAAAGGTATATTTGACCAATAAAGATTGTGCATGTCTATGGTATGCAACACAATGACATGTTTATATGAGGCATGATCAAAAAATGCTACTGGGCTGGAGGAATAGTATGGCAGTTAAAGCATTTGCCTAGCAAGTGCAACACCCTGGAGTTGATTCTCCATCACCGCATTAGCTGGTGTGGTGGCTCATGCCTATACTCCTAGCACTCAGGAGGCTAAGACAGCAGGACTGCTCTGAGTTCAAGATGAGTCTGGGCTCTGTAGTGAGTTCAGAATAGTCTATTAAAAATATGTATGTATATAATCAATGCTTATATTATTTTTAAAGCTATTTCAGTAAAAGGGACGTTGCCCCTTATCCTCTCACAATATTTGATTGCATTCAGACATACTTATCTCATTGTTATTGCCACTTTCTGAAGCAATTCTAGAAGTCTTCTTTTACGTCTTTAGTTATGCTGTCACGGCTGCTTCCGTGTCTTAAATTGATTTAAACCATTCATTACTTGTGGTCACATTGACTTTGGGGAAGAGCTGGAAGCTAACTCATGCCAACTCAACTGAGTCAGGTGGGTGAGGACACAGTATCATTTTGTGTGAACCCGCTTTTCCACTGAGCAGCATTCATCAGCAGCATTCACCTAATTTTTGATCACATGTCCTCAAGTCGTGATAAAGGACTTTCAGAGTGCTTTGGAAAATGATAAGAGGAAAAGGCTAAATATGTTTGAAGTGAGTGGGAATATTTTGAAGTATATCCATGGCATTGTGTCTTTTTCTATAATATTAATCATTAGGCACCCACTGTGTTTTTCAGATCAACCCCTTTATATTGTAAAATGATTAAATTGAGTGAATTAACATGTGTACCACTTTACATACACATTTTTGTGGTAATAACATTTAGCTTTTATCTTCTTAGTAATTTTCAAATATAAAACTTGGTAAGTAGTCTGTAATCTGAGCACTAGGGAGGCTGAGGCAGGAGGATTGCCAAGTCCAAGTGAGGTTAGGACCAGCATGGGCTACAGAGGAAGACCCTGTCTTAAAAATAATAAAAAAACCCCAAAAAACAACCCCCCCCAAAACCCCATTAAGTATAGCTACCATTATCAGTAATATATCTCTAAAACTCACTATAATTTATTTTTAGTTTTATTATTTAACTTTTATATTATTTTTAGTTTTTATAATTTTTATATTATTTTTAGTTTAATTACTTTGTTTTTAGGGAATCACAATTTATGATTTCTGTCCTTTTAAATAAACTTTAGGTTTGTTTTTATAGGCCAGCATATGATTTGCCTTGATGGATAGTTCTTGAACATTTGACATCTTCTGTTGTTGAGTAGAAAATTCTAATAAACACTGATATTCGGTTGGTTAATGGTATTGCTAATTTCTTCTGTATCCGTGTGATTTTTGTCTCTAGTTGTCTTGCTAGTTGTTGAGAGAGGGAGGCGAGAGTCTCCAGTGCTTTTACAAAAACACTTGAGTACTTTCAGTTTTTTTTTTTTTTTTAATTTTTCCTTTCAAGTCGACCAGCTTGGACTTCCCACATTTTAGAGCTCTGTTTTTGGTGCACATTCATTTATGATTGCCATGTCTTCTTGATTAGTTGACCCTTTTGTTAACTAGATAGTGTCTTTCTTTGTCTCTGATAATTTTCTTTGGCCTGAAGTCTCTATTGTCGAATAATAATATAGCTCTACTCCTGTTTTCTTTTTATGTTTGCATAATGTATCTTTTTCATCCTTTTACTCGTAACCTTCTTTTATTATATTTGAAGTGATCTACTCATAAAATACAATTACTTAATGGGGTTTAATCTGTTATGAAAATCTCTTTTTAATTGGACTAGTTAAATATTTGTATATAATGTATAGATTTGTAAGGATTTAAGTCAACCATCTTATTTTTGTGTTTTGCTTGGCTTTTTCCTTTTTCGTCTTCCCATGGATTCTTGAATTCTTCTAGAATTGTAGTTTGACTTTTATCTTTTTTTTTTTGTATCTTAAACATATTTTCTACATATATTTAGAACCAGATCAGACAGCATTGCAACATTTGCTTCAACTACCAAATATTTAGCTGTTGTTTTACCACTTTCCTTATTTCATTCTGGCTTAAGTATTACTCAGCTGCCTCCCTTATTCTTTATAAAATATAAGCCATAAGTAATGACCTATAAAGGAGATAATATTACTACTCATGTGGGCTGAGGAACTATTATTACCATCCCCAGTAGGGTTGGGGTTGGGAAATAGGGCTGAGTTTAGTGGGGAGCAGAGAAGTATTTTAGTTCCCATCAGTTGTTTCTATAATCTTTTAAAATTTTGTTTAGACTATGAACTCGAATAGAGTTGGTAATCTTATGTGAAGGAGTAAAAACTATGTTCCAAAACCAAGTATGACTTTTTTAAAAAATAGTTTTTATTTTTTAGTAGTTTTAGTTTTGTTTCAGGGTTTCATGTGAATAAAGTCTAGGAAAATTAGAAGAAAATATCCTCAAACTTGTGCCTGTTTCTCAGGGCTTTTGCATCTCAGTAATATGTCAGTTGGATTTCCTACACTCACACTCTCGGTATGACCCATTTTTGCTGGGCTCAGTTAATTTTTGCAGCCAACTCAGAGGTAATGACGGAGGGATGAGTATAAAAATATTTGGTATGAATATAAAGTAGTTTTGTTCTAAAGAAATTTTGGGGGAATCTCTGCATACATTGTTTTTCTTTTATGGTGATATCTAGGTTTCTCTCAAGAGGGGCAAGTAATATTGATTAAATAGAGATTTGTTTCTATTCAAAATTGAGTACTCATTAAAACAATTATAACTCTTTTCACACTCAAGTGCCATGATTTACAGTAACAGATAAGTGATATCTAAAGGAAAGGGGGATTTTATGGTCAAAAGAAACTGAGAGCAAATACTGTCTAAAGATTTTTATATGAGTATGTAATAACAACTCTGAAAAGCTGTATCATGAAGAAACACCTGTTTAATTTTGCACTTCTAAAGCTTATTTCCATAATTTTTTCCATCAATATATTTGATCTCATTTTGATGGCACAGATTAATAATTTTTAGCCTGACTTGAGAGATGAATATAAAGTAATTTATTTAGCGCCTACTGTGTGTGGAATACTGTCATTCATTTCCTGGCCTTTTTATGGTAATAACATATCTGTGACTTTCCTTTTCATCTCCTGTTCAGTAAGTTGTCTTAACCTACATCCTCTGAACAGGTTACAGTGAACAACATGAATAGTTCCAAAATTGTCTGTGATAGTTTGTGTAGTTGGTGCACATTTCTGTAGGAAGCATCATTACATTAAAACTAGATCCTCTATGAATTATATGCTCCCCTCCCCCCAAAAAAAGAAGATTAAGACCTACTCTTCTCTGTGAGAACCGGGAGATAATGGCCACTGTCAACCTTGTTTTCCTTTCCTAAATCAAGGAGCTACATTAAACAAATTAAACAGGATTTGAAAATACATTCTAATATGCTAGTGAAGGCATTTAGAACATTGTATTGTTATTTAAAGTACTTACAATGCTTAGAGTTTGTATAAAAAGGCAAGAGAAAACATAGTGTTTATTTTAAAAATACGTAATAGCATAGTTACCTTTTATTTTTCTTTACTGCTTCAGATTCTTGATGTCTCTTAATTTTTATATATTATTATTAATTTACCAGGGGTCAAATGTTACCATTTGTTGCATATTAGATGATTCAATGAAGACAAAACAAAGAACAGTTGATTTTTCCCCATTTTTATTAGAATATATAAATATGTGTGTATATGATTAATATATATATATCATATACAGTAATTACATGGAGGTTGAGAATATATATATTCACAGTGGTTATATTGAGGTTGAGAATTTTGTATATATATATATGTGTGTTGCACCAACTACCAACAGCTGATTTTTTTTACCTTCTTTCTTGCTTGTTCTTTATTTTTATGCTAGAAAGTTTAGAACACTTGTAATTCAGTTTATCCAGGCAGTGTTTCACTTCCACCTTGATCGTGAGAGCGTGTGTAAAAAGGTGCCAGTAATGCTTGGTGCCACATATACGACAGGGTCAGAAGCAAACCCAGGGTCAGCCGGGTAGCCACTTCTATGCCAATTGACTGCATATACCCTAGATTAATACGTAATGAAAGTGCTCAGACATGGCACAGATGAAATCGTCTCCACCTGTCCTATTAATAACCCATGTTATCTTCAAATAATAACCGCCAGCCCTCCACTTGCAACATTCCATCACATTTTAAAAGATTCAACTCCCTCTAAAAACAGTAATGGGAAACCAAGGAAATTATAATCTCCAACCTTTTTTTTTTCCCCTCAAGAATCATGAAAGTGTGAATTTTCCCTTTGCAAATGTTGCGTAAAATCCTGATTACAAAAGTACTCAACAATTTAATCGTAACATCCATACAGTTAGTTGTTTCTTTCGGCCAGGGCAAAAGCCAATGATGTAGTCCCTTTACGTATACTGGAGATTCTTTACACAAGTCCACCGAGTAATGTATCATTGCTGCAGTTTTCAAAGAGAACAGAACTGGTCAATTCCTGTGAGTCCTTTTTGCACAAAGAAGACTCAAGAGCAGCTCGGCAGGGCCTGGAGCCCTCCTGCCAACTTTCAGGCCCACCTACTTTGTCATCAGGTCTGAGAGGTTAAGATGCATCAGCGGAGTTTCAAGCCATTACCACCACATGGTAGGCTGGCGTCAGTGGACGGGATTCTTCAACTAATGTCTATAAAGAGTACATTTATGTTTATCGCATTTTTTTTTTTTTTTTTTGCACTGGTCTCTACAAAAATCGCATGACTGGAGTCAGTGTAGTCCTTAGCGTCTCCGTGACATCGATAAGATCACACTTACTTCCTGCAATGGCAACTACAATATTAGGTGGGCCATGCAGCTGAAGCTCCTTCACCCAGTTCTTTAACGTGAAAAATGTCTCCTCTTTCGTGATATCATAAACAATAATAGCTGCAGCTGACCCCTGGTAGTCCAGCTGTATCCCAGATTAGGAATATATGTAGCTCATTTTGGTACTGGACAGTCTTGGTCATAAAAGATGCCCCTATCGTTGGGTTGATGTTTGGATCAAAACTTTCTTCTACAAACCGCCAAACAATACTTGATTTACCTACACCAGTATCCCCCAGCAGGCACACTTTGAGCTCCCGCAGAGCCATGGCCCGGAGTTGGGAGAGCAGGCCCGCCACTGCCCTAAATTGAGGAGGGTGAGGCCGGGCCCATCATGAGCATCCCCCAGCGGCCCGGCCCATCATGAGCATCCCCCAGCGGCTGCATCATGGCCCAAGGCCTCCGGAACACCGCTACCACCGCTGCCATATTGGGACGCGGGCCGGGTTCCCAACAGCTGATTTTTAAGAAACAATTTTTATTTCAAACCATTTCTTGGAAGAAAGCAAAGTTAAATTGCTAGATAGCAAGATACTGCTGCAACAAGTGGCTAACTGGATGTAACAGAACTCAGAAGGATGAGATTTTTGCAGTGTTTGGAGAGGCCCTGCACTTTGCTCTTGTTTTTGATACTTTTTCTGGTGTCTATTATGATTAAATGTCTTGGTTTTGTTACTGTATTTTCAGTCACCAGTGACTGTCCTTTGCTTAATTCTTCGAAGCTTCAATTCATCCTGCTACTATCCTATCCATCCATTATCTTTAAAAAATAAAATTTAAATTGGAAACAGGCAGAGGGTATTATTTATCTGTGTTCTATAAAACAATATAGGCAAGATTTAGGTCACAGGGTATAATGTTAATAGTTTAAATGAGCTACTTGGGGATGGGGGAAGGCTGACCTTAGTATCCCCAGCTTTTAACTAGCTGGATTAGTCACTGTAGGAAAGTAATGTGCAGAGTAACATATGAAGAAAACAATGTTTCCCTGAGGGAAATGATGAGCTAATTATGGTAAAAATATTTCAGCAATAACATTGCATTCATTTAAAGTGAAATCATGAATAGAGGTAAACTAATATTTCCAGAATTATTGACACTCTATACACAATGTGTGTATTTTTCTTGGCCTCAAAAATTTTTTCCACTAAATCGAATTTAGTCCAATTGGCAAGATTTGCAGAATGAACATGAGGTTACTTATGGGATGAGTGTTTGACAAGTTCACACAATGTACAGTTCAGAGTTCAAAGTTGAAATCACAGTGTTTTTTCTCTTGACAAACTTCCTGGAAAAGTGCCTAGGAAAATTCTGGTAGGTTTCCATGTATCCCACCCAATATTCAACTAAGATTATAAAGTCAGTCATCAGTTGGGACTAACTAGTTGCTTTACAATTATTTATCTGAATAAAATGACTCTTTATTAGTTTTGTTGAAACAGACACATTTAATTGAAAAACTCAAGTGTATATTCTTTTGCCTAAAAATTGGAAAGTGCATTTTACATGTGTGTTTTTGAAAATGTGAAATATTTTGGAAAATCATATTACTGGTAACATAGAAATGTATGTGTAAGTACAAAATCTAATTCAGTTTTGCAGAAATGTTTCTGTATTAACTTCATTAAATGACGTATTTCTCTTGTGTTCTTACAGTGCCATTAACATTCTTCTCTAGTTAATTTATTTTGGTGGATATGGTACTGAAATTTTATGTAATTTTAAATGATAAATTCAGTATCATTGAATCTTACATAGCATTTGAGTGTTGGCAACTCAGATTGGCTTTTTTAACGTGCGTATACAGTGCGATTTTAAAAAGTTAACATGCTGTGGAATGTTAAATAATATATTTCTAGTGGAGTTGTTTAGTATCTTTTCATATAAGTAAAAACCACTGTTTGAAAGAAGTTGATTTAGGATTAAAACTATAATTTTTATTATGCTATTTCAAAATTATTTAAAAGGTTAAATTTGTAAATATATCAAATTGGTTAAAATAAATCTTTTTCCTAAAGAGCTCATTAAAAATGCACATTTTGGTGTTTTATTTTCTAATTTTCATTATATTATACCATTCTCTCTATGAATTTTTGTATTTAAATTGATGTCATTTAGAATTTGCTTTATAGAAATGTTCTACATTTTAGTCTATCAGTGTTCATAATCACTTTAAAATACTATTTTATTTCAAAATTTTGTTTCTGCATTCATAAATGGGGTTCATCTATCTATTAATATATTGTTACTAATCATGAATTATGCATCAATTGCTGTTCTTGTCTCTGAAAATTCACTCACGTCTGACACAGAAAAATTTCTGCTAAAGCAGTTTATATTACAATGAGACAAAGTAATCAAATATTCAATAAGCAAATTTTAGTCCTCATGTTATTTGACTTGATAGTACACTTTGACACAACTGATCTTTTGTTTTAAATTAGTGCATATTAATATATTCAGAATAGGGGGTTTCATTTTGGTATATTCATATACACATGTAACATACTTTGATGCTTTCATCCCTTCTCTACTCCCCATGCCCTTTCATTCTCCTCCAACCATATTCCCTCTTTCTTTTCTAATAATTTCCTTCTACTTTCCTGTTTTCTCTCTTCTCTTTCCTTTTTCTTATGGGAGAATAAACGTGGTATCTGTCCGAGTCCAGCTGCTTAGCTTAATGTGATGATGGCCTTCATTTCCATCCATTTTCTTGAAATTGACATGATTTTATTCCTCACAGCTTAATAATACACCTTTGTGTATATACATATTTTCTTTAGTCATTCATCTTTTACATTTACCTTGGTAGTTTCCATAGCTTAGCTATTATGAATTGTGAAAAACAGATATGAATATGAAAGTATTTCTTTTATATCATGACTTTAATTCTTACAGTACAGGAAGGATAACTAATATAGAAAATTGGTCCTAGGAGAGGGGTCATTGCCATGGATGTACCTGACCATGTGCTTTAGAAGCCTTTGGGTGCTGTTTTGGAAGAGGAATTTGGAAATGTTTGGTGACGTAGCTAGAGAATCTTAGAATGCCATAACAGAGCCTCATGCACAATTCTGGTCAGAAGAGCAGACTGCTGATAGGAAAGAGATCAGTACAGACCAGGTTCAGGAGGTTTTAGTTGGGAACAGGGCTCCACTGCTGATTGGACTAAAGATCATGTGTATTATTTTTTGGGAAAAAAAAAATCTGCATTTTGCCTCTGTTTTGAGACTGCAAGAGACTTAAGGGCAGTGAACTAGTTGATCTAACAGAGGAAATTCTAAGGCAGCCCAGCATTCAGGCTGTGGTGTGGAAACTGCTGGGTTGTTTTTAGCCAGATGTATAGTGAGAAAAACAGAGCAAAAATTTAAAAAATAAATAAAAAACTTAAACTTTTCCCCACATGTACATTTGGGACAAAAAGAGGTGTGGAGATTAGTACTATTAAAAAGAGACCAGGCAGTTTGGCCTGAACCAGCAAGGTCATTGAGTGGGGTTGCCCAAGCCCTCTAGAACTCATGTCTCATTGCTACATGTCCAGGTACTGGACATGGAACTATAGGAGTTAATGTTTGCCCTGTTGGGTTTTGGTCTTTGTTTAGATTCTTTTCTTTCTTCCCATTTTTCCCTTTCAGAGTAGAAATGTTTATTATGTGACATTGTAGTTTGGGATTACATAATTTGCTTATTTAATTATTTAATTTTTTAAAAGACAAAAGTCTTGCTCTGTAGACCAGGATGATCCTGAACTCACTGTTGTAGCCCATGCTGCTCTAAAACTCATGGAATTCTATTTCACACTACTGAATGCTGCGATTTTAGGCATGAACCAACACATCTAGCTATTATATGTGTTGGAGAATCAAACCTCGAGCCTTGAGCCTTCTAGACAAGGGCTCCAATCACTGAGTTATTTGTATTATGTTCGATGGAATTATTCATTTATTATTATATTTAATTGGGATTTAGTGTACTTTAAGTAGATGTGGTTGAGTGTCTAGTTGATAAGGGTTAGATTATGAATATTGATCTTGATATATAGACTGTTTTGATTAAGTTATGTCTAACAGATTAGTGAACCATGCTTTGGCTGTGTCTTCGTGTGCGATGAAGACATGACTTGGACACTACATATACTCCATGGCTCCTTTCCTTTCTGGCATGTTCCCCTGTTCCACTTTCTGGCTTCATGAGCTGAACTTCCTTGCTCTACCATGGCCTTCTGCTGTGATGTTCTGCCATAATGCCAGCTGACCATGGACCAAAACCATGAGCCAAATTGCTATTATTCTCTTCCTTCCCTTGTCCCTCTTTCCTTTCGTCTCTATTTACTGCCACTGCTGTCTCCTCCTTCTCATATTTTCTCATCTTCTTCTCTTTTTTGTTATAGTAAGGATCAAGCCCCAGGGCCTTTACACTCAGCTACATCCACAGCACATTTTTAATTTTTTGATTTTGAGACAGAGTCTTTTTAAGTCACCAAGTTGCTGCTAAGTTGCTCTGACTGGGCTTGAACGTATGATCCCTCTGCTTCAGCCTCCCAGAGTGCTGAGATTATAGACCTGTGCCACTGGGTTTGGCTAAACATCTTTAAATTGTGAATGTCAAGTGTTGTGTTGCAGTGACAGGAAAACCTATGAATATGGTAAATACTTCTCATATTTTGATGTAATTCTTTCACAGATATGTCAAAGAATGGTATACCAATATCAAATGGTAGCTCAATTTTTAGAATCTTGAGGAACCTGCATACTGATCTCAAGAGTAGCTATGCTTATTCATATTCCTAACAGTATAGAAGGGCTCCTTTTGTCTCAGTGTCCTTGCCAGCATTTTTTTTTTTTTGTATGTATTCTTGGCAATACCCATTCTGATGTAAGAAGGAATCTCAATATGCTTTTGATTTCACTGTGTTTCACTGATGATGCAAGATGTTAATTTTTTTCATAAACTTAATAGCCATTTGGCTTCTTTTGAGAACTGTCTGTTCAAAACATTTTTTCCCATTTATTGTTTTATCTTTGATGTTGTTTTTTGAATTCTTTATATGTTGAATAATTTTTCAGTGTTGATTTTTTTCAAGGAATTTGAGAGTTTTTTTCATCTATATTCATCAAGAGTATTTGTAATTGTCTTTGTTTGAGTCTTCAGATTTTGTTTTCAGGGTGATACTGGCATTCAACAATGTGTTTTGAAGCATTCTTTTCTTTTATATTTTACGATTTTGTGGAATAGTTTGAGTGTTATTGGTGTTAGTTTTTCTTTAAAGTTCTGGTAAAATTCATGAGTGAATCCTTGTGTTACTTGGCTTTTCTTTGTCTGAAGACTTTTTATTACTACTGTAATCTCATGCTTCTAACTTATCCACGTGGACTTCTTATTTCCTCCTGGTTCAATTTTGTTAGGTTATTTGTGTCTAGAAATTTATCCACTTCTCAGATGATTGAAATATAAATTTTCAAAATAGTTTTTAATGATAATGGGTACAAGTAATATTTGTTGTAATAGCCCTTTTGCCTCTAATTTTATTTTACTTATTTTCTCTTTTTTGGTTAGTTTGGCTAAGGGTCTATCAATCTTGCTTATCTTTTTGAAGAACCAGCTCTGTGTAACCCTTCGTGGAATTTTTAAAAATCTCTATCTTAGTTGTGTCAGTTCTTTGATCTTTATTCTTTCTTTTTTCTTTTTATTAGATGTGGTTTTCTTTTTTTAAGACCTCGAGATATATCATTGGGTTATTTATCTTTCTGATTTCCTTTCCAACTTTTTTTTAAAGACTATTTTTTGGACATCATTGCACTATGTAGTTCAGGCTGGCCTTGAAAGCACTGTGTTGCTCTGTAGCCTCCAAGTGGTGATCCTTTTGCCTCAGTCTCTTCTATGCTGGGATGATGGGCATGTACCACCTCTCCTGGCTCTAAGTTTTTAATGGAGGCACTTACAGCTACATGTTTCACTTGTCAAACTGTTTTCACTGTGTCCCGCAAATTCTAATTTTAATTAGACTCTTAAGAATTTTCTAACTCATTTCAGGATTTCTTCCCCCCCCCCATTTTATTGATATTTATAAGCACAAAATTTAAGGTTTACAATGAAAGTTGAGCGTTTTGTGCACATTCGTATCTTGTCAAGGTGACAAGGACTTTCCCACTCTCCTATTGTCCCGCCCCATACCTTCCCCTTCCTTCCTCCCCACCCTACCCCCCTGTTTCACTTTGTTTTTCGTTTTAAGTTCCATAAGAGTTGTGATCTGGGTTTCTCGTCAGAGAGACCATTCTGTATTTCACCTTCTGCTTCTGACTCACTTCACTAAGCATGATGTTCTCAAGTTTCTTCCATTTCTTGAATGACCTATGGATTGTTCAGAAGTGTATCATTCAATCTCAGTACTTTCATACTGTCTTGCTGTTGATTTATAGTTTTATTTCAGTATGAACTGCTAAGATGCACGTAATTAAATTTTTTTCATATTTGTTAAGCCTTGCTATTTATAAGCTGCTGAGATGAACGTTTATTCTGTGGCTGTTGGATGTAACACACTAGATGTCTTTTAACTCCATTTGATCTGTAGTGTAGTTTACTGTGAATTTTTTTGTTGATCTCTTTCTCTCTCTCTGTCTTTCCCTCTCTCTCTGCTCTCTCTGTATGTATGCAAATAGCTTTCTATTCCTGAGTGAAATATTGAAGTCCATTATAATTATACTGGGGTTTATCTGTTCCTGTGTATTGGCTAGTGTCTTAGTTACTTATTCATTTGCTGGGACATTCTACCCAATTCCTAATTTAGAAGAGAAAAAATTTATTTTAGTTTACAGTTTCATAAGGTCTCAGTCCATTCATGGGTGATTGGCAATGATAGAGTTTGGCAGAGAACAGCTACTTGTAGCAACTTGAGGAAGAATCAGGGGCCTCCAGAAGAAGCTGGGATAAAAGTTTATATCCTTCCAGGCCACATGCTTAAAATCTAATCTACCACATGTCTGTCTTCTATCTTGTACTGTAATATACTCCTTTTGACTGGACCCCACCTCTTAATAGCACATGGAATCCATAGGTATTCCGTAATATCTAAACACATGAGGCTTTGAGGACATTCCAGATACAAGTCACAATAGCTAGCATTTTTTAATTTTTCTTCCTAATGAAGTTGGGTATACTGATATTTAGAACATGTATGCTTTCAATTGTTAGGTCTTTTTGGGGAGATTGTTCTCTTTACTGATACTTAGTGTCATGCTTTGTCCTTTCCAATTACTTTTGACCTGAAGTCTGTTTTGCTAGATATGAATGCAGCTACTGAATCTTGCTTTCATTTTCTGTTTCCATGGAATATCATTTCACATCCTTTTATATTCAGTTATTATATTTCTTTGCTGGTGATATATCTTTCTTGCAAATAGCAAGCGACAAAATACTTAAATACTTTTTCCCCACTATACCAGTTTGTGTTTTGTAATTGGACAATTAACATTTATAATTAGGCAACTTACTATTTGTATGTAGATGCATTAATTCTTTTCATATTGACATTTCTCTTTTTTTCTTCATTGATATTTTTAGTTGGAATATGTTTGCAGTACTTATTCATCTTGGGAAAATTGTTGCATATATGTATTGCATCTTCAGTGTTTTTACTTTCCTTTGCTCTCCTCTGTCCTCTCTTTCCCCAGCCCAGAACACTTTCCACTACAAAGTCTGCTTCTGTGTTTCCTATTGTCTTTTATTTTTTTCTCCTTACATTATTTATATTTTGGATTTCTCATGTAAGAGAAGCCATGTGAACTACCACATTTTCTTCATCTATTTATCTGTTGATGGATATTTCAGCAGTTTTCAAAATTTGGTATTATAAGTTGTGGTGCTGTAAACATGTTTATGTATGAATCACTATAATACTATGTCTTTTGACTCTTGAGAATATAGTCAGAAGAGTTGGAGCTGAATCAATTTGAATTTTTAGTTTTATGAGGAACATCCATAATCATTTTCATAGTGGTTGTACTAGTTTGCATTCCTGCCAAAAATAGATGTTTCTTTTTCCTCACATCCTTATCTGTGTTTATTGGTTTTTGAGTTCTTGATGATAGCCATTTTTCGTGAGTGATATGTCAACTTACTATTGCTTTGATTTGCATTTCTGTAATGGCAAAAGATGTGGAATGTTTTTTCATGTACTTATTGACTTTTTTTCAAATTTGTCTATTCATCTCAATTGCCTAATTTTTTCATTGGATCTTTTATTTTGGGGATCTAATTTTGTGAAATTCTATACACATTCTAGATATTCTTTTGTCAAAGTAGGTGCTGCCAATTTTTTTCTGTTAGGTAGGTTGCCTTTTCATGTATTGGTTGTTAACTATATAGCTTTTAAATTTGATATAATACTATTTGTTGTTTCTTAATGTTATTTCTTAAACTATTTGAGTTCTTTTCAAAAAATCCTTCTTTATGCTTATGTCTTCAAGAGTTTTACCTATTTTATTCTGCAGCAAATTGTTCCTGTTTTTATATTTAGCTCTTTGACCCATTTTTATTTGATTTAATATAGGGTGGGAAATATTAGTCTGTTTCATTCTTCTACATGTTGATAACCAGTTTTTCCAACATCATTTGTTAAAGAAATTGTCTTTTCTTCTGTGTATATTTTTATCATTTTGTCAAAGATCAAAGGCTAAAGATTCTGGGGGTTCTTTTTGCATTTTCAGTTCTGTTCTTTTGACCCATTTTCCTTTTTTTTTTTTCTGCCAATACCGTGCTGTTTGTTTGTTTATTTGTAAATAACTGCGACTTGAAATTCATGATGCCGATGCCCCCTGCTTTTGTCTTGTTGCTCAGGGTTGCTTTGGCTACTCTGGGTCTACTCTGGGTCTTCTCTGGGTCCATATAAATTTTAGGATTCTTTTTTTAGTTCTGGGAGGAATGCTGTTGGTATTTTGATGGAGTTGCCAAAAGTCACTACTTTTGGTTATACAGCCATTCTGATAATATTGGTTCTGCCTAAATAGGAAGAGTACAAGTCTTGTTTTTTGATGTCCGGTTCAATCACATTTTATTTTTCCAGTGTACCATAGTTTTCAGTGTAGAAATCTTTCACTTTCTTGGTTAGGTGAATTTTTAGGTATTAATTACTTTTCTCATTGGTTATTGAATGAGACTGAGTGACTGAGACTGTTTTCCTGACTTCTTTTTTCTTCTTTCTTAGTGGGTTTCTTATTGTATACTGGAACACTATCGATTTTGTGTCGTGCCACTTTACTGAATTTGGTTTTTAGTTCTAAAAGTCTAAAGTTTGGTATTATTCTTTCCTATAAATGATCATGTCATTTACAAATAAGTGCTGATAGACCTCTCCTTTTCCCATATGGATCTCTTTTCTTCTTTTTCTCTTGCCTGTTTGCTCTAGATGAAGTTTTGAGTACAATATTGAACAATAGTGTTGAGAGTGAACACCCTTGTCCTGTTGCTGACTATAGGTGAACTCCTTTCAGTTTTTTCTCCATTTAGTATGAATTTTCAGTGGGTTTGCAACAAATGTCTTCCTACTTTTTGAAATAAGTCCTTCTCTACATAGTTTTGTTAGTTTTTTTTATCATGAACAGATGTTGAATTCATCTAATACTCTTTTTAGCATCTATTGTGATGAACATGGGTGACTTGCCCTTGCTTCTGTTTGATGTATTACTCACTTATGTTGATTTATGTATGCTGTTGATTTACACATGCTGAACTATTCCTGCATCCTTGTGATGACACCAGCTTGTCCATGATGGATGATCTTCTGAATGAATTGTTGCATTCTGTTTGCATGTATCTTGTTGAGGACTTTTTCGTCTCTGTTAAGGTCTGCAGTTTTCTACTGTCATTAGTCCTATTCTGGTTTGGCAGAACTCATTTCCTCTCAGCCTTATGGGAGAGTGTGAGGACTGTTGCTTTTAGATCTCTCCTGACCTTCTAGTAAACTTATGTGCTGAAATCATCAGGTCATGGACTTTTCTTAGATAGCTGAGTTTTTATTACTTCCTTTATTTTGTTATTTTTGTTGGTCCATTCAATGATTTTTATATCCTCTTTTTAAAATTTGGTAATTCATATGTGTCTATAATTCTATTCGTTTCTTCTAGGTACCCTAATTTATTGAAATATATTTTTTATTGAAATATAAGCTTCCAAAGTTGTTTCTTAACATCTGGATTTCGGTAGGGCCCATTGTGATTTTTGCCATTTTCTTTTATAAATGCCTTAAAGTGGGTTTCTTTCATTTTTCTTTTACTAATTTTGGTCAGAGGTTTATCAATCTTGTTTATTCATTTGAAGAACCAACGTTTTAGGTTATTGATTGCATTTTTGTCTCACTTTTGTTAATTTTAGCTGTAATTATTATAATTTTTTTCTTTCTACTATGTTTGGATTTGGAATGTTTTTGTGTTTTCTGGGACCATGAGTTGCATCATAGGAAATTTATTTGGAATCACTCTATTCTTTTAATGTGTACATTCACAACTACAAACTTTCATCTTAGAATGGCTTTCATTTTGTCCCATTGGTTCTGACATGTTGTGCTTCCATTATCATTTGAGTGTATGAACTTTATCCTTTTTTCCGTGGTTTCTTATATGATCCTTTGGTTATTCAGAGATGCATGATTTAGTCTCTCTGTGTCTACATAGTTTTTGTGATTTTTTTTGCTGTTCATTTTTAGTTCATTTCACTGTGGTCTGATAGTATTTGTGGGCTTATTTAAATTCTTTTGTAATATTTTAAGCGTGCTTTTGGTCTGTTTATAAAAAGTTGTGTGTGACCCTTAGGAAATGTGCACATTTTTGTTGTTGTTGGATGAAACCTCTGATAGTTATCTGTTATGTCCAATTGTTCTTTTTTCTCCAGAGCTATTATTTTTATTAATATATATTTACAATATACGATAGTTACATTAAACTAGAGTGTATATACATGTTGTATCAATTTCACATCCATTTCCCCTTCCCCTTCTAGTACCTGTCACAGACCTATTTTTTACAGCTCCAGATCCCTGCTGCTCTGACTTCCCACACTTCTGTTTCATGCTTCTCTCCATCAAGACAGCCCCACTGACCTTCTCCCACCTAGGCAGTGCAGCAGGGCATCCACAAGGACCATGATGGTGATGACTCTGAGCCTTCCAGTCCCTGGAGTTGATTAGGTCCTAATGACAAGATCCATCTGAAGGAAACATTTTGCTATGCTCCCCTGAGAATTATCTGGGTGATAGATTGGACCTCTTATCCAGTGTCAGTTTGTTGTTCAGGTGGATCCACTTTCAGTTAAATTCCCCAAGCTATGGAAAAGCTTTTATGGACAATGACTTAAGCTTGGTGACGAGACTGCTGATTAGTTGGTGATCTTGCAAAGTGTCTGCCTTAACTTACCTTATGCCTAAAGTGTTATTTTCTCTGTCCCTGGTGTAGCTTGGGTTGTTGTAAGTATCTCCATACCCCTTTACTTCGTTGCTTTTCCATATTTCTGTGCTGTTTAGATTTTCTTTCACTTTTCTGTTGGTTCCCAGAACTCATCCTCACTTTTGCTGAATGGGATATGCTCTTCTTTGTTGGCCGACTCTTCTCAATTGCAGAACTCCGCAGAGGTCACCTCCATTCCTTCCTGTTATGCTATAACTCTGCATGCTTTCCTCACTCTCTTCACCTAGCTTTGGGGCATTCTCTATTTTCTTCTCTGCGTGTTCATTCTCAGCATTGTAATCCAGTTCCTTACTTAAAATTGAAGTGCTCTGTGGCTCCATTATTGAACTTCTCTTGCTTACTTTAATAATGTTCTTGTCAATGCAAGAAAGTATTTATTAGCAGGGTTTTCTGTTTGACAATGTCATGTTCATTTCACTTCATTCTCTCTTCTGATCTCCACACTCATAGTGTTGTTTGTACTATACCCCCTCCTTGCAGTCTAGTATTTGGTAAATTTTGAGAGTCTCTCAGATCTTTTTGTATTTTTTTTTTCGCTTAAGCAAATGGCAATCTTAGCAAAATGTTTAAGTTCCTTACTCTTTCTGTCCTAACAAATCTCTAATTCATTGGCTTTTTATTCACTTCTTATTGTTTTCTTGACTCTAGCTAGTCTATCCTCTTTGTTATCACTCTTACTATTCCAAACATTGTCCAGCCCTAGAACCTTTGTTTTTTTTTTTTGGTGGTGGTGGTGGGGGGGAATTTTTGATAACTTTTTGGCTTACTCCACATCCCAAGACCTTACTTCTCATATCTGGTTATTCTCCAAATCTACCTCATGAGATCTTCTGTGAATAATGTATTTGAAAATTATATTCCTCTCCACTGCAGCAGCTGCTTTTTCCTCATCAATGTTCCAGGCTAAGTGTGTTTTTATTTCATATCCTTGTCTGTCTACCTTTGTGTGAGCTCTGTGTGAGACTTACCTGTCACTGGGACAGAATGCCTAGTTTACAACTTGAAGAGATGTTTATCTTGGCTCAGGTTTCAGAAGGTTGATTTCATAGTAAGCTGGCTCTAAGACTGGAACAATATAATAGAAAGGCATGGTGAAAGCTATTCAACCCAGGACAGGGCAGAAACGGAAGAGACAGGGACAGGGATGTGTCTTTGAAAGCCATGTGTCCAGTGAAACCACCTCTTTCAACTGAACGCTACCATTGTTCATTCAGTTCATTCAGCTGTAAGCTCATCAGTGCTTAAATCCATTGGTTTAAACCATTAGTGATTTATAGCACTCCCATGATGAAATCTTCCAAAAGCCCACCTCTGAACACACGAGACTTGGGGAAACATTTTAGATCTGAACCATTTGTTTCACTTACTTTATAGTTACTGCTAGATTCTTCCTCCACTAGGGAAAGAAGTTTTGCTCATTTTACTGAGGACTTGGTGTGGACTCAACAGTTCCTCAATGGGAGATGGGCTCCAGCAGCCAGGGAACCACAGCTCTGCTTGGCTTCCCTCCTTCCCCCTCTTCTTCCTCTTCCTCCTTTCTGTTCCCTGCTTTGCTGTCCACTTGCTTCCCTTACTTTTCCCCCTCTCTTCTCTTTTGCATTTTTTCCCCTTGTTTTTCCCCTTTTCTTTCTCCTCCTCCTTCTCTTTTTCTTAACAGGCTTTGAGAGGCCACTATGTTAGCCCTAGTTCTCTGGTTCTGACTACCACTTGTTTAGGTGGAAAAGCTGTGTGTGGATTCCTTGAGGTATATTAGCTGCTTGGGAATTTGCATAGATGCCTTTTCTCCTTGAAGATTTCTGCCCATTAATCCTATTGTTTGAACACAGAGACTACCCAGGTTCACCACCTAAAGGAGGAGGTGAATTGGCCATGCAGCTACTGTGTGCCAATTTGGTTCTGGGTGACTCTCCTTTCCACCCTGTGATGGAATGCCACATTCACAGGATAGTTTATTCTCCCCTATGAGAGCACATTGTAGACTTTATGAGGTTAGGAACATTTCTCAATAGCAAGACCTATTTCACAGAAAGAGCATTATACATATTTTTGAGTGTATGTCTGTATATTAGCTATACAGTAAGGATTACCTAAAAGAAAATAAAAATATGAAAATACATGATAAAATACTGAGTTAACACTTAATTCTCACTTTTGTTTTGTCTGCTTTTTATAAAAGAAAGACTTTGTAACTTTTGCCACAATGTTTCTAGCTTTTGCACAAGTTATACTCTGTTTTTAAAATACTTTTTGTACATGTTACAAGGAGTCTGGAGTTAAAAGGAATGTGAAAGTCTGTGTACCTTGCCTTCTATCCTAGAATATTTTCATCAATGTGTATTTTTTAAATGAAAGATAATTCTTGCTTTCTTTACTCGTATTTCTGATAAAATACTAAATGACTTTGAGACTTTAAAACAGGTAAGCTGAGGTGACACAATAGGTAGTTTTCTTCTTTGCTTATAACCTTTATTTGGTTCATATGTTAGCTTTCAGACATATAAAGCTATAGAGAAATTTTAAAAAGACTAAATCAGCTGAAATTGTCTCATTTCTTCTAAGGTATTTTATCTTAGAAAATTATGAATATGCTATGGATAGAATATATGAGTGAATAAAAGAAGAGCTTTCTTTATATAGATAGGTCATTTCTCTGAATGCATGGCATCTCTGCCATGCAAGGATACATTTCAATATCTGTAGCTTTGTATTTCTGAAAATGAGCTGTGATGATAGCAATATATTTTTTTTTTTTAGAAATAGAAGGATAGAGCAGAAAATTGGGTGGAATACTAAAAAATAACACTTAGTTTTTTAAAAAAGATGATACTCCAAGTGTGCTAAAAGTTTCCCAAAACTATAAATGAATTATCTTATTCTTCATATGAAAGTACAAATGTCTTTAAAATTTGCAAATAAACACTTTATTTGTCATTAACCTAAAACTACTTTAAAAACATCATGACTTTAGCAAGTAAATACATGTTCACAATTTCATATTTGTATTTTTGTTACTAAAAATCCTAAAATCTTAAATGTGGAATATTTAGTTTTTAGTATAGTATGATATGTAACTTTTTAGTAAAATTTTAAACATTGAATATTTAATTACTGAATTAGTATAATATAAATATGTTACAAACAAGTGGCGCTTCGCTTTTCTTGGAGCAATTTTTTTCATTCAACCAGTTTAAAAAGAGGATACTTAATTTTTATATTTAATTTTAAAGTATGAAATTATTTTAAGAAAAATGTCAATTGTGAAAAATCTTCATTTTCCCTATAATCACAAAATTTTGTTTAAAAATATTACCTTTCTTAGGTGAACCCAATGTGTTAATCAAATAAAAAGCTGCCAACCTCTTGCTTTGTAATATCGTATGTTGTGTTTAAAAAATATCCTTGGTACCTATCACTTAAATGGTGTAATAACAAGCACTCAGGAAATATTTGTTCATTAGTTTAACCTTTCACTCCACAACTGTTTATCAAATGCATATTCTGTGTCAGACATTTAACATAAAAGATACACTGCAAGTTTACATTAAGACTACTTTAAGTATAAGATTTATACTCTGCTGCATTTTGAGAAAATCCCCATAAATATCACTGGATTGACAGCTATCATCAAAAAAAGTGCTCTCTAGTCGCCACAGTTTTTGCTGTTGTAACTATTATTGGTTTACAGTAAACCAGTATGTTAAATGTAAACAACTAAGTCATGTCTTGTGTTCTAAAGTTGTAGCAAAAGCTACTTTTTGTTCTCTCTTAGTCTCCTTCCCCTCCCCCGCCCAAGATTGAAAGCAAATCTTGTGAAGCAGTGGCTGCAAATCCAAAATTCCATTGTCCAGGCTCCCTTAAAGGTGGTCTGTGGAGGCCCCAGGTGAGGACCAAAGCAGAAGACTTGGCCCTTTTGTCACATTTCTTTATCCTGCTGCTTTGAAAACTTGGAGTAATGAGTTACCTTTCATGATGTAGGTGAGAGATGCATGTTAGAGATGACTATTTGCCAGAAAGAGCTCAGGTCCCCAGAGGAGCCCTGGACCACGTTCTAACTGTCGTCAGAAAAGTCTGCACCTCTATTTTTCAGTATCTGTTACACATTCCACAGCATCAACATCATCCTAACTAAGACAGAATTTGCGGCATAAATGAAGTACAAGAGGCACAACCTAGATTTGTGGCATGCTATGGTTAGCATTTGGGAAACAGGAGGAACAGTCAGAGATATTAGAGACTGAAAAGCAGATTGATCCTTAAGGAAGCTGAGATAATCTTGAACCTCCTTGTTCTTCTAGCAAAATTGTATGTCTTAGTTACTTTTCATTGATGTGACTCAATACCTAATGTACACAACTTTGGGGAAAGAAGACTTACTTTATCTCACAGTTTCAAAAGGCCATAGTTGGTTAGCTGGAAAGTGGTGGGATCACATGGCAGAGCAGGAGCCAGATAGAGAGGTCCTCCAGTGTTGCAGAACAAGAAACCAAGTCAGTCTCCAAAGGAAGGCAAGAAGCAGCACAAACCCTTCCAGGTCCCATCCAGTGATCTGCCCCTTCTAGGTTCATCCTCATTGTTCTGCCCCTTCCAGGCTTCAGCCCTCACCACATGCCTGTAATCCAGTCCACACACTTTCAATCTCGTCTACATGCCGTCACTCCACCCCTCAAACCGGGCTCCCGATCTCCCAAGAGCACATGGTTCCAAATACATGAGAATTTTGGGGGACATTTCAAATCCAAACTACAATGCTGTGTGATGAAGATATATTCATATTAGAGGTAGCTAGTATAAAAACAGAGGGAGAAAGAAATTTAGCTCTGCTGAAAAAAAGTCTCTTTGTGTTGGATAATTTCATTAAGAACCCTATAATTTGAGGCCTCTTGGAGTTGAAAAAGTCAACTTCTCCTGTACTCCCCAAACCAAAGCAATTATAATTGGTGGCTTCAAAGCCACTGTCTCAGTAGGCGATAAGTTCAAAGCTCTGAGAGATTTGGGAGCCAGACCAGAGGCAAAATCCAATTAAGACTATTGCTTTCCTACCCATCCAAGTGGTTCAGCCAGGCTGGATGCAGTCTTTCTAAAGAGGGGTTAAGTTAAGCACACAGGGTAAAAGGGAAAAGACAAGCATCTTTAGGCTTAAAAATTACAACTAGATTAGATCTTTGGCTAGTGTTACTTACATATGGAACTGATCCAAAACAAATTGCCAGGAAGCTTACAGAATTTTTGAGGGAATTGTATGGATAAAGCACAACTACATGACCTACAAAAGCCTATAATTGCTCAGCCTCTAAGGAAGTCCCTGGGCTGCCAAGCTTTGTCCAGAAAAATACAGAGTACAGAAACATTTTTGTCTCCGAGAACAGCATCTCCATATTGTGTGCTTTACTCAGTGTAATAAAAAAGATAGAGAAGCACGTTGCAAAGGTGGAACCCAGAGCTTGAGAAGAGAGTGGATGTGTCTCTAAAGCAATGGTAATGTTCCACGGATGCCTGATCGAGGGGCTTGCTCCATGGCTGGATCTTAGGGTACTTCCTGTCTAGTTGTGGGGATTATTGCCATGACCATGGCCCAGTGATGGCTATGATTCCAGTCTCCACTTACTGCTAAGGGGCTCTTTAGGTTGCAGTACAATTTCTTTACAAGCTTTAAGTATTAACTATGTTGGGAAAGATAAACTTATATTTGATTTTGTCAGCTGCTTAATCAAGAACATCTATACTCATTCTTCATGCAAGGAAGTGCCTGTCACCAGAGATGATGGGATTTTAGCTGAGTGCAATAACTGATGGGACTGCAGGGGTTTCTCTCTGTGGAAGTGATGGATATGGGTTTTATGTAGGTATTTGGATGTTACATGGGCCGCACATAGCAAAGAACGTTGGCAGCATTCAAATGTACATTCTTTTGTTTCCCAGTGGTACAGCACAGTTTTAGCTCTTCACAGGGCTGCCAGAAATAAAGACGTTTCCTTACCTTCCTTGAAATTCGGTGTGGTCCTGTGACTTGTATCTAGCTAATGGCATGTGAGGAACATTGGTGGTCACAGAGTCTAATATGTTTCCCCAAGGGAAGTGGGTTACTTCTCTTCCGTGTTTTTTCCTTGCTGTTCTTTTTGAAGCGTAAGTAAAGGCATTGAGCTACCATGGAATAAGTAGAGATGCTTTTGGCAGGGAATGGGGAGGAGGGTAGCAGATAATAGGAGCTTTTGTCTTGGGTAGCTTCATGTAGTATAGTCACAATTTTTACTTGTTTTCTTGTTTCTAGGACAGAATGCCCAACATGCATGACTTCAGGGAGGAAAGATTTATGTTAGCTCATTGGCTCATTCACAGGTGGGCAGCTAGAAATGATGGAATGGGGCCGGAGCTGGAGCCACAGAGACAGCTTCTTGAGGGATGGCAGAACAGTGTCAAGTCTGGGAGGAAGGGTGGAAGTAGCACACACCCCCACAGGTCAAGCTGTAGCATCTGCCCTTGCAGCTTTTGAGGGGACACTCCACATCCAATCCAGAGCACCACTATACTAGGCCTAAATCTCCAATCATTAAAATGTGGCATAAGAGAGAAATAAGCTTTTATCACAATCAAAAGAGTTGATATTTTGGGTATTATATCAGACAGGTATTATATAACGAATGATTAAATTCTCATTGGCATACAAATGTATTTCTTACTCATAATTTTGTGGGTTACTTGAGACAGCTTTGTTTCATGTTCATATAGCCTGAAATTTTGTGTTCTATCTTTTTCTTTTCTCCTAAGACTGTAGGATAGCCATAGTGAGTATATTGCTTTCAGTTGGCAGTTTTGACAGTCAGATAAGATGATAATAAAGAAGCCTACATAAATATTGTACAACCATATATCTTCTAGAAAGCAGAAGTTGAGGTGAGGTTTCTAAGGTATTGTTTTATATTGTATTTAGTGGAAGTGAATGACTATGTCATTGGTAGCACTGGTGCATATATATATATATATATGTGTGTGTGTGTGTGTGTGTGTGTGTGTGTGTGTGTGTGTGTGTATTACTAATCTGTCTGTCTGTCTGTCTATCTATATATTCCTGTCATTCTTTGTCTCAAGAACTATGAAGATCTGAACTATCATCCTACTTACACACTGCTAAGTTAGCCTGCTGTCGTGGGAATGCTGGTAGGAGACCATGACTTTTTGGTTAGAGATGAGGGCAGTTTATGGTTTGTAGCAGTGGCAGGAGCCAGGATGTGAGGGGCTCCTGAATCTCTTCCATGAGCTCCAGTTCCCATAATCGATCATGAAAAGACAGGCTAATCTTGTGTAATTAGTAGGGTGAATTCCACGAGAGGCATCCCAAGAGACAGAGAATCTTCACTTGTTTAATATTGGTCTGTAGCATCCCTGCCTTTGAACCAGAACAGAGACTTTTCTCCATCTTCTAAGGTGTATGCAAACCTGCCTTTTACTCTTTAGGGAGACATTACATGTTCTTGGGCTATTCACTATCAAACAGTCTTGAAAAGATATTCTGGAACAAAGATAGTGAATATCTCTTCTGGAAACATACGTGGAAATGCAAGAGACTGAGGAAGAACAGTTGTCCAAATTCATTACTGACATCCTAATTTTTAATCTTATGTGCAGTTTTATCAACTCTTCTAATGATAGGCCTCTCAGCAACTTATTTATCATTCTCTGTGATTGGTGTTTCAATTACACTATGTTCTCCTTTGGCCTTTTATTGATACTTTATTTGATTTGTGAAATGTATTTTGAACTCTTAGTATGCCCCAGATAGTTTCTCGGACACTGGGAAGTCAACAACAATGACAACAACAGTGCATTTTTGCGTCCATAAAGCTCACAATCTAACAGGGAAAGTTAGACAATAGAATGATAAACAAAATAATATATGGGTTGTTAAGTAGTGGCAAGTGCTAATGAAAAAATTAAGGCAAGAAAAATGAAAAAAGAGAGTAGGACACGTTGCAGTTTGGGAGCAAATTCCTTGCTGAATAGATAACATCTGAATAAAAACCTGAAAGGAGTGTTCAAGCTGAGGCTCTTCAGGGCAGAGTGGTTGGAAGAAGTCTAGAGGTGGCCAGTAGAAAGTTCAGAGGCCTGGCGATTGGCAGAGGCTGGAGGTGTCTGAGGAAGAGCTAAGTGGCTAACCTTGCTTATCTGTCTAATATACAGTTTCTAAAGAACATCCCAACTCTGCAGTATGTTTGCTGTTTATTTTTCTTCTATAAGTGTGTGTATGTGTGTGTAGGTACTTGTATATTTCACCATTTGTTAATGTTAGGGTAGAACATTTTTCAGTTACTTAGTTATCTAATTTTTCTAAGACATTTTATTAAGTAACTTTTTCCATATCCACGGAATTGAAATGTTAACTTTGCTGAAAAACAAATTCCCATCTGGATTGTTTTGTTTTTTACTGTCTTCTGTTTGATTCATGTGCTTGACTTTTTGTTGTTATTATCATTAAAACCATGAACAAACTGATTTAATTATAGAAACTTATTTAGAAATTTCTGGGCCTTTTCTCTTATTTTTCTCATGGACATTTATGATCCTTATGGATACTTCAGTGCCTTTTAGATATTTCAATTTATATTGTACCTCACAGAGTTGGCAAATAAATTTTCTCATGGGACTTGGGGCATAGCTCAGTGGTTAATCAGAGGATTGCCTTGAGTTAGAGGCCAGCCTGGGTTACATAGGGAGTTCAGGTCCAGCCTGGTCTACAGAGTGAAACCCTGTCTCAAAAAGTTGAGTTATTTTTGACAAGAATATGATTTTTCTGTTCTTTTATTTAATTGCATATGTGACTCAATAGCTATTTAAAGTACAATATAGCTTTTTTAATATTAGGTTTGTATGTTGCCTTTTTCCCCAATTGCTGTTTTTAGTAGAATTTTTTCTGTATTTAGGAAAGCTGCCTTTTGTGTATTAATATTATAATTAAATACATAATTTACCACTCTTTTATATAATCTCATTTTATAAAATTAATTACTAAGCTGTTAAATCCATAACATTACCAATTCTGGGAGCTATTTCTTTTCCTTTTGGTGACATATTCTTATAAAATACTTCACTAAGTTCTGTTGATTCTATGTGCCAGTATTTTTTCTTATGTGTACCCCCTTCTTTTTTCCTCATTTTATTGATTTGTATAAGTGCAGTACATAAAGTTTACATTGATCTTGAGTATTTTGTGCACATACGTATTGTAGCAAAGTTATAAATCCTTCCCTATTCTCTTTTGCTCCTGCCCATTCCCTCCTCCTTCCTCCAGTTCCCATTATTCCTCACATTAAATTCTATGAAATAATTGTGATCTGGGTTTCTCATATCAGAGAAACTATTCGATATTCACCCTGTGCTTCTGACTCACTTCACTAAACACGTTGGTCTCAAATTGCCTCCATTTACCTCCAAATACTCCAGCCTATCTGTCTTTATAGATGAGTAGTATTCCATTGTGTATAAATACCACGATTTATGTATCCTTTGTCTGTTGATGGGTATTGGGTGTCTTCTTCACTTTAGCTACAGTTAGTTGTGCTGCTGTGAACATGGATATACATGTATCTGTGTTATGTGTTGTTTTAAACTCTTTTGGGAAAATTCCCAGAAGAGGTGTCACTGGATTGAAGAGGATATTTATTTCCAGTCTTTTGAAAAACTTCCACACTACTTTCCATGGCTGTTGTAACAGTTTATATTCCTACCAGCAGTGCAGAAGGGTTCTTCTTCCCACAGCCTCACCAGCACAGATTGCTGTTTATGTTCATGATATAGGCTATGCTCTGGAGTTAGATGGAATCTTAGTGATGTTTTGATTTGCTTTTCTCTTATGGCTAAGGATGTTGAACATCTTTTCATTTATGTATTGGCCATTTGAACTTCTTCATCTGAGAACTGCCCATTCATTTCGTTTGCCCATTCTATAGGGTCTTTGATTTTGAGGGGTTTTCTTGTCTTCATTTTCCTGTCTATTCTGGTTATTACCATCCTATTTGAGGTATTTGTGATGGATATTTTTTCCAGTTTATTTGTTCTCTTTTTACATTGTTGATAATTTACTTTGCTTTGCATAAACTTTTTAATTTGACACAATCCCATTGGTTAATTCTGGGGGCTGTTTCTTTTGCTTTTGGTGTCTTATTAAGAAAGTCTTTCCTACACCTATGTCTTTTAGATGTTTGCCTAATTTTTCTTCTAAAAGGTTCAATGTTTCAATTTTAATATCTAGGTCTTTTATTCACTTTGATTTGATTTTGGTGCATGGTGACAGGTGTGCATCTAGATTCATTGTTCTGCATGTGGATGTCCACTTTTCCCAGCAGTATTTGTTGAAGATGCTATCCTTTATCCAGTGTATGCTTTTGGCTTCTTTATCGAAGATTAGGTAGCTGAGGGTATTTGAGTTTGTCTCTGCAACCTCAATTCTGTTCCACTGGTCTATCTGTCTGTTGTGCCAGTACCATGTAGCTTTTACAGCTGTTGCTTCATAGTATAATCAGATGTCTCATATTGTAATGCCTTCTGCTTTAGTCTTGTTACTTAAGGTTGGATTGTTACTTAAGATTTGGCTATTCTGGATCCCATTTGTTTTCATATTAATTTAAGGATTATTTTTTCAAGTTTTGTGAAAAAAATGTTGGTATTTTGATAGGAATTGTATTAAATGTATACACGAGTTTTGGCAAGATAGTATTGTTTTATCTATATTGATTCTGCCTATCCAAGAGCAAGGGATATGTTTTCATTTTCTGATGTTGTCTACAACTTCTTTCTTCAGTGAAATGTAGTTTTCTTTATATAGGTTCTTCACTTGCTTGGTTAGGAATACTCCCAGGTGTTTAATTTTTTGCAGGCATATTGAGAATGGGATTATTCTTTGAAGCTCTTTTCCAGTGACTTCATTGTTGGTGTAGAGAAGAGCTATTGATTTTTTAGTATTGATTTTGCAGCCTGTGATTTGGCTGAATTTGTTTATCATTCCCAAGAGTTTCATGGTGGAGGTTTTGGGGTCTTCTATGTAAATAATCATATCATCTGCAAATAAGGATAGTTTGACTTCCTCCTTTTTGATGCAAATTCCCTTTATTTCATTTTCTTGCCTGATTGCTATGGCAAGTATTTCAAGGACTGTGTTGAATAAGAGTGGTGAGGGTGGACAGCCTTTTCATATTCCTGACATGAGAGGAAACACTTTCAATTTTTCTCCATTTACTTTGATATTTGTGGCAGGTTTGGCATATAATGGCTTCTATGAGTTTGAGATAAGGCCTTCCAGTACCTATTTTTCTCAGAGTTTTTATCATGACAGGGTGTTGAATTTTATCAAAGGCTATTGTGCATCAATTGAGATGAAATGTGGTTCTTGTTTTTCCTTTTGTTGATGTGGTGTGTTACATTGATTGATTTACACATGTTGCACCAGACTTGCATCCCAGGAATGAAGCCCACTTGATCGTGGTGCATGATCTTTCTGATCACTTGCTGGATTCTGTTTGCCAGAATCTTACTAAGAATTTTTTCATCTAAATTCTTTACAGATACTGATCTGTAATCTTGATTCCTTGTTAAGTCTTTGTCTGGTTTTGGGAGTAAGGTGATGCTGGCCTCCAGAAATGAGTTTGGTAGTATTTCTCCTCTTTCAACTTCATGGAACAGTTTAGGAAAAATTGGAGTTAGTTCTTCTCTGAAGTTCTGAAAAAATTTTGTTGTGGATACGTCTGGTCTTGGGCTTTTATTTGTAGGCATAGCTTTTATTCCTGCTTTGATTTCTGTGTGTGTAATGGGGTTGTTCAGGATTTTTATGTCTTCTTAATTCAATACTTTCCCCCCAAATTTTATTGATATGTATATGTGCAAAATTCAAGGTTACAATGAGGTTGGGCATCTTGTGCACATTCATATCTTGTCAAGGTGACAAGGGCTTTCCCACTCTCCTCTTGTCCCTCCCCC